>CM046340.1:19454147-19932401 GCA_025403435.1 Artocarpus heterophyllus | reverse complement strand
GTGAGGGCGGCCTGAGGGGGGCCGGCGGACATTGTGAAAACGGAGGGTGCAGACACAACTAAAAAAAAGGAAATAAACTCAACGGGGAAGAAAAAAGGAAGGCTACAACATGAGGACTACCTAGGAGGTCACCCATCCTAGTACTACTCTTGCCCAAGCATGCTTAACTACGAAGTTCTGTGGGATCCCATGCTTTAATGCTGGCATGATCGCACCCATAAGCCTAAGCTCAAAAAAATCGCTTATGGGTTCACCACGCGAAGCAGGGGCATTGAATTGTGCCGAGAAAGGGCCCGTTTGTGGGCCCCGATGATCGAATTTGGTTGAAATGCCCCCAGGTCATCGTGAAGCAACGAGTCATGCTCGATAGCCTGATTTTGTGTGAAATAATGTGCTCCTGCACTAGAATTAGACACCGGGAGGTTTGGAACCTGCAAGACCCATGTTTGGAATGAGAGCAGCACTAGAGGGCAATGGGTGGGCCATAAGGGGGGCCGGTGGCCATTGTGAAAACAGAGGTGGCTGACGCAACTAAAAAAAAGGAAATAAATGCAATGGGGAAAAAAGAGTGGTGCCACATGAGGACTTCCTAGGAGGTCACCTATCCGAATACTACTCTCACCCAAGCACGTTTAATTGTGGAGTTCTGATGGGATCTGGTGCATTAGTGCTCGTATCATTGCACCCGTATGCCTAAGGGCAAAAAAAGCACTTATGGGCTCAACATACGAGGCAAGGGCCATTGAACTTTGTCGAGAAAGGGCCCGTTAGAGGGTCTCGGTGGTCAAAATTAGCCGCAAAAGCCCCCAGCTCACCGTGAAGTAACGAGACAAACTCAACGGCCCATCTTCGATTGGAATTGTGTGCTCTTGTGTCGAATCTGACATCGTGTGCTTTGGCACTTGCTAGACCCTTGGCTGGAACGAGAACAACACTAGAGGGAGATGGGCGGGGCTTGAGGGGGCCAGCGGCCATTGTGAAAATGGGGGGCCAGATACAAATAAAAATAAGGAAATAAATGCAACAGCGAAGCAAAAAAAGAGGGGTCCAACATGAGGACTTCTGTGGAGGTCACCCATCCTAGTACTATTCTTGCCCAAGCATGCTTAACTACAGAGTTCTAATGGGACCTAGTGAATCAGTGTTGGTATGATCGCACCCGTATGCCTAAGCGTAAAAAAAGCACTTACAGGCTCAACGTGCAAAGTAAGGGCCTTTGAACTTTGCTGAGAACGAGCCTGTTTGGGGGCCCTGAAGATGGAATTTTGTCAAGAAAGCCCCCAGGACATCGTGAAACAACGAGTCATGCTCCAGGGCCCGTTTTTGCTTGAAATAGTGTGCTTTTGCATGGGAATTCGACGTCGGTAGGTTTGGAACCTACTGGATCCATGGCTGGAACGAGTGCAACACTAGAGGGCGATGGGCAGGGCTTGAGGGGGGCCAGTAGCCATTGTGAAAACTAGGCACCTTATGCAACAAAAAAAAATATAATGGGGAAAAATAATGAGGGGTGCAACACGAGGACTTCCCATGAGGTCACCAATCCTAGTGCTATTCTCGCCCAAGCATGCTGAACTCCAGAGTTTTGATGGGATCTGGTGCATTAGTGCTGGTATGATCGCACTTGTTTGCCTAAGAGCAAAAAAACACTAATGGGCTTGCCGTGCAAAGCCGAGGCCGTTGAACTATGCCGAGAAAGGGCCTGTTCGAGGGCCTCGGTGATCGAATTTGGCCGAAAAAGCCCCCCAGAGGTAATAAACACAACGGGGAGAAATAAAGGCAATGGGGCCTTACGCAACAAAAAAAAAATGAAATAAACACAATGGGGAGAAATAAAGAGGGGTGCAGCACAAGGACTTCCCAAGAGGTCACCCACCTTAGTAATACTCTCGCCCCAGCACTCTTAACTGCGAAGTTTTGAGGGGATCTAGTGCATTAATGCTGGTGTGATCACACTCGTAAGCCCATGCACAAAAAAAGGACTTATGGGCTTGCCGTGTGAAGCAGGGGCCGTTGAACTTTATCAAGAAAGTACCCGTTCGAAGGCCTCAGTGATTTAATTAAGCCAGAAAAGCCCTTGGGATGTCGTGAAGCAACAAGTCACGCTTAATGGCCCGTTTTCGCTTGAGATAGTGTGCTTTTGCGTCAAAATTTGACTCCTAGAGGTTTGGAACCTACGGGACCCATGGTTGGAACAAGAGCAGCACTATAGGGTGATGGGCTACGCTTAAGGGGGGCTGGCTGCCATTGTGAAAGCAGAGGAGGTACGTAATTAAAATAAAATAGGAAATAAATGCAAGGGGAAAAAAAAGAGGGGTGCAACACGAGGACTTCCCAAGGGGTCACCCATCCTAGTACCACTCTCGCCCAAGCACACATTAGTGTTGAGATCCGGTGCATTAGTGTTGGTATGATCGCACCCGTATGTCTAAGCACAAAAAAAGCACTTATGGGCTTGTCGTGTGAAGTAGGGGACGTTGAACTTTGCCAAGAAAGGGCACGCTTAAGGGCCCTGGCGTTCAAATTTGACCGGGAAATAAAGAAGGGTGTAGACGCAACAAAAAAAATAAAGGAAATAAATGCAACGGGGAAAGAACAAAGAGGGGTGCAACCCAAGGACTTCTCCAGAGGTCACCCATCCTAGTGCAACTCCCATCCAAGCATGCTTAACTACAGAGTTCGGATGGGATCCGGTGCATTAGTGATGGAATGATCTCACCCGTAAAACTAAACACAAAAAAAAGCACTTATGGGCTGGCCGTGCCAAGCAGGGGCCGTTGAACTTTGCCAAGAAAGGGCTCATTCGAGTGCCCTGGTGATCGAATTTGGCCAAAAAAGCCGCTGGCAGTCGTGAAGCAACTACTCACGCTCAATGGATCGTTTGCGCTTGAAGTTGTGTGCTCTTGCGCATGAATTTAATGCTGAGAGGTTTGGAACCTACGGGACCCATGGCTAGAATGAGAGCAGCACTAGAGGGCGATGGGCGGGGCATGAGGGGGCCGACGGCCATTCTGAAAGCAGAGGTGGCTGACACAACTAAAAAAAATAGGAAATAAACGCAATGGGGAAAAAAAAGAAGGGTGCAACATGAGGACTTCCCAAGGGGTCATCCATCCTAGAGCTACTCTCGTCCAAGCACGCTTAACTGCACAGTTCTGATGGGATCCGATGCATTAGTGTTGGTATGATCGCACCCGTAAGCCTAAGCACAAAAAAAGCACTTATGGGCTCGTTGTACGAAGCAGGGGCCATTGAACTGTGCTGAGAAAGGGCTCATTCGAAGGTCCCGACACTCAAATTTGGCCAAAAAAGCCCCCAATTCATCGTAAAGCGACAAGTCACGCTTAATGGCCCGTTTTTGCTTGGAATAGTGTGCTCTTGTGTCAGAATCAAATGTCGAGAGGTTTAGAACCTGCGGAACCCACGGTTGGAACTAGAACAGTACTAGAGGGCGATGTGCGGGGCTTGAGGGGGGCCGACGGCCATTGTGAAAATGGGGGGGCAGATGCAACTAAAAAAATGACGAAAACAAAGGCAACGGGGAAAAAAAGAGAGGGGTGAAACACGATGACATCCCAAGAGGTCACCCATCTGAACACTACTCTCGCCAAAGCATGCTTAACTGCGGAGTTCAGATGGGATCCCATGCTTTAGTGCTGGTAAGACTTTACCCATAAGCCTGAGCGCAAAAAAAACACTTATGGGCTTGACTTGCGAAGCAGGGGCAGTTGAACTTTGTCGAGAAAGGGCCCATTCGAGGTCCCCGGTGATCGAATTTTACCGCAAAAGCCCCCGGGTCGTCGTGAATGCAACCTGCTGGACCCATGGTTGGAACAAGAACAACAGTAGAGGGAGATAGGTAGGGCTTGAGGGGGGCCGGCGGCCATTGTGAAAATGGGGTGCTGGACGCAAATAAAAAAAAAGGAAATAAACGCAACGGAGAAGAAAAAAATAGGGGTGCAAGGAGAGGACTTCCCAGGAGGTCACCCACCGTAAGTACTACTCTCACCCTAGCACGCTTAACTGTAGAATTTTGAGGGGATCTGGTGCATTAATGTTGGTATGATCGCACTCGTAAGCCTAAGCACAAAAAAAGGAATTATGGGCTCACCGTGCGAAGCGGGGGCTGTTGAACTTTATCGAGAAAGTGCCCGGTCGAGGGCCCTGGCGATTGAATTAAGACAGAAAAGCCACTGGGACATCGTGAAGCAACGAGTCAAGCTCAATGGCCTGTTTTTGCTTGAAATAGAGTGCTTTTGTGCCGAAATTCGACGCCTAGAGATTTTGAAACTGCGGTACCCACAGCTGGAACAAGAACAACACTTGAGGGTGATTGGCTGGGCTTAAGGGGTGCCGGCAACGATTGTTAAATCGGAGGGGGGATGCAACTAAAAAAAAATAGGAAATAAATGCAAGGGGGAAAAAAAAAGAGGGGTGCAACATGAGGACTTTCCAAGGGATTACCCATCCGAGTACCACTCTCGCCCAAGCACGCTTAACTTCGTAGTTTTGATGGGATCCAGTGCATTAGTGCTGGTATGATCGCACCCATATGCCTAAGCACAAAAAAAGGACTTATGGGCTCATCGTGCGAAACAGGGGGTGTTGAACTTTGTCGAGAAAGGGCACGTTCGAGGGCCCCAGTGTTCAAATTTGGCCAAAAAAGCCACCGATTCATCGCAAAGCAAAGAGTCAAGCTCAATGACCCGTTTTCACTTGGAATAGTGTGCTTTTGTGCTGAAATCCAATGCCGGGAGGTTTGGAACCTACTGGACCCACTGCTGGAACTACAACAACACTAGAGGGCGATGGGCGGGGCTTCAGGGGGGCTGACGACCATTGTGAAAATGGGGGGGCAGACGCAACTAAAAAAAAATAAAGGAAATAAACACAACGGGGAAAAAACAATGAGGGGTGCAACCCATGGACTTCTCAGGAGGTCACCCATCCTAGTACTACCCCCGTCTGGGCATGCTTAACTATGGAGTTCCAATGGGATCTGGTGCATTAGTGGTGGTATGATCGAACCCGTAAAACTAACCGCAAGAAAAGCACTTATGAGCTCTCCGTGCCAAGCAGGGGCCATTGAACTTTTCCAAAAAAGGGCCCATTCGAGGGCCTCGGTGATCGAATTTGGCCAAAAAAGCTGCCGGCATGTCGTGAAGTGACGAGTCATGCTCAATGGCCTGATTGTGCTTGAAGTAGTGTGCTCTTATGCAGGAATCCGATGCCAGGATGTTTGGAACTTGTGGGACCCATGGCTGGAATGAGAACAACACTAAAGGGCAATGGGTGGGGCTGAAGGGGGGCCAACGGCCATTGTGAAAGTAGAGGGGGTGGATGCAACTGAAAAAAAAAAGGAAATAAATGCAACAGGGAAGAGAAAAAGAAGGGTGCAACACGAGGACTACCTAGGAGGTCACCCATCTGAATACTACTCTCACCCAAGCACGCTTAATTGTAGAGTTCTGATGGGATCCGAAGCATTAATGCTAGTATGATTGCACCTGTAAGCTTAAGCATAAAAAAAGCACTTATGTGCTCAACGTGTGAAGTTGGGGCCATTGAACTTTGCCGAGAAGGGGCCTGTTAGAGGATCCCGACGATCGAATTTGGTCGTAAAAGCCCCCGGCTCATCACGAAATAACGAGTCACGCTCAATTGCCCATTTTTGCTTGGAATTGTGTGCTCTTGTGCTAGAATCTGACGTCGTGAGGTTTGGAACCTACTGGACCCATAGCTGGAACGAGAACAACACTAGAGGGAGATGGGCGGGGCTTGAGGGGGGCCGGCGGCCAATTTAAAAACAGGGGGCCAAATGCAAATAATACAAAAGGAAATAAATGCAATGGGGAAGAAGAAAAGAGGGGTGCAACACAGGGACTTCCCAGGAGGTCACCCATCCTAATACTACTCTCATCTAAGCACAATTAACTATACAGTTCTGATGGGACCCAGTGCATTAGTGTTGGTATGATCGCACCAATATGCCTAAGCGCCAAAAAAGCACTTATGGGCTCGCCTTACGAAGTAGGGGCCGTTGAACTTTGTTGAGAACGAGCCCGTTTGAGGGCCCCAGTGATAGAATTTGGCTAGAAAAGCCCCCAGGATGTAGTGAAGGAACGAGTCACGCTCAAGGACCTGTTTTTGCTTGAAATAGTGTGCTTTTGCATGGGAATTCGAGGCCAGGAGCATTGGAACATGTAGGACCAATGGCTGGAATGAGTGCAGCAGTAGAGGGCGATGGGCAGGGCTTGAGGGGGGCCAGCAGCCATTGTGAAAACTGGGGGCCTTCCGCAACAAAAAAAATATTGGAAATAAATGCAATGGGGAAAAAAATGAAATAAACGTGGTCACCCATCCTCGTAAATAAAAAAAAGGAAATAAACGCAACGAGGATGAAAAAAAGAGGGGTTGCAACACGAGGACTGCCCAGGTGGTGACCCATCTTCTACTACTTTCACCAAAGCACGCTTAACTATAGAGTTTTGATGGGATCCGATGCATTAGTGAAGACATGATTGCTCCTGTATGTCTATGTGAAGCAGAGGACATTGAACTTTGCCGAGAAAGGGCATTTTCAAGGGCCCCGGCAATCAAATTTGGCCAAAGAAGCCTCCAGGATGTCGTGAAGCAGCGAGTCATGCCCAATGCCCCGTTTCACTTGAAATAGTGTGCTCTTGCATAGGAGTTCGACACCGGGAGGTTTGGAACCTACGGGACCGACGGCAGGAATGAGGCAGCACTAGAGGGCATTTGGCAGGACATGAGGGGGCTGATGGCCATTGTGAAAGCGAAGGGGCCAGACAAAACTAAAATAAAAAGAAATAAATGCAACGGGGAAAAAAAAGGACATTGAACTTTGCTGAGAAAGGGCACGTTCAAGGGCCCCAGCAATCAAATTTGGCCGAAGAAGCCCCTAGGACGTCGTGAAGCAGCGAGTCACGCCCAATGCCCCGTTTTGCTTGAAATAGTGTGCTCTTGCGTAGGACTTTGACACCGGGAGGTTTGGAACCTATGGGACCCACGGTAGGAACGAGGCAGCACTAGAGGGCATTTGGCGGGGCATGAGGGGGGCCGGTGGCCATTGTGAAAGCGAAGGGGGCAAACAAAACTAAAATAAAAAGAAATAAATGCAACGGGGAAAAAAAAAAGAGGGGTGCAACAAAAAGACTACCCAGGAGGATACTCATCCTAATACTACTCTCGCCCAAGCACACTTAACTGCAGAATCTGATGCATTAGTGCTAGTATGATCGCTCATGTAAGCCTAAGTGCAAAAAAAGCACATATGGGCTCGTAGTCCAAAGCTGAGGCTGTTGAACTTTGTCAAGAAAAGGCTCGTTCGAGGGCCCTAGCGATCAAATTTGGCCAAAAAAGCCCCCAGGACATCGGGAAGCAACGAGTCACGCTCAATTGCCCGTTTCACTTGAAATAGTGTGCTCTTGCATAGGAATGCGACGGCGGGACGTTTGGAGCCTGTGGGACCCACGGCTGGAATGAGGGCAGCACTAGAGGGCGATGGGCCAGGCTTGAGGGGGGCCAACAGCCATTGTGAAAGCGGAGGGGGTGGGCGTAACTAAAAAAAAGGAAATAAACGCAATACGGAAGATAAAAGGGGGGTGGGTGCAACATGAGGACTTCCCAAAAGGTCACCCATCCTAGTATTACTCTCGCCTAAGCACGCTTAACTGTAGAGTTTTGATGGGATCTCGTGCATTAATGCTGGTATGATCGCAACCGTAAGCCTTGTTAGATATGTATGCCCTAGGGAGTAAAAATGTAATACGTTTTTGGGGACATTTTTATCAATAAAGAATTTATTCATATATATATATATATACAAAATCTTGTCCTCTTTACGTTCATATTTGTTGAATTTATGTTAAGCAAATAGTAGTCTAGACTGTCGGTCTAAACCTTAAGAATTCGGCATATGATGGACTGATTATGCGAAAGACACGATTCTTAAGGTGGTGGTCTAAAACATATGATCTGTAATCGAGGGAATAAAGTTGGGTGCTTTATTCATGTAAAGATTATTATATTGTCTATATCCCTTTTGGGGAGATGGTTTGTCTTGACCATCGGAGTTGGACTCCATCAATAGAAACATTGGCACGTTGTCATAGGTGGCGATGTGTTGGATCGGGACTTAAAGTGAATTGATTTGGATTAATAATTCTATCTTGGCTAATCGATTCACTTTAGATAGTCATTTGTATTGTATCTTAATCCTGAGATGAATAGTGGGGCTATTGTCTCGACTTGTGTCTTTTGATGTACCAATGGGTGACTCCCACATCTCAATAGTGGTATGCATGCCGGTACGTTGGCGGCATGACTCTTGATAGCGTAGACTTGTTATTCATAGATATAGAATCCATAGCTCCTCTTTAAGAGTAATGATATCCTCTTATATGCGTTATCCTGTAATTGGAAAACTGGAGCGCTCAACCATTTTGGATACATAGGTATAACCGAATGATATACTATCTTTGGATAGTAAGTTTTCTGATGGTGAGATAATGGAACGTAAGATAAAAATAATCGGGAAGGTAAGATAGAACTTATCCTTAAGCCGATTATGGATTTTCATATGGAGATACGATACACTATGATATGTCATGGAGACTTAGCTTTACGGGCTTCGTAATTCTATAAAGTTCGAGGGTGCATCTCCAAGCTTTCATATGGGATATTGGGTTTCATAATTATCGTGAGCTTCAATTTTATAGGTCCATTTTGGTCCCTTTGCTAGCTCACAAAATCCTATAACGATACGACGTGCTTTTCCAATAATTGGTGACTTATGTCAGATTTATCAGATTGGTTTAAAATTTAAAAAGAATCAAATAATTCATGCCTGTTTATTGGTTAAATTAATTTTGTAATAAAATTAATTTAAGATAAACTTGTTGAATTATTGAGATCAGATAATTCTTGCATGTTTGTCGGTTGATTGAATTAGATAAATTAAATTAAGATAAACTTGTAGAATTATTGTGAATTGATTTATTTTCTTAGAGATTATGTTGATAAAGTTTGTTTTTGATAAGATAACTTCTCTATTGGGTTATTTGAATCAAAACTGAGACTTTATCCTATAGAATCTTGGATGAAAAATAAAAGATTCATGGAGATATTTATGCGAGAGTTTGGCCTGCCGATCTACGTGTTCGGCCTGCCGATGGGGCATGTTCGGCCTGCCGATCAGCGATCGATAAGATTACGCATTTTCACGTGGATCTTATCAGATATTGATCCAAACTTGATTCTGTTTCAAGTTTTTGAGACCTAATCTAATAAGGACTGACCCTAGGACCAATCACTATATAAAGGGAGTAAGTCTCAAGAGTTACTCAGATCAATTGAGAGATTAAGAGTGATACTCTTCTAGTGAGCATCTGAAAACTCCCTGAGAGCTTTTGTTCACAAATCACGAACACTAGCTTTGGGTTCTCTCGATTGGTTGGAAGGAGAGTCACCGGTGGAAGAGCTGCACATGTGAGCCCACACTCACTTCGATGGTGGATAGAGAATAGCAAAGAAGACCAGTTGGTTGAGGCTCTTCTCAGGTGTATTAAGTTCGAGAGTGCAGTTCCAAGCTTTTAGTGGAGTAGCGTTGGAGTTGATAATTGTGAAGTGTATATCTGGGATATTGGGTTTCATAAATA
This sequence comes from Artocarpus heterophyllus, assembly GCA_025403435.1. Lineage (NCBI taxonomy): Eukaryota > Viridiplantae > Streptophyta > Magnoliopsida > Rosales > Moraceae > Artocarpus > Artocarpus heterophyllus. Next base: position 19,922,724 of record CM046340.1, on the reverse strand, counting down.
TCATGAGCTTGAACTTTATAGGTCCATTTTGGTCCCCTTTGCTAGCTCACAATGTCCTGTAATGACACGACGTGCTTTTCCAATAATTGGTGACTTATGTCGGATTGATCAGATTGGTTTAAATTTTGTAAGAATCAAATAATTCATGTCTGTTTATCGGTTGAATTAATTTTGTAAGAAATTAGTTCAAGATAAACTTGTTGAATTATTGCGATCAGATAATTCTTGTCTGTTTATCAGTTGTTTTAATTTTGGATAAATTAGAACAAGATAAACTTGTAGAATTATTGTGAATTGATTTATTTTCTTAGAGATTATCTTGATAAATTTTGTTTTGATCAGATAACTTCTCTATTAGGTTATTTGAATCAAAACTGAGACTTTATCCTTTAGAATATCGGGTGAAAAATAAAAGATTCGCGGAGATTTTTTCTTGGGAGTTCGGCCTACCGAATGTCGTGGTCGGCCTGCCGAACTGGCCTGTTCGGCCTGCCAATCAGAATGTTCAGCCTACCAATCAGCGGAGATAAGATTACGCATTTTCACATGGATCTTATCAGATATTGATCCAAACTTGATTCTTTTCGAGTTTTTGAGACCTAATCTGATATGGACTGATCCCTGGACCAATAGGTATATAAAGGGAGTGAGTCACATGATTCACTCAGATCAATAGAGATCAATTTGAGAGATTAAGAGTGATACTCTTCTAGTGAGCATATGAAAACTCCCTGAGAGCTTTTGTTCACAAATCACGAACACTAGCTTTGGGTTCTCTCTATTGGTTGGAAGGAGAGTCACCGATGGAAGAGCTGTACGTGTGAGCCCACACTCACTCTGGTTGTGGATAGAGAATAGCAAAGAAGACCAGTTGGTTGAGGCTCTTCTGGAACGTTACTTCTCTACTCGGATTGCGGAGGTTCTTCGGTGCACTGAGGTTAGTAAGATCTATTTAATTTATACATATAACATGTCAAACTTGTGTTTTGGAAATTACTCTAATGAAAAATTTTTCAAATTCTGCTGCGCACTTTGTTTCCAACAATTGGTATCAGAGACGTGGTTTTTACATAAATTTGCAAGTTTGTGATCATGTTATATGCATAAATTTTGTGATCTTAATCTCTCCTATGCTTGAACTGAATTTTATAGAGAGATGGCACTCTAGGTTTCTATATAATGTATATGTTGTCATGGATTATGTGGGGAATGTTTATTAATTAATTATGGCTGATTAAATCGTAGTTTAATTATTTATTAATTAATTAATACCGATTATGGTTCCTTAGAGGTTAGAATGTGTATCTAGGTTTTTCATGTAATTAGATGGCAGACTATCATCTCCGTCTAGGAATTGCTCTTTAATTTTTTTAATATGTAAGATTTTTGTAATTAAATAATTATTCGGAGAAGACGGATCGAGAAGTCGGATCTAGAAGATTGATGATGGCGCCTCAAGGTATTTCCTGAGTCTCTAGTTTTATATTTTTGAATTGTTGAAAATAAAATTGATGAATTGCATTAAAATTATATTTTTTTGATTGAGGGTTTTCTACTCGGTCGGCCTGCCGGACCTCACAGTCCGGCAGGCCGAAGGTCACAGATCGGCAGGCTGGACATGTGGTCCGGCAGGCCAACAGTGGGGCAGAAAATTTGGTGCTCTACCGGCAGGCCAAACTTTTAGTTCGGCAAGCCGAATCTGCATAGATCGGCAGGCCGATCACCCAGATCGGCCAGCCGACAGAGAGCTGTCGGGTGTCCAGAAAAGGTGCAATTTTTCCGGTTCAGTTTTAATTTTATTTTTGAGACGATTCTGAGAAACATTAAATTTGGATTTGACCAGAAATATGAAGCATTCGATTCATACGGGATTGAAGACTTGAAGATGGATATTACATGAAGAAGGATACAGCTTGAGGATTCAAGGATGAAGAATCGATAAATGTCTCGATTATTCTCTTGTAATCTTAGTTTTCTATTCTCTAGGGTGGAACCATAATATTACAGTTATTATTATTTTGCTTGTAGCTTTGCTTGATTGCTTTGCTTGTCTGCATTATAATATGATTTACCATGTATATTGATAACATGTCATATAGAATAGGGAGTGCCGCTCATATTAAAATTGTTCATGCATAATTTTAAAATAAAACCTTGACTTCAAAAGATTGAGTGGGAGAAGGTTTTCGAAGAGAGGACCTAAGGCCACCATCGTTGGTCCATAGGAAGAACATGGTGGTCCCGACCCCTAGGAAGGGATTTCTATCATGTACCAGATTGGATCTCTGAAAGGATAAGGTATTTTAGTATGATTTATGGTTGCACACCCCTAGGTAGTGATTATAAATCATGGATAAAATATTGAAACGGTGGTTATACACTCACGTTAATTTTATTATTAACCTCCTCTAGGAGCTCTGTTAATAAAATCAATGGCCAAAGAAATGATTATTAGTATATGCTGGATCATACGGGTCCTGGATGTCATATATTAATCAGGAGGAGATCTGTGTTCCTGATTGAATTTGGCATGACTCCCCTAGGAGCTTGTTAAATTCTGAGTTGGGAATTATCGTTGTAAAGTTGTGATATTTTCAAGGTTTTGACACATAAACACATTTGTATGATTTTACATGATTGTGTTATCATACTAAATTATTATATATGTTTGCTTATGTTTGGTATTTGATTCTTTATTGTAGATTGAAAATGTCTAAAAATGCTTTATCATCGATACTTGACAAAAACCAATTAACCGGTGAGAACTATAACGATTGGAAACGGAACCTGGACATCGTCCTTTCCTTTGAGAAACTGAAATATGTTCTGACAACTCCTTGTCCTCCCGAGCCTACGGGAGACTCAAGTAATGAGCAATTCCAAGCGTACGACCGCTAGAAAGATGCTAATGATCAGGCCCGCTGCTATGTTATGGCTAGCATGAACAACGTGCTGCAGGCTCAACATCAAGATTATGAGGCTGCGAAGCAGATCTTGGATAATCTTGAGGATATGTTCAGAGGCCAGGCCATAACAAAGCGGCAGGGGGCGCTTCAGAAACCCTTAAACTGTAGATAGAGACCGGGGACATCTGTAAAGGAGCACATGATGTTGGTCATGGGTTACCTCGCTGAGGCTCAAACCAATGGAGCCGACATCAATGCTGAAACTCAAATGACTATGGTCTTTGAGACTCTGTCTAAGGAATTTATTCCGTTTAGAGCTACTTTTAATTTAAGTAATAGACAGAATATGACCTTGACAGAACTGATGAAACAGTTACAGGAGTTTGAACTGCTGATCAGGGAGTCCCCTGCTGATGGTGAGGCCTATGTGGCAGTTGCTTCTGGTTCCAATCCTAACTCTGGGAATGGAAAGAACCAACAGGCCAAGAGTGGGAAGTCTTCCATTCCTCCTACTACCCAGAGCAAGAAGAAGAAGAAGAAGAACCCAAAGAAGCTTAAGTGCTTCTTCTGTGGTAAGTTCGGGCATATAAAGAAGCATTGCAAGGACTTCCTTTCCAAGGGAGGTAGGTGTGATCTTCTATAATTAGAAACTTGTTTGGTTGAGAAATCCAGTGACATCTAGGTCATAGATTCCGGTGCAACTAATCATGTTTGTGTTTCTCTACAGGGATTCAAAGAAACGAGAAGTCTACTACGTGAACACTTAACGCTTCGGATGGGCGATGGATCCTTGGTCTCAGCGGAAGCAGTGGGAGATGTCCATCTTTATTTTTATAATTATAGGAATTTAATTTTGTGAGATTGTTTTTATGTTCCTAAATTTAAAAGGAATTTAATTTTTGTATCTTCTTTATTTAAAGACTCCTACGTGGTATCTTTTAATGAAAAAGTGGTGATTCGTAAAAACAAATCTTTTATCTGTTCTGGATGGATGCAAAATAATTTATATTTTATCAAACCTAAGATGGACTTATTGCTTAATGCTGAGATAAATGATAATGATGAGATAAATGATAATGACTCAAAAAGACTTAAAACTTCTCACTCTAATAAGACTTATCTTTGGCATTTGTGCCTTGGCCATATTAACCTGAATAGGATTCAAAGGTTGGTAAGGGATGGACCTTTAAGTCACTTAAAGGTGGAATCTATACCTCAATGTGAATCTTGTTTGGAGGGTAAAATGACCAAAAGACCATACGGGTCTAAGGGCAATAGGGCCGAAGGGGTTCTAGAACTTGTGCATAGTGATGTTTGCGGACCGATGAACATCCGGGCATGAGGAGGGTATGAGTACTTCGTCACTTTTATTGACGATTACTCAAGATATGGGTATGTGTACCTAATGCACCACAAAAGCTTAACTTATGATAAGTTCAGGGAGTTTCGGGCTGAAGTGGAAAAGCAATTGGGTAGACCCATAAAGGCACTTCGATCTGATCGAGGCAGGGAATACCTTTCTGATGAGTCCTTGGGACACTTGTTAGAGAATGGGATTTTATCCCATTCGACAGCGCCGGGCACTCCGCAACAGAATGGCATAGTAGAGAGACGGAATAGGACTTTGTTGGACATGATTAGGTCCATGATGAGTTATTCATCATTGCCTTTACCCTTTTGGGGATATGCATGTTGGAAACAAAGTGCGCAGCAAAATTTTTTAAAATTTTCCATCAGAGTATTTTCCAAAACACAAGTTTGACATGTTATATGTATAAATTAAATAGATCTTACTAACCTTAGTGTGCCGAAGAACCTCCGCAACCTGTGTAGAGAAGTAACGTTCCAGAAGAGTCTCAACCAACTGGTCTTCTTTGCTATTCTCTATCCACAACCGGAGTGAGTGTGGGCTCACGCGTACAGCTCTTCCACCGGTGACTCTCCTTCCAACCAACAGAGAGAACCCAAAGCTAGTGCTAGTAATTTGTGAACAAAAGCTCACAGAGAGTTTTTAGATGCTCACTAGAAGAGTATCACTCTTAATCTCTCAAATTGATCTGAGTAAATCATGAGACTCAGTCCCTTTTTATACCTATTGGTCCTCGGGTCAGTCCATATCAGATTAGGTCTCAAAAACTCCAAACAGAATCAAATTCGGATCAGTATCTGATAAGATCCGAGTGAAAATGCGTAATCTTATCTCCCGCTGATCGGTAAGTCAAACATTCTGATCGGCAAGCCGATCAGGCCAGTTCGGCAGGCCGAACACGTCATCCAGCAGGCTGAACTCCCGAGAAAAAATCTCCGCGAATCTTTTATTTTCCATCCGAGATTCTAAAAGATAAAGTCTCAGTTTTGATTCAAATAACCCAATAGAGAAGTTATCTGATCAAAACAAACTTTATCAAGATAATCTCTAAGAAAATAAATCAATTCACAATAATTCTACAAGTTTATCTTGTTCTAATTTGTCCAAAATTAAAACAACCGATAAACAGACAAGAATTATCTGATCGCAATAATTCAACAAGTTTATCTTGAACTAATTTCTTACAAATTTAATTCAACCGATAAACAAACATAAATTATTTGATTCTTACAAATTTTAAACCAATCTGATAAATCTGACATAAGTCACCAATTATTGGAAAAGCACGCCGTGTCCTTACAGGATTTTGTGAGCTAGCAAAGGGGACCAAAATGGACCTATAAACTTCAAGCTCATGATAATTATGAAACCCAATATCCCAGATATACGTTTCACAATTATCAACTCCAACGCTACTCCACTAAAAGCTTGGAGCTGCACTCTCGAACTTTATAGAATTACGAAGCTCGTGTAGCTAAGTCTCCATGACAAATCAAAGTGTATCGTATCCCCATATGATAATCCATAATCGGCTTAAGGACAAGTTCTGTCTTACCTTCCCGATTATTTTCATCTTACGTTCCATTGTCTCACCATTAGAAAACTTACCATCCAAAGATAGTATACCATTCGGTTACACCTATGTATCCAAATGGTTGAGCGCTCCAGTTTTCCAATTACAGGACAACGCATATAAGAGGATATCATTACTCCTAAAGAGGAGCTATGGATTCCATATCTATGAATAACAAGTCTACGCTATCAAGAGTCATGCCTCCAATGTACCGGCATGCATACCACTATAGAGATGTGGGAGTCACCCATTGGTACATCAAAAGACACAAGTCGAGACAACGGGCTCACTATTCATCTCAGGATTAAGATACAATACAAATGACTGTCTAAAGTGAATCGATTTTCCAAGACAGAATTATTAATCCAAATCAATTCACTTTATGTCCCGATCCAACACATCGTCACCTATGACAACGTGCCAATGTTTCTATTCACAGAGTCCAACTCCGATGGTCAAGACAAACCATCTCCCAGTAGGGATATAGACAACATAACAATCTTTACATGAATAAAGCGCCCAACTTTATTCCCTCGATTGCGGATCATATGTTTTAGACCATCACCTTAAGAATCGTGTCTTTTGCATAATCAGTCCATCATATGCCCAACTCTTAAGGTTTAGACTGACAGTCTCAGACAACTGTTTGCTTATCATACATTCAACAAATATGAACGTAAAGAGGACAAGATTTGGTATATATAAATGAATAAATTCTTTATTGATAAAAATGTCTCCAAAAAATGTATTACATTTTTACTCCTTAGGGCATACATGTCTAACAATGCACTACAAACTGTATGTTATCTTTTGATCAATGTGCCTTCAAAATCGGTCCCTAACACTCCTCACGAGTTGTGGAAAAGACGGAAGACAACCTTAAACCATATTCACATGTGGGGATGTCCAGCTCATGTCCTGTTTAAGGATCCAAATAAGTTGGAAGCACGTTCGGAAGTTTGTGTGTTTGTGGGATATCCAAAAGGGACTAAAGGGGGTTATTTTTATAACCCAAAGGAAAATAAAGTCGTGGTTTCAACTAATGCAACTTTCCTTGAGGAGAGTTACATGGACGACTTTAAACCTCAAAGCAAAGTGGTGCTTGAGGAGTTGAGGGGTGATCCATTCACTCCGGAGGTTCCGAATGAAACCATTCTGATCGGTGTAGAAAAACCAAACAAACCTGAACAACAACCTCAGGGGCTTCGGTGTAGTGGGAGGATCAGGCGTCAACCTGAAAGGTATATGTTCAATGGGGAGGTCTTTTTGGCTGAACCAGATGACATGACAGGGATCCTTATACTTACGCAGAAGCTATGGAGGATGTTGATTCAAGACTCTGGAAAGAGGCCATGAACATTAAGATGAAGTCTATGGAGACTAATCGGGTCTGGGAGCTTGTGGATCTTCCCGAAGGGGTAAAACTCATAGGGTGTAAGTGGATCTACAAGAGGAAAAGAGGAGTGGATGGAAAGGTCAAAATCTTTAAGGCTAGACTGGTAGCTAAGGGTTATACGCAAAAGGAAGGAATCGATTATGAGGAAACCTTTTCGCCTGTAGCCATGCTTAAGTCCTTCCGGATTCTCTTGTCCATAGCTGCAGCTCTCGACTACGAGATTTGGCAGATGGATGTCAAGACGGCTTTTCTGAATGGCTATCTTGATGAGTCCATTTATATGGAACAACCAGATGGGTTCAAGCTCGCGGGTCAAGAGGGTAAGGTTTGTAAGCTGCTAAAGTCCATTTATGGACTTAAGCAAGCTTCTCGTTCTTGGAACATAAGATTGATCAAGTGATCAAGACTTATGGGTTCTCACAAAATGTGGATGAACCATGTGTTTACAAACACATAAAGGATGGGAAGGTGGTTTTTCTACTGCTCTATGTAGATGACATTCTGCTAATTGGCAATGACGTTGGGGTGTTGTCATCGGTCAAATTATGGTTGACCAAGCAGTTTGACATGAAGGACTTGGGTGAGGCTAATTTTGTTCTCGGTATCCAGATCATTCGGGATAGGAAGAACAAAATGATAGCTTTGTCACAGGCCGGCTACATAGATAAAATTCTCAGGAGGTTTGCAATGCAGGATTCCAAGAAAGGTGGGCAACCATCTAGGTCTGGAATTACTCTTTCTAAGAAAGACTTTCCAAAGTCTTATGAAGATAGAGAATACATGAAGAAGGTGCCTTATGCTTCGGCAGTAGGTAGTCTCATGTATGCCATGCTTTGCACACGACCAGATATTAGCTATGCGGTCGGGATTGTAAGTCGATTTCAGGCGGATCCAGGACTGAACCATTGGGTAGCGGTAAAGCATATTTTCAAGTACCTGAGAAGGACTTGAGGGTATATGCTTGTGTATTCGGGTGAGGACTTGACTCCTCTAGGATACACTGATTCAAATTATCAATCCTGTCTAGATTCTAGGAAATCGACTTCAGGGTTTGTGTTTACTCTGGGTGGCGGTGCCATCAGTTGGAGAAGTGCAAAGCAAGATTGCACTTTGGATTCAACGATGGAGGCCGAGTATGTGGCGGCTAGTGATGCTTCGAAAGAAGCAGTGTGGCTCCGTAAGTTCCTTGGGGATCTTGAGGCAGTTCCTGGTATGGATAAAGCGGTATCACTGTACTGTGATAACAGTGTGGCGGTAGCTAATGCTAAGGAACCAAGATTTCATAAGAAGAGTAAGCATATTGATCGGAAGTATCATGTGATAAAGGACTTTGTTGAGGGCGGGCATGTCACGGTGTGCAAGATCACGTCAGAGGACAACTTAGCTGATCCATTTACGAAGACACTTACTGGGAGAGTCTTCGAGAGGCATGTGGAAGCTATGGGGATGCAAAATTTGCTGTATTTACTCACTTAGTGCAAGTGGGAGATTGTTAGACATGTATGCCCTAAGGAGTAAAAATGTAATACATTTTTGGAGACATTTTTATCAATAAAGAATTTATTCATTTAAATATATCACATCTTGTCCTCTTTACGTTCATATTTGTTGAATGTATGATAAGCAAATAGTAGTCTGAGACTGTCAGTCTAAACCTTAAGAATTGGGCATATGATGGACTGATTATGCGAAAGACACGATTCTTAAGGTGACGGTCTAAAACATATGATCCGCAATCGAGGGAATAAGGTTGGGAGCTTTATTCATGTAAAGATTTTTATGTTGTCTATATCCCTTTCGGTAGATGGTTTGTCTTGGCCATCGGAGTTGGACTCCATGAATAGAAACATTGGCACGTTGTCATAGGTGACGATGTGTTGGATCGGGACATAAAGTGAATTGATTTGGATTAATAATTCCGTCTTGGCAAATTGATTCACTTTAGACAGTCATTTGTATTGTATCTTAATCTTGAGATGAATAGTGGACCCGTTGTCTCGACTTGTGTCTTTTGATGTACCAATGGGTGACTCCCACATCTCTATAGTGGTATGCATGCCGGTACGTTGGAGGCATGACTCTTGATAGCGTAGACTTGTTATTCATAGATATGGAATCCATAGCTCCTCTTTAGGAGTAATGATATCCTCTTATATGCGTTGTCCTGTAAGTGGAAAACTGGAGCGCTCAACCATTCGGATACATAGGTGTAACCGAATGGTATATTATCTTTGGATGGTAAGTTTTCTAATGGTGAGATAATGAAACGTAAGATAAAAATAATCAGGAAGGTAAGACAGAACTTGTCCTTAAGCTGATTATGGATGATCATATGGGGAAACGATACACTATGATATGTCATGGAGACTTAGCTACCCGAGCTTCGTAATTCTATAAAGTTCGAGAGTGCAGCTCCAAGCTTTTAGTGGAGTAGCGTTGGAGTTGATAATTATGAAGTGTATATCTGGGACATTGGGTTTCATAATTATGTCGGATTTATCAGATTGGTTTAAATTTTGTAAGAATCAAATAATTCATGTCTGTTTATCGGTTGAATTAATTTTGTAAGAAATTAGTTCAAGATAAACTTGTTGAATTATTGCGATCAGATAATTCTTGTCTGTTTATCGGTTGTTTTAATTTTGGACAAATTAGAACAAGATAAACTTGTAGAATTATTGTGAATTGATTTATTTTCTTAGAGATTATCTTGATAAAGTTTGTTTTGATCAGATAACTTCTCTATTGGGTTATTTGAATCAAAACTGAGACTTTATCCTTTAGAATCTCGGGTGGAAAATAAAAGATTCACGGAGATTTTTTCTCAAGAGTTCGCCCTGCCGAATGACGTGGTCGGCCTGTGGATCAGAATGTTTGGCCTGCCGATCAGCGGAGATAAGATTACGCGTTTTCACGTGGATCTTATTAGATATTGATCCAAACTTGATTCTGTTTCAAGTTTTTGAGACCTAATATGATATGGACTGACCCCTAGACCAATAGGTATATAAAGGGAGTGAGTCACATGATTCACTTAGATCAATTTGAGAGATTAAGAGTGATACTCTTCTAGTGAGCATCTGAAAACTCCTTGAGAGCTTTTGTTCACAAATAACGAACACTAGCTTTGGGTTCTCTCTATTGGTTGGAAGGAGAGTCACCGGTGGAAGAGCTGTACGTGTGAGCCCACACTCACTCCGGTTGTGGATAAAGAATACCAAAGAAGACCAGTTGGTTGAGGCTCTTCTGGAACGTTACTTCTCTACACGGATTGCAGAGGTTCTTCGGCACACTGAGGTTAGTAAGATCTGTTTAATTTATACATATAACATGTCAAACTTGTGTTTTGGAAATTACTCTGATGGAAAATTTTTAAAATTCCACTGTGCACTTTGGTTCCAACATTGGGATCGGATAATTCTTGTCTATTTATCGGTTGATTTAATTGGATAAATTAAATCAAGATAAACTTGTAGAATTATTATGAATTAATTTATTTTCTTAGAGATTATCTTGATAAAGTTTGTTTTGATCAGATAACTTCTCTATTGGGTTATTTGAATCAAAACTGAGACTTTATCCGATAGAATCTCGGGTGGAAAATAAAAAATTCACAAAGATGTTTATGCGGCAGTTCGGCCTACCGATCTATGTGTTTGGCCTGCCGATGGGGCTTGTTCGGCCTACCGATCAGCGATAGATAAGATTACGCGTTTTCACGTGGATCTTATCAGATATTGATCCGAACTTGATTCTGTTTTGAGTTTTTGAGACCTAATCTGATAAGGACTGACCCCAAGACCAATCGCTATATAAAGGGAGTATGTCTCATGAGTTACACAGATCAATTGAGAGATTAAGAGTGATACTCTTCTGGTGAGCATCTGAAAACTCCCTGAGAGATTTTGTTCACAAATCACGAACAGTAGCTTTGGATTGAGGCTGTACGTGTAAGCCCACACTCAGTCCAATCGTGGATAGAGAATAGCAAAGAAGACTAATTGGTTGAGGCTCTTCTGAAATGTTACTTCTCTTCATGGGTCGTAGAGGTTCTTCGGCACATAAAGGTTAGTATGATCTGTTTAATTTATACATATAGCATGTCAAACTTGTGTTTTGGAAAAATACTCTGATGTCAAAATTTTAAATTTCCGTTGTGCACCTCACACACTATTTTTCCAACACACCCATCCTACTACTACTCTTGCCCAAGCACGCTTAACTACGGAGTTCTGATGGGACCCAGTGCATTAGTGTTGATATGATCACACCCGTATGCCTAAGCGCAAAACAAGCACTTACGGGCTCACCTTGCGAAGCAGGGGCCATTGAACTTTGCTGAGAACGAGCCCGTTCGAGGGCCTTGACGATGGAATTTTTCCAGTAAATCCCCCAGGACGTCGTGAGGCATCGAGTCACGCTCAGGGGCCTATTTTTGCTTGAAATAGTGTGCTTTTGCATGGGAATTCGACGTCGGGTGGTTTGGAACCTACGAGACCCACGGCTAGAATGAGTGCAGCACTAGAGGGTGATTGGCAGGGCTTAAGGGGGGCCGACGGCCATTGTGAAAACAGGGGGCCTTATGCAACAAAAACAATATAGGAAATAAATGCAATGGGGAAAAATAAAGAGGGGTGCAACACGAGGACTTCCTAGGAGGTCACCAATCCTAGTGCTACTCTCGCCTAAGCACGCTTAACTGTAGAGTTTTGATGGGATTTGGTACATTAGTGCTGGTATGATCGCACCTGTATGCCTTAGAGCAAAAAAACACTTATGGGCTCGCCGTGCAAAGCAAGGGCCGTTGAACTTTGCCGAGAAAAGGCCTGTTCGAGTGCCCCGGTGATCGAATTTGTCCAAAAAATCCCCAAGATTTTGTGAAGCAACGAGTCATGCTCAAAACTCGTTTTTGCTTGAAATAGTGTGCTCTTCCAAAGGAATTCTATGCCGAGGGGTTTGGAGCATGCGGGACCCACAACTGGAACGAGAACAACACTAGAAGGCGATGGGCGAGGCATGAGAGGGGCCGGCGGCCATTATGAAAGCGAAAGGGATGGGGGCAACTAAAAAAAATAGAAATAAATAGAACGGGGAAGAAAAAATGCAGTGTGCAACATGAAGACTTCCTTGGAGGTCACCCATCCTACAACTACTCTCGCCCAAGCACGCTTAACTGCGTAGTTCTTATAGGATCCGGTGCATTAGTGCTGGTATGACCGTAGTAGTACTAAGCGTAAAAAGGCCCTTATGGGCTCACCAGGCGAAGCCAGGGCCATTGAACTTTGCCGAGAAAGGGCCCATTCAAGGGCCCCGACGATCGAATTTCACCAAAAAAGCCCCCAATATGTCGTGAAGCAACGAGTCATGCTCAATGGCCCGTTTCACTTAAAATAGAGTGTTCTTGCGCTAGAATTTGACGCCAGGAGGTTTTGAACCAGCAGGACCCATGACTGGAACGAGAGCTGCACTAGAGGCTGATGCATGGGGTTTGAGGGGGGCCGGCAGCCATTGTGAAAGCGGAGGGGGCAGACGCAACAAAGAAAAGGAAATAAATACAACAGGGAAGAAAAAAAGTGGGTGCAACATGAGAACTCCCCAGGAGGTCACCCATCCTAGTGCTACTCTCTCCCAAGCACGCTTGACTGCAAAGTTCTGAAGGGATCTGATGCATAAGTGGTTGTATGATCACATCCGTATGCGTTAGTGCAAAAAAAGCACTTTTGGGCTCGTCATGCGAAGTAGAGACCGTTCCACTTTGCCAAGAAAGGGCCCATTCGAGGGCCCCGACGATCGAATTTGGCCAGAAAAGGCCCCGAGTCATCGTTAAGCAATGTGTCACGCTCAATAGCCCGTTTCACTTGAAATAGTGTGCTCTTGCATAGGAATTCAACGCCGAGAGGTTTGGAACCTACGGGACCCACCACTGGAACGAGACCAACACTAGAAGGCAGGGCTTGAGGGGGGCCAGTGGCCATTGTGAAAACAAGGGGCTGAACGCAAATAAAAAAAAGGAAATAAACACAGCGAGGGGAAAAAAAAAGAGAGGTGCAACATGAGGACTGGCCAAGAGGTCACCCATCCAAGTACTACTCTCGCCCAAGCACGCTTAACTACAAAGTTCTGATGGGATCTAGTGCATTAGTGATGGTATGACCGCTGCATTATGCCTAAGCGCAAAAAAAGCAGTTATGGGTTTTCCATACAAACAGGGGCAATTGAACTTGCTAAGAATGGGCCCGTTCAAGGGCCCCAGCTATCAAATTTGTCAGAAAAGCCCCCAAGACGTTGTGAAGAAACGAGTCACGCCCAATAGCACGTATCACTTTAAAAATTGTGCTCTTGCGCAAGAATTCGACAACGGGAGGTTTGGAACATGCTGGACCCACAAAAAGAACGAGAACAACACCAGAGGGAGATGGGCGGGGCTTGAGGGGGGTCGGCGGCCATTGTAAAAACTGGGGGCCGGACACAACCAAAAAAAAAAGGAAATAAATGCAAAGGGGAAAACAAAGAGGGGTGCAACACGAGGACTTCCCAGGAGGTAACCCATCCTAGTACTACTCTCGCCCAAGCACGCTTAACTACCGAGTTCTGATAGGATCCGGTGCATTAGTGCTAGTATGATCGCTCACATAAGCCTATGCGCAAAAAAAGCACTTATGGGCTCGCCGTGCAAAGCCGGGGCCGTTAAACAATGCCAAGAAAAGGCCCGTTCGAGGGCGTCGGTGATCAAATTTGGTCAAAAAAGCCCCCAAGACGTCGTGAAGCAATGAGTCATGCTCAATTGCCCATTTCACTTGAAATAGTGTGCTCTTGCATAGCAATTCGATGCCCGGAGGTTTGGAACCTGTTGGACCCACGGCTGGAATGAGAGCAGCACTAGAGAGCGATCGACGGGGCAAGAGGGGGGGCCCACGGCGATTGTGAAAATGGAGGGGATAGATGCAACTAAAAAAAAGTAATAAACGCAATGGTGAAGAAATAAATAGGGGTGCAACACGAGGGCTTCCTAAGAGGTCACGCATACTAGTACTACTCTCACCCAAGCACACTTAACTATAGCGTTCTGATGGGATTTGGTGCATTAGTGCTGGCATGATCACAACCATTTGCCTAAGCGCAAAAAAAGCACTTATGGGCTGGCCATTGAACTTTGTCGAGAAAGGGCCCGTTTGAGGCACTCGATGATCAAATTAGTGAAGATATACCAAAGTACGCTTAACTATGAAGTTCTAATGGGATCCGATGAATTAGTGAAGATATAATTGCTCCCGTATGCCTAAGCGTAAAAATAACACTGATGTGCTCGTCAGTTGAAGCAGGGGACGTTGAAATTTGCCGAGAAAGGACCCATTCGAGGGCCCCAATGTTTGAATTTGGTGAAAAAAGCCCCCAGGTCGTCGTGAAGCAGCGTGTCATGGCCAATGCCTTGTTTCACTTGAAATAGTGTGCTCTTGCTTGGGAATTCAACGCCGGGAGGTTTGGAACCTATGAGACCCATGGCAGGAATGAGAGCAGCACTAGAGGACGATAGGCGGGGCATGAGGGGGGCCGGTGGCCATTGTGAAAGCAAAGGGGGCGGACGCATCTAAAATAAAAAGAAATAAACGCAACGGGGAAAAAAAAAGAGGGGTGCAACATAAAGACTTCCCAGGAGGTTACCCATCCTAATACTACTCTCGCCCAAGCACGCTTAACTGCAGAATCCGATCCATTAGTGCTAGTTTGTTTGCTCATGTAAGCCTTAGCGTAAAAAAGGCACTTATGGGCTTGTCGTCCAAAGCCGAGGCCACTGAACTTTGCCGAGAAAGGGTTCGTTTGAGGGCTCTAGCTATCAAATTTGGTCAGAAAAGCTCCTAGGACGTCGAAACGAGTCACGCTCAATTGCTTGTTTCGCTTGAAATAGTGTGCTCTTGCACAAGAATGCGACACTGAGAGGTTTGGAACCTACGGGACCCACGTCTAGAATGAGGGCAACATTAGAGGGCGATGGGTTGGGCTTAAGGGGGGCCGACGGCTGTTGTGAAAGTGGAGGGGGCAGACGTAACTAAAAAAAAAGGAAAAAAATGCAACAGAGAAGAAAAAAAGAAGGGTGCAACATGAGGACTTTCCAAGAGGTCACCCATCCTAGTACTACTCTCGCCCAAACACACTTAACTACGGAGTTCTAATGGGATCCGGTGCATTAGTGCCGGTATGATTGCACCTGTAAAACTAAGCGTAAAAAAAGCACTTATGGGCTCTCTGTGCCAAGCAGGGGTCGTTGAACTATGCCGAGAAAGGGCCCATTCAGGGGCCTTGTGATTGAATTTGGCCAAAAAAGCCACTGGCACGTTGCGAAGCGATGAGTCACGTTCAATGGCCCGTTTGTGCTTGAAGTAGTGTGCTCTTGTGTAGGAATCTGACAAGGGGAGGTTTGGAACCTGTGGGACCCACGGCTGGAATGGGAACAACACTAGTGGGCGATGGGCGGGGCTTGAGGACGGTCAGTGGCCATCGTGAAAGCGAAGGGGAAGGACGCAACTAAAAAAAAAGGAAATAAACGCAACAGGGAAGAAAAAAAAAAGGGGTACAACACAAGGACTTCCCAGGAGGTCACCCATCCTAGTACTACTCTCGCCCAAGCATGCTTAACTACGGAGTTCGGATGGGAGCTAGTGCCTTAGTGTTTGTATGATCGCACCCGTATGCCCAAGCGCAAAAAAAGTACTTACGGGCTCGCCTTGCGAAGCAGGGGCCATTGAACTTTGTCGAGAATGAGCCCGTTTGAGGGCCCAGGTGATGGATTTTGGCCAAAAATGCCCCCAGGACGTCATGAAGCAACGAGTCACCCTCAAGGGCCCGTTTTTGCTTGAAATTGTGTGCTTTTACATAGGAATTCGATGCTGGGAGGTTTGGAACTTATAGTACCCACGGTTGGAAGGAGTGTAGCATTAGAGGGCGATGGGCGGTGCTTGAGGGTGGCCAGTGGCCATTGTGAAAACATGGGGCCTTAAGCAACAAAAAAAAATATATGGAATAAACGCAATGGGGAAAAATAAGAAGGGATGCTACCCGAGGACTTCCTAGGAGGTTACCAATCCTAGTGCTACTCTTGCCCAAGCATGCTGAACTACGGAGTTTTCATGGGATCCAGTGCATTAGTGCTGGTATGATCACACCCTTATGCCTAAGAGCAAAAAACACTTATGGGCTCGCCGTGCAAAGCAGGGGACATTGAACTTTGTCGAGAAAGGGCCTGTTCGAGTGCCCTGGAGATCGAATTTGTCCAAAAAAGCCCCTAGGATATTGTGAAGCAACTAGTCACGTTCAAAACTAGTTTTCGCTTGCAATAGTGTGCTCTTATGTAGGAATTCGACGCCGAGAGGTTTGGAACCTATGGGACCCACGGCTGGAATAAGAGCAACACTAAAGGGCGATGGGCAAGGCTTGAGAGGGGCCGACGGCCATTGTGAAAGCGTAAGGGATAGAGGCAACTAAAAAAAATGGAAATAAACAGAACGGGGAAGAAAAAATGAGGTTTGCAACACAAGGACTTCCTAGGAGGTCACCCATTCTAGTACTACTATCGTCGAAGCATGCTAAACTACATAGTTCTAATAGGATCTGGTGCATTAGTGCTGGTATGATCGTAGTAGTACTAAGCGTAAAAAAAGCCCTTATGGGCTCACCGTGCGAGGCCGGGGCCATTGAACTTTGCCAAGAAAGGGCCCGTTCAAGGGCCCCAATGATCGAATTTGGCCAAAAAAGCCTATTGCATAAAATAAAAATTCCAATGGCTTCGTCAAATTGGGAGAAGCTGTAGGTATTATTGCGGGGTCGTTGTGAAGCAACAAGTCACACTTAAAGCCCCGTTTTGCTTTAAATAGTGTGCTCTTATGTAGGAATTCAACGCCAGGAGGTTTGGAACCTACGAGACCCACCTATGGAACGAGAGCAACACTAGAGGGCGATGGGCAGGGCTTAAGGGCAGCCAGCGGCCATTGCAAAAATGGGGGGCCAAACGCAAATAAGAAAAAGAAAATAAACGTAAGGGGTAAAAAAAAAGAAAGGTGTAGCACGAGGACTGCCCAGGAGCTCACCCATCCTAGTACTACTCTTGCCCAAGCACGCTTCACTATGGAGTTCTGATGGGATCCAGTTCATTAGTGCTGGTATGATCGCACCCGTAAGCCTAAGCGTAACAAAAGCACTTATGGGCTCGCCGTGCCATGCAGGGGTCATTGAACTTTATCGAGAAAGGGCCTGTTCGACGCCCTCGATGATTGAATTTGGTCACAAAAGTGCTCGGTTCGTCGCAAAGCATCGAGTCGTTCTCAATGGCTCGTTTTCGCTTGAAATAGTGTCCTCTTGAGCCAGAACCGATGTCGGTAAGTTTGGAACCAGTAGGACCCATGGCTAGAACGAGAGCAGCACTAGAGGGCGATGGGTGGGGCTTGAGGGGGGCCAGCAGCCATTGTGAAAGAGGAGCTAGCAGACGCAACTAAAAAAAAAGGGAACTAAACGCAACATGAAAAAAAAAATAGGGGTGCAGCACAAGGACTTCCCAAGAGGTCACCCATCCTAGTACTACTCTCGACTAAGCATGGTTAACTACGGAGTTCTGATGGGATCCAGTGCATTAGTGCTGGTATGATCGCAACCGTAAGCCTAAGCGTAAGAAAAGTACTTTTGGGGTCGTCTTGCCAAGCAAGTGTCGTTGAACTTTGCCAAGAAAGGGCCCTGGTGATGGAATTTGGCCAAAAAAGCCCCCAGGACGTTGTGAAGCAACGAGTCATGCTCAAGGGCCCATTTTCACTTGAAATAGTGTGCTTTTGCATGGGAATTCGACGCCAGGAGGTTTGGAACCTGTAGGACCCACGGCTGGAACGAGTGCAGCACTAGAGGGTGATGGGCGGGGCTTGAGGGGGCCGGCGGCCATTGTAAAAACAGGGGGCCTTATGCAACCAAAAAAAATATAGGAAGTAAACGCAATGGGGAAAAATAAAGAGGGGTGAAACATGAGGACTTCCCAAGAGGCCACCAATCCCAGTGCTACGCTCGCCCAAGCATGCTTAATTGGGGAGTTTTGATGGGATCCGATGCATTAGTGCTGGTATGATTGCTCCCGTATGCCTAAGAGCAAAAAAAAAACTTATGGGCTCACCGTGCAAAGCAAGGGCCGTTGAACTTTGTCGAGAAAGGGCCCGTTCGAGTGCCCCGGTAATCGAATTTGTCTAGAAAATCCTCCAAGACGTCGTGAAGCAATGAGTCATGCTCAAAACTCATTTTTGCTTGAAATAGTGTGCTCTTGCATAGGAATTCTATGCCGAGGGGTTTGGAGCTTGCGGAACCCACAACTAGAATGAGAACAACACTAGAAGGTGATGGGCGGGGCATGAAAGGGGCCGACAGCCATTGTGAAAGCAAAAGGGGCGGGGGAAACTAAAAAAAAAATAAAAATAAATAGAACGGGGAAGAAAAAATGAGGTGTGCAATGCGAGGACTTCCTTGGAGGAAACCCATCCTACTACTACTCTCGCCCAAGCACGCTTAACTGTGTAGTTCTTATAGGATCCGGTGCATTAGTGCTAGTATGATCGTAGTAGTACTAAGCGTAAAAAAAGCCCTTATGGGCTCGCCAGGCGAAGCCGGGGCCATTGAACTTTGTCGAGAATGGGCCCATTCAAGGGCATTGATGATCAAATTTCACCAAAAAAGCCCCCAGGATGTCATGAAGCAACGAGTCATGCTCAATGGCCCGTTTCGCTTAAAATAGTGTGCTCTTGCGCTAGAATTCGACGCCAGGAGGTTTTGAACCAACAGGACCCAGGACTGGAACGAGAGCTGCACTAGAGGGCGATACATGGGGTTTGAGGGGGGCCGGCAGCCATTGTGAAAGCGGAGGGGGCAGACGCAACAAAAAAAAGGAAATAAATGCAACAGGGAAGAAAAAAAGTGGGTGCAACATGAGAACTCCCCAGGAGGTCACCCATCCTAGTGCTACTCTCTCCCAAGCACGCTTGATTACAAAGTTCTGATGGGATCCGATGCATTAGTGGTTGTATGATCGCATCCATATGCATTAGTGCAAAAAAAGCTCTTTTGGGCTCGTCGTACGAAGCAGAGGCCATTACACTTTGCCAAGAAAGGGCCCATTCGAGGGCCCCGATGATCGAATTTGGCCAGAAAAGGCCCCGAGTCATCGTGAAGCAACGAGTCATGCTCAATAGCCCGTTTCACTTGAAATAGTGTGCTCTTGCACAGGAATTCGACTCCGGGAGGTTTGGAACCTACGGGACCCACCGTTGGAACGAGACCAACACTAGAAGGCAATGGGTGGGGCTTGAGGGGGGCCAGCGGCCATTGTGAAAACAGGGGGCCAAACGAAAATAAAAAAGAGGAAATAAACGCAGCGAGGGAAAAAAAAAGAGAGGTGCAACATGAGGACTGCCCAAGAGGTCACCCATCCAAGTACTACTCTCACCCAAGCACGCTTAACTACGAAGTTCTGATGGGATCTGGTGCATTAGTGCTGGTATGACTGCTACATTCTGCCTAAGCGCAAAATGCAGTTATGGGTTTGCCATCCGAACAGGGGCTATTGAACTTGCTAAGAATGGGCCCGTTCGAGGGCCCCAGCTATCAAATTTGTCAGAAAAGCCCCCAAGACATTGTGAAGAAACGAGTCACGCCCAATAACACATATCACTTTAAAAATTGTGCTCTTGCACAAGAATTCGACAACGGTAGGTTTGGAACATGCTGGACCCACAAAAAGAACGAGAACAACACCAGAGGGAGATGGGCGGGGCTTGAGGGGGGTCGATGGCCATTGTAAAAACTGGGGGCCGGACACAACTAAAAAAAAAGGAAATAAATGCAAAGCGGAAAACAAAGAGGGGTGCAACACGAGGACTTCCCAGGAGGTAACCCATCTTAGTACTACTCTTTCCCAAGCACGCTTAACTGCTGAGTTCTGATGGGATCCAGTGCATTAGTGCTAGTATGATCGCTCACGTAAGGCTATGCATAAAAAAAGCACTTATGGGCTCGCCGTGCAAAGCCGGGGCCGTTGAACACCGTCGAGAAAAGGCCCGTTCGAGGGCGTCGATGATCAAATTTGGTCGAAAAAGTCCCCAAGACGTCGTGAAGCAACGAGTCATGCTCAATTGCCCGTTTCGCTTGAAATAATGTGCTCTTGCATAGCAATTCGATGCTTGGAGGTTTGGAACCTGTTGGACCCACAGCTGGAATGAGAGCAAGATTAGAGGGCGATCGACGGGGCAAGAGGGGGGCCCGTGGCCATTGTGAAAACGGAGGGGGCAGACGCAACTAAAAAAGAATTAATAAATGCAACGATGAAGAAATAAATAGGGGGGCAACACGAGGACTTCCTAAGAGGTCACCCATACTAGTACTATTCTCGCCCACGCACACTTACCTACGGCGTTCTGATGGGATCCGGTGCATTAGTGCTGGCATGATCGTAACCATTTGCCTAAGCACAAAAAAAGCACTTATGGGCTCGCCATACGAAACAGGGGCCATTGAACTTTGCTGAGAAAGGGCCTGTTTGAAGGACGCGATGATCGAATTTGGCCAGAAAAGCCCCCAGATTGTCATGAAGCAACGAGTCATGCTTAATGGCCCGTTTCGCTTGAAATAGTGTGCTCTTGAGCAAGAATTCGACGCCGAGAGGTTTGGAACCTACGGGACCCTCGGCTAGAAGGAGAGCAACATTAGAGGGTGATGGGCGGGGCTTGAGGGAGGCCGGCGATTATTGTGAAACCGTGGAGCAAGACCCAAATAAAAAAAAGGAAACAAACGCAACGAGGATGAAAAAAAGAGGGGTTGCAACACGGGGACTGCCCAGGTGGTCACCCATCATAGTATTACTTTCACCAAAGTATGCTTAACTATGGAGTTCTAATGGGATCCGGTGAATTAGTGAAGATATAATTGCTCCCGTATGCCTAAGCGTAAAAATAGCACTAATATGCTCGTCGGTTGAAGCAGGGGCGTTGAACTTTACCGAGAAAGGACCCATTCGAGGGCCCCAACGTTTGAATTTGGTGAAAAAAGCCCCCAGGTCGTCGTGAAGCAGCGTGTCACGGCTAGTGCCCTGTTTCACTTGAAATAGTGTGCTCTTGCTTAGGAATTCAACGTCGGGAGGTTTGGAACCTATAGGACCCATGGCAGGAATGAGAGCAGCACTAGAGGGCAATAGGCAGGGTATGAGGGGGGCCGGTGGCCATTGTGAATGCAAAGGGGGCGGATGCATCTAAAATAAAAAGAAATAAACACAACGGGGAAAAAAAAAAGAGGGGTGCAACACAAAGACTTCCCAGGAGGTTACCCATCCTAATACTACTCTCGCCCAAGCACGCTTAACTGTAGAATCCGATCCATTAGTGCTAGTTTGTTCGCTCATGTAAGCCTTAGCATAAAAAAAGCACTTATGGGCTTGTCGTCTAAAGCCGAGGCCATTGAACTTTGTCGAGAAAGGGCTCGTTTGAGGGCTCTAGCTATCAAATTTGGTCAGAAAAGCTCCTAGGACGTCGCAACGAGTCACGCTCAATTGCCTATTTTGCTTGAAATAGTGTGCTCTTGCACAGGAAAGCTACACTAGGAGGTTTGGAACCTACGGGACCCATGGCTAGAATGAGGGCAGTGTTAGAGGGCGATGGGTTGGGCTTAAGGGGGGCCGGCGGCTGTTGTGAAAGCGGAGGGGCCGGACGCAACTAAAAAAAAAGGAAAAAATGCAACGGAGAAGAAAAAAAGAAGGGTGCAACATGAGGACTTTCCAGGAGGTCACCCATCCTAGTACTACTCTCGCCCAAACACGCTTAACTGCAGAGTTCTAATGGGATCCGGTGCATTTGTGCCGGTATGATTGCACCCGTAAAACTAAGCGTAAAAAAAGCACTTATGGGCTCTCTGTGCCAAGCAGGGGCCATTGAACTATGCTAAGAAAGGGCCCTTTCGGGGGCCTGGTGATCGAATTTTGCCAAAAAAGCCACTGGCACGTTGCGTAGCGACGAGTCATGTTCAATGGCCCGTTTGTGCTTGAAGTAGTGTGCTCTTGTGCAGGAATCCGACAAGGGGAGGTTTGGAACTTGTGGGACCCACAGCTGGAATGGGAACAGCACTAGTGGGAGATGGGCGGGGCTTGAGGGCGGTCAGTGGCCATCGTGAAAGCGAAGGGGAAGGACGCAACTAAAAAAAAAAGGAAATAAACGCAACGGGGAAGAAAAAAAGAAGGGTGCAACACAAGGACTACCTAGGAGGTCACCCATCCGAATACTACTCTCGCCCAAGCACGCATCATTGCAGAGTTCTGATGGGATTTGGGGCATTAGTGCTAGTATGATTGCAAGGGCTGTTGAACTTTGTCGAAAAAGGGCCCGTTCGAGGGTCCTGACGATCCAATTTGGCTACAAAGCCCCCAGTTTGTCGTGAAATAATGAGTCACGCTCAATGGCCCGTTTTCACTTGGAATTGTGTGTCTTGGTCCAGAATCTGACGTCGTGAAGTTTGGAACCTATGGGACCCATGGCTGGAACAAGAACAACAGTAGAGGGAGATGGGCGGGGCTTGAGGGGGGCCAGCGGCCATTGTGGAAATGGGGGGCCGGATGCAAATAAAAAAAAGGAAATAAACGCAACAGGGAAGAAAAAAAAAAGGGGTACAACACAAGGACTTCCCAGGAGGTCACCCATCCTAGTACTACTCTCGCCCAAGCATGCTTAACTACGGAGTTCGAATGGGAACTAGTGCCTTAGTGTTTGTATGATCGCACCCGTATGCCCAAGCGCAAAAAAAGCACTTACGGGCTCACCTTGCGAAGCAGGGGCTGTTTAACTTTGTCGAGAACGAGCCCATTTGAGGGCCCAAGTGATGGATTTTGGCCGAAAAAGCCCCCAGGACGTCATGAAGCAATGAGTCACCCTCAAGGGCCCATTTTCGCTTGAAATTGTGTGCTTATGCATGGGAATTCGATGCCGGGAGGTTTGGAACTTACAGGACCCACGGCTAGAAGGAGTGTAGCATTAGAGGGCGATGGGCGGTGGTTGAGGGTGGCCAGCAGCCATTGTCAAAACATGGGGCCTTATGCAACAAAAAAAAATATATGAAATAAATACAATGGGGAAAAATAAAAAGGGGTGCTACACGAGGACTTCCTAGGAGGTCACCAATCCTAGTGCTACTCTCGCCCAAGCATGCTGAACTACAGAGTTTTCATGGGATCTGGTGCATTAGTGCTGGTATGATCACACCCGTATGCCTAAGAGCAAAAAACACTTATGGGCTCGCCGTGCAAAGCAGGGGACATTGAACTTTGTCGAGAAAGGGCCTATTCAAGTGCCCTGGAGATTGAATTTGTCTGAAAAAGCCCCTAGGATGCCGTGAAGTGACTAGTCACATTCAAAACTCGTTTTCGCTTGCAATAGTGTGCTCTTGTACAGGAATTCGACGCCGAGAGGTTTGGAACCTACGGGACACACGGCTGGAGTAAGAGCAACACTAAAGGGCGATGGGCAAGGCTTGAGAGGGGTCGATGGCCATTGTGAAAGCATAGGGGGCAGAGGCAACTAAAAAAAATGGAAATAAACAGAACGAGGAAGAAAAAATGAGGTGTGCAACACGAGCACTTCCTAGGAGGTCAGCCATCCTAGTACTACTCTCGTCGAAGCATGCTAAACTGTATAGTTCTGATAGGATCTGGTGCATTAGTGCTGGTATGATCGTAGTAGTACTAAGCGTAAAAAAAAACCCTTATGGGCTCACCATGCGAGGCCGGGTCCATTGAACTTTGCCAAGAAAAGGCCCGTTCGAGGGCCCCGATGATCGAATTTGGCCAAAAAAGCCCTATTGCATAAAATAAAAATTCCAACGGCTTCGTCAAATTGGGAGAAACTGTAGGTATTATTGCGAGGTTGTCGTGAAGCAACAAGTCACGTTCAAAGCCCCGTTTCACTTTAAATAGTGTACTCTTGCGTAGTAATTTGACGCCGGGAGGTTTGGAACCTACGAGACCCACCTCTGGAACGAGAGCAACACTAGATGGCGATGGGCAAGGCTTAAGGGCGGCCAGCAGCCATGGCGAAAATGGGGGCCCGAACGCAAATAAGAAAAAGAAAATAAACGTAACAGGTAAAAAAGAAAGAGTAGTGTAGCACGAGGATTGCCCAGGAGCTCACCCATACTAGTACTACTCTCGCCCAAGCACGCTTCACCACAGAGTTCTGATGGGATCCGATTCATTAGTGCTGGTATAATCGCACCCGTAAGCCTAAGCGTAACAAAAGCACTTATGGGCTCGCTGTGTCATGCAGGGGTCATTGAACTTTACCGAGAAAGGGCCTGTTCGAGGCCCTCGATGATTGAATTTGGTCACAAAAGTGCCCGGTTCGTCGCAAAGCATCGAGTCGTTCTCAATGGCTCGTTTTCACTTGAAATAGTGTCCTCTTGCACCGGAATCGATGTCGGTAGGTTTAGAACCAGTAGGACCCATGGCTAGAACGAGAGCAGCACTAGAGGGTGATGGGTGGGGCTTGAGGGGGGGCAGCGGCCATTGTGAAAGAGGAGCTAGCAGACGCAACTAAAAAAAAAGGGAACTAAACGGAACATGAAAAAAAAAATAGGGGTGCAGCACAAGGACTCCCCCAAGAGGTCACCCATCCTAGTACTACTCTCGACTAAGCACGGTTAACTACGGAGTTCTGATGGGATCCAGTGCATTAGTGCTGGTATGATCACAACCGTAAGCCTAAGCGCAAAAAAAAACACTTTTGGGCTCGTCCTGCCAAGCAAGTGACGTTGAACTTTGCCAAGAAAGGGCCCATTCGAGGGCCCCGATGATTGGAATTTGGCCAAAAAAGCCCCCAAGATGTCGTGAAGCAACGAGTCATGCTCAAGGGCCCATTTTCACTTGAAATAGTGTGCTTTTGCATGGGAATTTGATGCCAAGAGGTTTGGAACTTGCAGGACCCATGGCTGGAAAGAGTACAGCACTAGAGGGCGATGGGCGGGGCTTGAGGGGGGCTGGCGGCCATTGTGAAAACAAGGGGCCTTATGCAACCAAAAAAACCATAGGAAGTAAATGCAATTGGGAAAAATAAAGAGGGGTGAAACACGAGGACTTCCCAGGAGGTCACCAATCCCAGTGCTACGCTCGCCCAAGCATGCTTAATTGTAGAATTTTGATGGGATCCAATGCATTAGTGCTGGTATGATCGCTCCCGTATGCCTAAGAGAAAAAAAACACTTATGGGCTCACCGTACAAAGCAGGGGCCATTGAACTTTGTCGAGAAAGGGCCCGTTCGAGTGCCCCAGCGATCGAATTTGTCCAAAAAAGCCCCAGGACGTCGTAAAGCAACAAGTCATGCTCAAAACTCATTTTCGCTTGAAATAGTGTGCTCTAGCATAGGAATTCAAACAAGGGGTTTGGAACCTATGGGACCCACGGCTGGAACGAGAGCAACACTAGAGGGCGATGGGCGGGGTATGGAAGGGGCCGACGGCCATTGTGAAAGAGGAGGGGGTGGAGGCAGCTAAAAAAAATGGAAATAAACAAAACAAGAAAGAAAAAAGGAGGTGTGCAACATGAGGACTTCCTAGGAGGTCACCCATCCTAGTACTACTCTCACCTAAGGATGCTTAACTGCGTAGTTCTGATAGGATCTAGTGCATTAGTACTAAGCGTAAAAAAAGCCCTTATGGGCTCACTGTGTGAAGCCGGGGCCATTGAAATTTACCGAGAAAGGGTCTGTTCGAGGGCCTCGATAGTTGAATTTCACCAGAAATGCCCCCAGGACGTCGTGAAGCAACGAGTTACGCTCAATGGCCCGTTTCGCTTGAAATAGTGTGCTCTTGCACTAGAATTTGACGCCGGGAGGTTTTGAACCAGCAGGACCCACGACTAGAATGAGAGTAGTACTAGAGAGTGATGTACGGGGTTTGAGGGGGGCTAGCAGACATTGTGAAAACGGAGGGGCAGACGCAATAAAAAAAAGGAAATAAACGCAACATGGAAGAAAAAAATGGGTGCAACCTGAGAACTCCCTAGGAGGTCACCCATCCTAGTAATCTTCTCTCCCAAGCACGCTTAATTGCAAAGTTCTGATGGGATCTGATGCATTAGTGGTTGTATGATCGCATCCATATGCATTAGCGCAAAAAAAGCACATATGGGCTTGCCAGGTGAAGCAGGGGCCGTTGAACTTTGCTAAGAAAGGGCTCGTTCGAGGGCCCCAACGATTGAATTTGGCCAAAAAAGCCCCCGGGTCGTCATGAAGCAACGAGTCACGCTCAAGTGGCCCGTTTTCCTTGAAATAGTGTGCTCTTACGTAGGAATTCGATGCCGGGAGGTTCGAAACCTACGGGACCCATGGCTAGAATGAGGGCAGTATTAGAGGGTGATGGGCTGGGCTTCAGGGGGGCCAGCGGCCATTGTGAAAGGGTAGGGGGCGGGCGTAACTAAAAAAAAAGGAAATAAACGCAGCGGGGAAGAAAAAAAGAAGGGCGCAACATGAGGACTTTCCAGGAGGTCACCCATCCTAGTACTACTCTCACCCAAGCATGCTTAACTATGGAGTTCTAATGGGATCTGATGCATTAGTGCTGGTATGATCGCAACCGTAAGCCTAAGCACAACAAAAGCACTTATGGGCCTCACCATGCCAAGCAGGGGCCATTGAACATTGCCGAGAAAGGGCCTGTTCGAGGGCCTCAGTGATCGAATTTGGCCGCAAAAGCACCCATCATGTCGCGAAGCATCGAGCCACGCTCAACGGCTCATTTTTGCTTGAAATAGTGTGCTCTTGCACAGGAATCTAAAGCCGGGAGGTTTGGAACCTGTAGGACCCACAACTGGAACGAGAACAGTAGTAAAGGGTGATGACCGGGGCTTGAGGGGGGCCGACGGCCATTGTGAAAGTGAAGCTGGCGAACACAGCTAAAAAAAAGGAAATAAACGCAACGGGGAAAAGAAAAAAGAGGTGTGCAACATAAGGACTTTCGAGGAGGTCACCCATCCTAGTACTACTCTCGCCCAAGCACACTTAACTGTGGAGTTCTGATGTGATCCAGTGCATTAGTGCTGGTATTATAGCACTAGTAAGCCTAAGCGCCAAAAAAGCACTTATGGGCTCGCCGTGCCAAGCTGGGGCTGTTGAACTTTGCTAAGAAAGGGCCCGTTCGAGGGCCCTAGTGATCAAATTTGGCCGAAAAGTCCCTAGGTCGTAGCAAAACATCAAGTCATGCTCAATGGCTCGTTTTCGCTTGAAATAGTGTGCTCTTGTACTGGAATCCAATGTCGGGAGGTTTGGAACCTACAGGACCCACGGCTGGAACGAGAGTAGCACAAGAGGGATATGGGTGGGGCTTGAGGGGGACCGTTGGCCATTGTGAAAGTGGGGGTGGTGGACGCAACAAAAAAAAAGGGAAATAAACACAACGGGGAAAAAAAGAAGGGTGCAACACGAGGACTTTCCCGGAGGTCACCCATCCTAGTACTACTCTCGCCCAAGCACGGTAAGCTGCGGAGTTCTGATGGGATCCGTTGCATTAGTGCTAGTATGATCGCATGTAACACCCGCCAATTTTGATGTAACAGATCATGTTAAGTTACTAACGATGTTAAGGAAATTTTATTAATAATTTATGTTATATGTTATGATTTATGATGTAAATGTTACTAACTATTTATTTCAAGTTCTATGACAGGTGACGATCACATGGAATCGCTGTGCTCAAGTGTTCATGTTAATTTTAAAGTATGTTTAATTATGATGCAATGATGACTTGAATGTTATAATGTATGGTATTTAAGGACAGTTCGGCAAGCCAGACTTTCAAGTTCAACAGGCCAAAAAGTCTGCCAAGAATCGACAGGCCGATGGAAACCTTCGGCAGGCTAAACTTTGTGGAATCGGCAGGCCGATGTGGTGAATTGACAGGCAGATGACAGCTGACGAGCAGTTAGCAAAAATCTCTCCAAATTTATGGCTGAGATAATTACGTTAATTAGGTGTTTTAATGAGATTAATTGGTATATTTATGGATTTATTTACTCAAATAAGGAAATAAAACGTTTGACTTGGTATTGATTGAATGTAATTGTTGATGATCTCCTATTTTGATGAAGAGAAATATGGTAACTTGAAATATTCTTGGAAGTTTCCCCTTTTTCCTCCATTCTCTCCATTTCCACGTAATGATGATGTCCTCAATTTTAGTCAGAAAATTTCTGACTTAATGGAGAGTTTTGATTTCTTTTACGTTAAGGCTCTATCTCTCCTTCTCTCACGTCTTTTCTTTTTCTCTCTTAGACGTTTCCTTTCTGTTTCACTTCCACTCTTTACCTTCCGCTTTCTCTTCACCTTCTTCTCCTTGTTTTTCTGAGAATAATTGAATGAAAAAAATTGAGTTTTTCATTGGTTGAATTCAAGGATTTTGAGAAGAAAATTTTTAAGGTAAGAACTCATTTTTCTGGTAATTCTAAAAAGCATTTCTTCTCCTCAATTCGTCTATAGTATCTTTGTCTAGGTATTGTATTTTTTTCTGAATTTTTAATATGATGTTCATGTATGTGTTATGTAATGTTCCTCCAAATTTCACATTATTTTGATATTTTTATGATAAGTTTTGAATTTTCTATCTTCTATCACTCATAGTAAAATGTTGCTGTTTGGCTATGATGCATGAAAAATGTAATTTTTGTTCAGGGGGTAAATGTGCTTTGTTTGCTACGACATTTGGGAAAAATGTTCATGTATATGTTATGTTATGGACTGCAAAGTTTGGAAATGTTTTGATGAGCGAATTATATGTTATGAAATTTCTATGAGATTAGGTCAAGAAAACTGTTTTAACAATATTAATTTTGGACTTTCGTTTTATGTAATGTTTTATATGTTTAAATAATTTTATGATATTGAAATGTATGATAATAAGATGTTAGTATGAATATTTAAAAAAATTAAAATATTTGTGTTTTAATTGTTCGAAAATGTTTTCAAAAGATTACTCACTACCTTATTATTATTGTTGGCAGATTTCATGTTTGAATTGTATGAGTGGTTTTTGATGATTATAGTTATAGATGCATGTTATGAATTATGTTTGTTTAAGATGAATGTATATGTGATGTAATATGAATGGATGTTATATTTATGATAATAAGTATTAATTTTATTTTGTATCTTTAAATGAATAAATGGCATGGACACGCATAGGAATGAGCACATCGAGACCGCGGCGTCATCACGAAATCTTATAAGGTTAAGTAAGCTAGCTTTAAGGTAAGTACATTCTCACCTGCGACATGATACGTATTATAAGGTTTGATATTATGTTCGCAATGATATTCATGATGATTTTTTGGTCATTTTTCCTTAAAGGATTTCTTACGAAAGATTTTCATGATTTAAAGTTATGCATGTTTGATTATGGCAAATTTCAAAGCATGAAAATTATGTATATATGTATCACCTAATAAGTGTTGCACATCAATGTTATGATATGATATTTTATGATGTCGTGTTTGGTTTGGGATTAGCTACCCTTTTCCTCTCATGACGATGCGCCTATAATGATGTTTATGGTGCAACACTTGGGCCCTTAAGATAAAATAGAATAAGTTTTAATATGGTCAATGTAATGAAAGATATGTTTCTATGAAATTGTGCTTAATGCACTATTATGATATGATGATGATGATGTTTATGAAATGTTTAAATTGTGAGAATAATATGTACTTACTAAGCTTTAGCTTATTCAAGTTTATGTCATGTTGCAGATAAGGGTAAGAAAATCATGGATTAGGCAGAGGACATGGGAAGGCGTGTGAGCATTAAGAAGATGAATTGTAACCGGAAGAACGCCAATGAAGCAAAAATTTATGATTTAAGTTATGGTTTATTATTTGAACATATTTTTATGTTAAGTTTTTATGAATACAAGAACTATGTTTTAATATTTTATTTTATCATTTTTTTAAAAAGAATTTAATCTCTCGCATTTTAATGAAAAGTTGAATTTTGTCTTAAAATTTACTTTTCTAAAGTTTTTGGCTCTATATGTTTGGCCTGCCGATCGCATCTTTGGCCTACCGATCGCATCTTCGGCCTGCCGAACTATGAAAGTTTTCAAGCCTAGATTTGCAGGGCCGCTACAGGCTTGTCGGTTGACGAATTTTGGCCTGCAGAAGTCCTAAGTTCGGCCTGCCGAACTGTGGGAACAAGTAGCTTTTAAATGATGTGATGTTTTATAAATATTGATTTTACAATTTGATATGTTTGTTTTATCAAAGCAAGTTTATGATTAATATTAATGTGATATTAGATTATGGATTAAGTTCATGAATGTCATAAAAAACATGTATGTATGGATCCTGGTTACGTTTTCCTTAACTACGTTTACAATTAAAGTATCATATAAGTTTTGTACTTAAAGTTTATCTAACTGATTAAATAAATAAGTATGTAAAGTATGAATGTAAGACATCTGTGATGTCTGTAAGGGGAGCGTTACAGGCTTTGGTATCAGAGAAATTTCTGATTACAATTCATATCGCCACACATCAATCCAAGTCCTCCAAGTAAGTATGTTTTAAAGTTAGATGTTTTGATATAAGTATGATGATAAGATTAAGGTCTAGATGTTTAATGATTAATGATCTAGTAGTGAAATCCTATCTCATATTAGAAGATTATTTCTAAATTCCTAATTCTTTTAGGACAATTAACGATGGACAGTCACAGAAGAATGCAAACACGCGCCCAAACCAACGAAAGGCTCATGACAATGATCGCTGAGCTATAATGGAAGTTGGAGGAACAAAGAAGAGAGATCATAGAATTAAGGGCCGATGGCCAGAATGACGACCGTCGAGGCAATGATGAGCCTCCTGCTCCTCAGCCACAAGTTAATGTAGTCCCAACGCCTGCTGCTGAACCAAGAGTGGTGTATCAAGAACCTCTTCTAGTCAGATGGAAGAGAATTAAGCCAGTAGACTTCACAGGGATGGTTGAAGACGATCGAAGCCACCTTAAGACTCATGGATTTCACAAACAACGAGAAGGTTCTCTATGCATTGTACTGTCTCACCATGGAGGCCAGAATTTGGTGGGATGGCATAGAAATGAGCAGGAATGTTGATGAAATGACATGGGCTAACTTCGTTCATGAGTTCAACATGAAGTTTTTCCACATGAACGTTACAAGGAAACATTATGAGGAGTTCGAGAACCTACGCCAGGGGTATATGTCAGTCACAGATGTTATGACAAAGTTTGACCAGCTAGCCTGTCTTTGTCCAGGAATGGTTATGGATGAAAGTGAAAGGGTCAGAAGACTGATTAGAGCCCTTAGGCTAGAAATTGTTGCGATCGTTGATGGGGCAAGTCCACCCAGAAGTCAAGAGCAAGTTGTTATGAGGGCCCAATGTGCGGAGTTCCACTTGTCCAAGTTAAGAAGAAACCAGCCTCAGTCTGGCCAGCAAGCTAATAATGCAAACAACCAGAACCGCCCTCCACATAGGAACAACAACAACAACAACAACAGCAACCAGAACTGGACGAATAACAAGAGGAAGGGCAATCCTCAAAATCAGCAGGGCCAAGACAACAAGAGGCATAATGATGGTCAGCACAACAACAATAACAGGCGGTTTCAACCATGTGCCAATTGTGGAAAGAAACATCCAGGGGAGTGTCGCTTGGGAACAAATCAATGTTTTATTTATGGGCGTGAAGACCACTTTGTCAAGAACTGCCCTAAACTGATGAATGCCAATGCCCCTCAGAGAGCTCCTTCTCAAGCCCAGCTCCAACAGATGGAAGCTTCCCTTGAAGGGCCACTTATCAGTCAAGGGAGAATTGAATCCCCACCAACAAATGCCCACATTTATGCCATGACAAAAGAACAAATGGCTGCTGAAGCCTCCAATGTGGTCATAGGTCAGATAACAAGTTTATCTAATGATGCTTATGTTCTCTTTGATACAGGTGCTACACATTCTTTTGTATCTATGTCATTTGCTAAAAAGTTAGAGGTTTGTTTAGAGCCTATGAGACAGGGATTCACTACGACACTACCCTCCGGGGAAGTGATATTATCTACGCACTGTCTGTGTACAGTACCCCTATGGATTTCTTATAGGGAGCTTTTCATCGACCTCATTGTGATCGACATGCATGATTACGATATGATACTTGAAATGAATTTTCTAAGCAAGTACAATGCTTCTATTGAATGCCAGAAACGAAAGGTGATCTTCCATCCAGAAGGTGATCAGAAATTTGTTTATGTTGGCTAGTCTAGAAAGAAATCCAGCATGTTTTTATCCGCAATGAAAGCAAAGAAGTTATTAGCAAGTGGCTGCATGAGCTATTTGGCGAACATTGGAGACAAAAGTCAAGAAGAAAAGATAAGAATTGAAGATGTACCTGTAGTTCATGAATATGCAGAAGTGTTTCTTGATGATCTGACAAGTCTACCGCTAGAAAGAGAAGTCGAATTCGAGATTGAGCTCGCTCCTGGCACTAATTCCGATCTCAAAAGCGCCCGACAGAATGGCCCCGGCAAAGTTAAAGGAGCTTCACATGCAATTAAGAGAGCTACTCGACAAAGGATTCATCAGGCCGAGTCACTCACCTAGGGGAGCTCCAATCTTGTTTGTAAAGAAGAAGGATGGCACTATAACACTCTACATTGACTACAGAGAGCTGAATAAGGTGACAATCAAGAACAAGTACCCGTTGCCATGAATCGATGATTTGTTTGATCAGCTTAAGGGTGCATCTGTGTTTTCAAAGATTGATCTACGATCAGGATATCACCAGCTAAAGATTAAAGAAGGAGATATTCCTAAAACTGTTTTCAGGTCGAGGTATGGTCACTATGAATTTGTGGTTATGCCTTTTGGTCTGACAAATGCACCTGCTGCTTTTATGGATTTGATGAATCGGGTATTCAAGGATTTCCTCGATAAACAGGTCGAGGATTTCCTCGATTATGGTTGACCCTGCTAAAGTAGAGGCGATTCTCAATTGGAAGCAACCAATGAATGCAAGTGAAATAAGGAGCTTCTTGGGTTTAGCAGGTTATTATCGGAGATTCGTAGAAGACTTCTCCAAGATAGCAACTCCACTCACGAATCTGACTCGCAAAGGAAAGAAGTATGAATGGACAGATGCATGCGAGAAGAGTTTTTAAGAACTAAAGAAGAGGCTAACAACAGCTCTAGTATTGGCTATACCGGAAGGGAATGATGGATTCGTAATTTATAGTGATGCATCCAAGATGGGCCTCGGAGCTATTTTAATGCAAAATGAAAGGGTGATTACTTATACTTGAAGACAACTAAAGGATTATGAAAAGAACTATCCTACTCATGACCTCGAGTTAGCAGCAGTCATTTTTGCGTTGAACATATGGAGGTACTATTTATATGGGGTCCAATGTAAGATCTTCACTGATCATCAAAGTCTGAAGTACTTCTTCACACAAAGAGACCTGAACATGAGATAATGAAGATGGCTGGAGTTGATGAAGGATTACGATTGTGAAATTCTTTATCATCCTGGAAAAGCTAACCGAGTGGCTGATGCTCTAAGTAGGAAGTCAGTTGCCACGTTGATGTCAATGCAAGCAATGTCTCCACCTTTAAGAAAGGAAATTCTAGACTTCGGTTTGGAACTTATAGCTAGACAAATCTCAGCGCTCTCTCTTGCTCCGACGATGTATGATGAAATTCAGAGAAAACAAGATGAAGATGTAAGAAAAATGTCAAGAGTTTTGTATTGCGGATGACGAAACTTTGTACCTCAAGGACCGCTTATGTGTTCCCAATGTTGATGACTTAAGAGAAAAGATCTTGACTGAAATTCATGACATTCCTTACTCTATTCATCCAGGTGCAACAAAGATATATAATGATCTAAAGGGTAACTTTTGGTGGTTTGGAATGAAATGTGATGTTGCTTTGTATACGAAGAAATGTATGACATGTCAACAAGTAAAGGCTGAACACCAGAGACCTGGTGGTGAACTGCAGTCTATCCAAATACCAGAATGGAAATGGGAGGATATAGCCATGGATTTCATTATCGGTTTGCCCAGAACTATGAATGGTTATGATGCAGTTTGGGTGGTTATGGATCGAGTGACTAAGACGGCGCATTTCATTCCCATCAAGATCACTTACTCTATGGAACGGCTAGTGGAACTCTATGTCAAGGAGATTGTATGACTTTATGAAATTCCCAAGTCAATCATCTCAGATCGTGATGGCAGGTTCACATCTAAGTTTTGGAAGAGCATACAGACTGCAATGGGAACCAGGCTGCATTTTAGTACAGCTTTTCATCCTCAGACAAACGGCCAAATGGAGAGCACAAACTTGGTTTTAGAAGATATGCTACGGGCTTGTTCTCTCGATTTTAAGACCAACTGGTGTAAAATGTTGCCGTTAGTAGAGTTTTTTTACAACAACATCTTTCAGGCGACAATAGGAATGGCACCTTATGAAGCACTATATGGACGAAAATACAGGTCGTCGATATGTTGGCACGAAGCTGGTGAGAAGAAGGTGATGGAAAGCGTTGATGCTGAAAGGACTGATTTTGTTAACGAAACTTCTGAGATGATAAAGTTGATAAGAAGAAGAATAGAAACCGCTCAAAGTCGTCAGAAGAGTTATGCTAACAAGAGAAGAAGACCCTTAGAGTTCACCGTGGACGAATATGTGTTTTTGAAAGTTGCACCGATGAAAGGAGTTATGAGGTTTGGGAAGAAAGGCAAGTTAAGTCCAAGATTTATCGGTCCTTATGAAGTTGTTAAATAAATAGGCAAAGTAGCTTATCAGCTAAAGTTGCCTTCAGAAATGTCTGCAATGCACGATGTGTTTCATGTCTCTATGCTTAAGAAATATATCCCGGACCCTATGCATGTGATTGAGCCGCAAGTGGTCGAGATACGAGGAGACTTAAGTTATGAAGAAAGGCCAATGGAGATACTCGATCGGAAAACCAAGACCTTGAGGAATAGAGAAATTTCATTAGTTAAGGTGTTATGGCAAAATCATCAAGGTGAAGAAGCCACATGGGAACGTGAAGATGACATGAGATCTAAGTATCAGCAATTGTTCTGAGTTTCGAGGATGAAACTTTATAAGGTGGGGAGAATTGTAATACCCACCAATTTTGATGTAACGGATCATGTAAAGTTAGTAATGACGTTAAGAAAATTTTATTAATAATTTATGTTATATGTTATGATTTCTGATCTAAATGTTACTAACTATTTATTTCAAGTTCTATGACAGGTGACGACCACATGGAATCGATGTGCTCAAGTGTTCATGTCAATTTCAATGAATGTTTAATTATGATGCAATGATGACTTGAATGTTATAATGTATGGTATTTAAGGACAGTTCGACAGGCCAGACTTTCAAGTTCGGCAGGCCAAAAAGTTTGCCAAGAATCGACAGGCCGATGGAAACCATCGACAGGCCAATGACAGCTGATGAGCAGTCAGCAAAAATCTCTCCAAATTTATGGCTGAGATAATTACGTTGATTAGGTGTTTTAATGAGATTAATTGGTATATTTATGGATTTATTTACTCAAATAAGGAAATAAAACGTTTGACTTGGTATTGATTGAATGTAATTGTTGATGATTTCCTATTTTGATGAAGAGAAATATGGTAACTTGAAATATTCTTGGAAGTTTCCCCTTTTTCCTCCATTCTCTCCATTTCCATGTAATGACGATGGCCTCAATTTTAGTCAAAAAATTTCTGACTTAATGGAGAGTTTTGATTTCTTTTACGTTATTACTCTCCCTCTCCTTCTCTGACGTCTTTTCTTTTTCTCTCTCAGACGTTTCCTTTCTGTTTCACTTCCACTCTTTACCTTACGCTTTCTCTTCTCCTTCTTCTCCTTGTTTTTTTGAGAATAATTGAATGAAAAAAATTGAGTTTTTCATTGGTTGAATTAAAGGATTTTGAGAAGAAAATTTTTAAGGTAAGAACTCATTTTTCTGGTAATTCTAAAAAGCATTTCTTCTCCTCAATTCGTCTGCAGTATCTTTGTCTAGGTATTGTATTTTGTTCTGAATTTTTAATATGATGTTCATGCATGTGTTATGTAATGTTCCTCCAAATTTCACGTTATTTTGATATTGTTATGATAAGCTATGAATTTTATATCTTCTATCACTCACAATAAAATGTTGTTGTTTGGCTATGATGCATGAAAAATGTAATTTTTGTTCAAGGGGTAAATGTGCTTTGTTTGCTACGAAATTTGGGAAAAATGTTCATGTATATGTTATGTTATGGACTACAAAGTTTGGAAATGTTTTGATGAGCGAATTATATGTTATGAAATTTCTATGAGATTAGGTCAAGAAAACTGTTTTAACAATATTAATTTTGGACTTTCGTTTTATGTAATGTTTTATATGTTTAAATGATTTTATTAATGATGAAATAATTTTATGATATTGAAATGTATGATAATAAGATGTTAGTATGAATATTTAAAAAAATTAAAATATATGTGTTTTAATTGTTAGAAAATGTTTTCAAAAGATTACTCACTACCTTATTATTATTGTTGGCAGATTTCATGTTTGAATTGTATGAGTTGTTTTTGATGATTATAGTTATAGACGCATGTTATGAATTATGTTTGTAAGAGATGAATGTATATGTGATGTAATATGAATGCATGTTATATTTATGATAATAAGTATTAATTTTATTTTGTATCTTTAAATGAATAAATGGCATGGACACGCATAGGAACGAGCACATCGAGACCTCGGCGTCGTCACCAAATCTTATAAGGTTAAGTAAGCTAGCTTTAAGGTAAGTACATTCTCACCTGCAACATGATACGTTTTATAAGGTTTGATATTATGTTCGCAATGATATTCATGATGATTTTATGGTCATTTTATTTCTTACGAAAGATTTTCATGATTTAAAGTTATGAATGTTTGATTGTGGCAAATTTCAAAGCATGAAAGTTATGTATATATGTATCACCTAATAAGTATTGCACACAAATGTTATGATATGATATTTTATGATGTCGTGTTTGGTTTGGGATTAGCTACCCTTTTCCTCTCATGACGGCGCGCCTATAATGATGTTTATGGTGCAACAGTTGGGCCCTTAAGATAAAATAGAATAAGTTTTAATATGGTCAATGTAATAAAAGATATGTTTCTATGAAATTGTGCTTAATGCACTATTATGATATGATGATGATGATGTTTATGAAATGTTTAAATTGTGAGAATAATATGTACTTACTAAGCTTTAGCTTATTCAAGTTTATGTCATGTTGTAGATAAGGGTAAGAAAATCATGGATTAGGCGGAGGACCTGGGAAGGCGTGTGAGCATTAAGAAGATGAATTGTAACCGGAAGAACACCAATGAAGCAAAAATTTATGATTTAAGTTATGGTTTATTATTTGAACATATTTTTATGTTAATTTTTTATGAATACAAGAACTACGTTTTAATATTTTATTTTATCATTTTTTTATAAAGAATTTAATCTTTCGCATTTTTATGAAAAGTTGAATTTTGTCTTAAAATTTAGTTTTCTAAAGTTTTTGGCTCTATCGGCCTACCGAGCATCATTGGTCGGTATGCCGATGTTAGAATGTTCGGCCTGCCGATCGCATCTTCGGCCTGCCGAACTATGAAAGTTTTCAAGCCTAGATTTGTAGGGCCGCTGTAGGCCTGTCGGTTGACGAATTTTGGCCTGCCGAAGTCCCAAGTTCGGCCTGCCAAACTGTGGGAGCAAGTAGCTTTTAAATGTTGTGATGTTTTATAATATTGATTTTACAATTTGATATATTTCTTTTATTAAAGCAAGTTTATGATTAATATTAATGTGATATTAGATTATGGATTAAGTTAATGAATGTCGTAAAAAAAAATGTATGTATGGATCCTGGTTACGTTTTCCTTAACTACATTTACAATTAAAGTATCATATAAGTTTTGTACTTAAAGTTTATCTAAATGATTAAATAAATAAGTATGTAAAGTATGAATGTAACGACATCTGTGACGTCCGTAAGGGGGGCGTTACATCGCACTCGAAATCCTAAGCCCAAGAAAAGCACTTATGGGCTCGCCGTGCCAAGCAGGGGCCGTTGAACTTTGCCGAGAAAAGGCCTGTTCGAGGGACCCGATGATCGAATTTGGCCGCGAAAGCCCCCGGTTCATCGCAAAGCAAAGAGTCATGCTCAATGGCTCGTTTCCGCTTGAAATATTGTGCTCTTGCACCAGAATCTGATGCTAGGAGGTTCGGAACCTACAAGACCCTCGGCTAGAACGAGACCAACACTAGAGGGCGATGGGCGGGGCTTGAGGGGGGCGAGCGACAATTGTGAAGGCGGAGCGAGCGGACGCAACTAAAAAAAAGGGAAATAAATGCAATCGGGAAGAAAAAAAGAGGGGTGCAACACAAGGACATCCCGAAAAGGTCACCCATCCTAGTACTACTCTTGCCTAAGCACGCTTAACTGCAGAGTTCTGATGGGATCCGGTGCATTAGTGCTAGTATGATCTCAACCGTAAGCCTAAGCGCAACAAAAGCACTTATGGGCTCACCGTGACAAGCAGGGGCCATTGAACTTTGCCGAGAAAGGGCTGTTCGAGGGCCCCGGTGATCAAATTTAGCCGCAAAAGCCCCCAGGTCATCGCAAAGCATCGAGTCACGCACAATGGCTCGTTTCTACTTGAAATAGTGTGCTCTTGTGTCAGAATCCAATGCTAGGAGATTTGGAACCTACGGGACCCTCGGCTGGAATGAGAGCAACACTAGAGGGCGTTGGCGGGGTTTGAGGGGGACCGACGGCTATTGTGAAAGCGGTAGTGGTGGATGCAACTAAAAAAAAAAGGGAAATAAATGCAACGGTGAAAAACAAAGAGGGGTGCAATAGGAGGACCTCCCAGGAGGTCACCGATCCTAGTACTACTCTTGCCCAAGCACGCTTAACTACGGAGTTCTGATGGGATCTGGTGCATTAGTGCTGGTATGATCACACCCGTCAGCCTAAGCACAAAAAAAACACTTATGGGCTCGACGTGCCATGCAGGGGCCATTGAACTTTGCCAAGAAAGGGCCCGTTCGATGGTTTGACAGGCCTCGACGATTGAATTTGGCCGCAAAAGCCCTCGGGTCATCGCAAAGCATCGAGTCGCGCTCAATGGCTCGTTTTTGCTTGAAATAGTGTGCTCTTACGCGGGAATCTGACGTTGGGAGGTTTGGAACCAGCAGGACCCACGGTTGGAATGAGAGCAGCATTAAAGGGTGATGGGCGGGGCTTGAGGGGGGTTGGCGGCCATTGTGAAAGCGGAGCTGGCGGACGCAGCTAAAAAAAAAGGGAAATAAATGCAACGAGGAAAAAGAAAAAGAGGGGTGCAACACGTGGATGTCCCAGGAGGTCTCCCATCCTAGTACTAGTCTCGCCCAAGCACGCTTAACTATGGAGTTGTGATAGGATCCAGTGCATTAGTGCTGGTATAATCGCACCCGTAAGCCTAAGCTCAAAAAAAACGCTTTTGGGCTCATCGTGCCAAGCAGGGGCCATTGAACTTTGTCGATAAGGGGCCCGTTCGAGGGCCCTGGTCATTGAATTTGGCCGCAAAAGTCCCCAAGTCTTCATGAAGCATCGAGTGGCGCTTAGTGGCTTGTTTCTGCTTGAAATAGTGTGCTCTTATGCCGGAATCCAATGCTGGGAGGTTTGGAACCTGCAGGACCCATGGCTGGAATGAGAGCAGCACAAGAGGGCGATGGGCAGGGCTTGAGGGGGGTCGATGGCCATTATGACAGGGAAATAAATGGAACAAGGAAAAAAGAAGAAGGGTGCAACATGAGGACATCCCAGGAGGTCACCCATCCTATTGCTACTCTCACCCAAGCTGTGAACGACAGGAGTTCTTTTGTGATCTGGTGCATTAGTGCTGGTATGATCACACCCAAAATCCTAAGCTCGAAAAAAGCACTTATGGGCTCATCATGCCAAGCAGGGGCCGTTGAACTTTGCCGAGAAAGCTCCCATTCAAGGGACCCCATGATCGAATTTGGTCGCAAAAGCCCCCGGTTTATCGCGAAGCGACGAGTCACGCTAAATGGCCCATTTTCGCTTGGAATAATGTGCTCTTGCACCGTAATCCAATGCCAGGAGGTTTGCAACCGATAGGACCCACTGCTGGAACTAGAGCAGCACTAGAGGGCGATGGACGGGACTTGAGGGTGATCGGCGGCCATTGTTAAAGCAAAAGTGGCAGACGTAACTAAAAAAGAAGAGGAATAAACGCAACGGGGAAAAAAAAAAGAGGGGTGCAACAGGAGGATGGGATCTGGTGCATTAGTGTTGGTATGATCACAATCGTTAGCCTAAGCATAACAAAAGCCCTTTTAGGCTTGCCGTGCCAAGCAGGGGCCGTTGAACTTTGCCGAAAAAGGGCCCGTTCCAGGGCCTCGGCGATTGAATTTGGCCGCAAAAGCCCCCAGGTCGTCACAAAGCATCAAGTCATGCTCAATGGCTTGTTTTCGCTTGAAATAGTGTGCTGTTGCATGGAAATCCGATGTTGGGAGGTTTGGAACCTACAGACCCACGGTTGGAACGAGGGCAGTGGTGGAAACACAGTGCGCAACGGAATTTTAAAATTTTCATTAGAGTAATTTCCAAAACACAAGTTTGACATGTTATATGTATAAATTAGATAGATCTTACTAACCTTTGTGTGAAGAACCTCCGCAGCCTGTGAAGAGAAGTAACGTTCTAGAAGAGCCTCAACCAACTGGTCTTCTTTGCTATTCTCTATCCACAACCGGAGTGAGTGTGGGCTCACACGTACAGCTCTTCCACCGATGACTCTCCTTCCAACCAAGAGAGAGAACCCAAAGCTAGTGTTCGTGATTTGTGAACAAAAGCTCTCAGGGAGTTTTAGATGCTCACTAGAAGAGTATCACTCTTAATCTCTCAATTGATCTGAGTAAATCATGAGACTCACTCCCATCATATAGCTATTGGTCCAGGGGTCAGTCTTTATCAGATTAGGTCTCAAAAACTCGAAACAGAATCAAGTTTGGATCAATATCTGATAAGATCCACGTGAAAATGCGTAATCTTATCTCCCGCTGATCGGCAGGCCAAACAAGCCCCATCGGCAGGCCGACCACGTCATTCGGCAGGCCAAACT
This sequence comes from Artocarpus heterophyllus, assembly GCA_025403435.1. Lineage (NCBI taxonomy): Eukaryota > Viridiplantae > Streptophyta > Magnoliopsida > Rosales > Moraceae > Artocarpus > Artocarpus heterophyllus. The sequence continues at coordinate 19,881,247 of CM046340.1, read as the reverse complement.
CCGAGAAAAAATCTCTGCAAATCTTTTATTTTCCACCCGAGATTCTAAAGGATAAAGCCTCAGTTTTGATTCAAATAACCCAATAGAGAAGTTATCTTATCAAGACAAACTTTATCAAGATAATCTCTAAGAAAATAAATCAATTCACAATAATTCTACAAGTTTATCTTGATCTAATTTATCCAAAATTAATCAACCGATAAATAGACAAGAATTATCTGATCGAATAATTCAACAAGTTTATCTTAATTAATTTTATTAAAAAATTAATTCAACCAATAAACAGAAAAATTATTTGATTCTTACAAATTTTAAACAAATCTGATAAATTCGACATAAGTCACCAATTATTTGAAAAGCACGCCGTGTCGTTATAGGATTTTGTGAGCTAGCAAAGGGGACCAAAATGGACCTATAAAGATCAAGCTCATGATAATTATGAAACCCAATATCCCAGATATACATTTCACAATTATCAACTCCAACGCTACTTCACTAAAAGCTTGGAGCTGCACTCTCAAACTTTATAGAAATACGAAGCTCGAGTAGCTAAGCCTCCATGACATATCAAAGTGTATCGTATCACCATATGATAATCCATAATCGGCTTAAGGACAAGTTCTGTCTTACCTTCCCGATTATTTTTATCTTACGTTCCACTGTCTCACCATTAGAAAACTTACCATCCAAAGATAGTATACCATTCGGTTACACCTATGTATCCAAATGGTTGAGTGCTCCAGTTTTCCAATTACAGGACAACGCATATAAGAGGATATCATTACTGCTAAAGAGGAGCTATGGATTCCATATCTATGAATAACAAGTCTACGCTATCAAGAGTCATGCCTCCAATTTACCGAAATGTATACCACTATTGAGATGTGGGTGTCACCCTTTGGTAAATCAAAAGACACAAGTCGAGATAACTGGCCCACTATTCATCTCTGGATTAAGATACAATACAAATGACTGTCTAAAGTGAATCGATTTATCAAGACAGAATTATTAATCCAAATCAATTCACTTTATGTCCCGATCCAACACATCGTCACCTATGACAACGCACCAATGTTTCTATTCATGGAGTCTAACTCCGATGGCCGAGACAAACCATCTCCCAAAGGGGATATAGAGAACATAGCAATCTTTACATGAATAAAGTGCCCAACTTTATTCCCTTGATTGTAGATCATTTGTTTTAGACCGTCACCTTAAGAATCGTGTCTTCCGCATAATCAGTCCATCATATGCCCAATTCTTAAGGTTTAGACCGACAGTCTCAGACTACTGTTTGCTTAACATACATTTAACAAATATGAACGTAAAGAAGACAAGATTTGGTATATATAAATGAATAAATTCTTTATTAATAAAAATGCCTCCAAAAAAAAAATGTATTACATTTTTACTCCTCAGGGCATACATGTCTAACAATCTCCCACTTGCACTAAGTAAGTAAATACAACAAATTTTGCATCCCCATAGCTTCCAATTGCCTCTCGAAGACTCTCCCAGTAAGTGTCTTCGTAAATGGATCAGCTAAATTATCCTCTGACGTGATCTTGCACACCGTGACATGCCCGCCCTCAACGAAGTCCTTTATCACATGATACTTTCGATCAATATGCTTACTCTTCTTGTGAAATCTTAGTTCCTTAGCATTAGCTACCGCCGCACTGTTGTCACAGTACAGTGATACCGCTTTTAAATACCAGGAACTACTTCAAGATCCCCAAAGAACTTGCGGAGCCGCACCGCTTCTTTCGAAGTATCACTAGCTGCCACATACTTGGTCTCTATCGTTGAATCTAGAGTGCAATCTTGTTTTGCACTTCTCCAACTGATGGCACTGCCACCCAGAGTAAACACAAACCCCGAAGTCGATTTCTTAGAATCCAGACAGGATTGAAAATCTGAATCAGTGTATCCTAGAGGAGTTAAATCCTCACCGAAATACACAAGCATATACCCTCGAGTCCTTCTCAGGTACTTGAAAATATGCTTTACCGCAACCCAATGGTTCGGTCCTGGATCCGCCTGAAATCGACTCACAATCTCGACCGCAGAGCTACTATCCGGTTGTATGCAAATCATGGCATACATGAGAGTACCCACTGCCGAAGCATAAGGCACCTTCTTCATGTATTCTCTTTTTTCATAAGACTTTGGAGAGTCTTTCTTAGAAAGAGTAATTCCAGACCTAGATGGTTGCCCACCTTTCTTGGAATCCTGCATTGCAAACCTCCTGAGAATTTTATCTAAGTAGCCGGCCTGTGACAAAGCTATCATTTTGTTCTTCCTATCCCGAAAGATCTGGATACCGAGAACAAAATTAGCCTCACCCAAGTCCTTCATGTCAAACTGCTTGGTCAACCATAATTTGACCGATGACAATGCCCCAACATCATTGCCAATTAGCAGAATGTCATACACATAGAGCAGTAGAAAAACCACCTTCCCATCCTTAATGTGTTTGTAAACACATGGTTCATTCACATTTTCTGAGAACCCATAAGTCTTGATCACTTTATCAAATCTTATGTTCCAAGAACGGGAAGCCTGCTTAAGTCCATAAACTGACTTTAGCAGCTTACAAACCTTACACTCTTGACCCGCGACCTTGAACCCATCTGGTTGTTCCATATAAATGGACTCATCAAGATAGCCATTCAAAAAAGCCGTCTTGACATCCATCTGCCAAATCTCATAGTCGAGAGCGGCAACTATGGACAAGAGAATCCGGATGGACTTAAGCATGGCTACAGGCGAAAAGGTTTCCTCATAATCGATTCCTTCTTTTTGCGTATAACCCTTAGCTACCAGTCTAGCCTTAAAGGTTTTGACCTTTCCATCCACTCCTCTTTTCCTCTTGTAGATCCACTTACACCCTATGGGTTTTACCCCTTTGGGAAGATCCATAAGCTCCCAGACCCGATTAGTCTCCATAGACTTCATCTCTATGTTCATGGCCTCTGTCTAGAGTTTTGAATCAACATCCTCCATAGCTTCTGCGTAAGTATAAGGATCCCTGTCATGTTCATCTGGTTCAACCAAGAAGACCTCACCATTGAACATATACCTCTCAGGTTGACACCCGATCCTCCCACTACGCCGAAGCCCCTGAGATTGTTGTTCAGGTTTGCTTGGTTTTCCTATACCCATCAGAATGGTTTCTTTCAGAACATCTGGAGTGAACCGATCACCCCTTAACTCCTCAAGCACCACCTTGCTTTGAGGTTTAAAGTCGTCCATGTAACTCTCCTCAAGGAAAGTTGCATTAGTTGAAACCCCGACTTTATTTTCCTTTGGGTTATAAAAATAACCCCCTTTAGCCCCTTTTGGATATCCTACAAACATGCAAACTTCCGAACGTGCTTCCAACTTATTCGAATCCTTAAACAGGACATGAGCTGGACATCCCCATAAGCGAATATGGTTTAAGGATTTCTTCCTTCTTGTCCACAATTCGTGAGGAGTTTTAGGGACCGATTTTGAAGGCACATTGTTCAAAAGATAACATGCAGTTTGTAGTGCATATCCCCAAAAGGATAAAGGTAATGATGAATAACTCATCATGGACCTAATCATGTGCAACAAAGTCCTATTCCTTCTCTCAGCTATGCCATTCTGCTGCGGAGTGCCCAGTGCAATCAAATGGGATAAAATCCCATTCTCTAAAAAGTGTCCCAAGAACTCATCAGAAAGGTATTCCCCACCTCGATCAGATCAAAGTACCTTTATGGGTCTACCCAATTGCTTTTCCACTTCAGCCCGAAACACCCTGAACTTATCAAAAGTTTTGCTTTTGTGGTGCATCTGGTACACATACCCATATCTTGAGTAATTGTCAATAAAAGTGATGAAGTACTCATACCCTCCTCGTGCCCGGATGTTCATCGGTCCGCAAACATCACTATGCACAAGTTCTAGAACCCCTTCGTTCCTATTGCCCTTAGACCCATATGGTCTTTTGGTCATTTTACCCTCCAAACAAGATTCATATTCAGGTATAGACTCCACCTTTAAGTGACTTAAAGGTCCATCCCTTACCAACCTTTGAATCCTATTCAGGTTAATATGGCCAAGGCACAAATGCCAAAGATAAGTCTTATTAGAGCTAGAAGTTTTAAGTCTTTTTAAGTCATTGTCATTCATCTCAGCATTAAGCAATAATTCCATCTTAGGTTTGATAAAATATAGATTATTTTGCATCCATCCAGAACAGATAAAAGATTTGTTTTTATGAATCACCACTTTTTCATTAAAAGATACCACATTGGAGTCTTTAAATAAAGAAGATACATAAATTAAATTCCTTTTAAATTTAGGAACATAAAAACAATCTCACAAAATTAAATTCCTATAATAATCAAAGTAAAGATGAACATCTCCCACTGCTTCCGCTAAGACCAAGGATCCATCGCCCATCCGAAGCGTTAAGTCTTCACGTAGTAGACTTCTCGTTTCTTTGAATCCCTGCAGAGAAACACAAACATGATTAGTTGCACCGGAATCTATGACCCAGTTATGACTGGATTCCTCAACCAAACAAGTTTCTAAATATAGAAGATCACACCTACCTCCCTTGGAAAGGAAGTCCTTGCAATGCTTCTTTATATGCCTAACCTTACCACAGAAGAAGCACTTAAGCTTCTTCAGGTTCTTTTTCTTCTTCTTCTTGCTCTTGGTAGCAGCAGGAATATAAGACTTCCCATTTTTGGCCCGTTGCTTCTTTCCATTCCCTGAGTTAGGATTGGAACCAGAAGCAGCTACCACGTTGGCCTCACCACCAGCAGGAGACTCCCTGATCAGTAGTTCAAACTCCTATAACTGTTTCATCGGTTCTGTCAAGGTCAAATCCTGTCTATTACTTAAATTAAAAGTAGCTCTAAATGGAATAAATTCCTTAGATAGAGTCTCAAAGACCATAGTCATCTGAGTTTTAGCATCGATGTTGGCTCCATTGGTTTGAGCCTCAGCGAGGTAACCCATGACCAACATCATGTGCTCCTTTACAGATGTCCCCGATCTCTATCTACAGTTTAAGAGTTTTCGAAGCGCCCCTTGCTGCTTCGTTATGGCCTGGCCTCCTAACATATCCTCAAGATTATCCAAGATCTGCTTCGCAGTCTTATAATCCTGATGTTGAGCCTACAACACGTTGTTCATGCTAGCCATAACATCGTAGGGGGCCTGATCATTAGCATCTTTCCAGCGATCGTATGCTTGGAATTGCTCATTACTTGAGTCTCCCATAGGCTCGGGAGGACATGGAGTTGTTAGTACATATTTCAGTTTCTCAAAGGATAGGACGATGTCCAAGTTTCGTTTCTAATCGTTATAATTCTCACCGGTTAATTGGTTTTTGTCAAGTATCGATGATAAAGCATTTTTAGACATTTTCAATTTACAATAAAGAATCATATACCAAACATAAGCAAACTTATATAATAATTTAGTAAGATAACACAATCATGTAAAATCATACAAATGTGTTTATGTGTCAAAACCTTGAAAATATCACAACCTTACAATGATAATTCACAACTCAGAATTCAACAAGCTCCTAGGGGAGTCATGCCAAATTCAATCAGGAACACGGATCCCCTCCTAATTAATATTTGCCATCCAGAACCTGTATGATCCATCATATACTAATAATCGTTTCTTTGGCCATTAATTTTTATTAACAGAGCTCCTAGGGGAGGTTAATAATAAAATTAAAGTGAGTGTATAACCATCGTTTCAATATTTTATCCATGATTTATAATCACCACCTAGGGGTGTGCAACCATAAATCATACTAAAATACCTTATCCTTTCAGAGATCCAATCTGGTACATGATAGAAATCCCTTCCTAGGGGTCGGGACCACCATGTTCTTCCTATGGACCAACGATGGAGGCCTTAGGTCCTTTCTTCGAAAACCTTCTCCCACTTAATCTTTTGAAGTCAAGGTTTTATTTTTAATAATATGCATGAACAATTTTAATATGAGCGGCACTCCCTATCTTATATAACATGTTATCAATATACGTGGTAAATCATATTATAATGCAGACAAGCAAAGCAATCAAGCAAAGCTACAAGCAAAATAATAATAACCGTAATATTATGGTTCCACCCTAGAGAATAGAAAAAACAAAGATTACAAGAGAATAATCGAGACATTTATCGATTCTTCATCCTTGAATCCTCAAGCTGTATCCTTCTTCATGCAATACCCATCTTCAAGTCTTCAATCCCATAATGAATCAAAAACCTTCGTATTTCCGGTCATATCCAAATTTAATGTTTCTCAGAATCGTCTCAAAAATAAAATTAAAACTGCACTAGAAAAATTGCACCTTTTTTGGACATTTGGTAGCTCTTGGTCGGCAGGCCGATCTGGGTGATCGGCCTGTCGGTCATGAAGGTTCGGCCTGCCGAACTGAAAGTTGGGCCTGTCGGTAGAGCTCCCTAATTTTTACCCCACTGTCGGCCTGCCGGACCACACGTCTGGCCTACCGATCTGTGACCATTGGTCTGCCGAACTATAACGTCCGGCATGCCGACCGAGCAAGAAAAATTATTCCATAAAATACAACTTTAATGTAATTTATCAATTTTATTCTCAACAATTCAAAAACATAAAATTAGAGACTCAGGAAATACCTGGGGGCGCCATCATCATTCTTCTAGATCCGTCTTCTAGATCCATCTTCTCCGAATAATTATTTAATTACAAAATTTTGAAAATTTAAAATGAATAATAATTCCTAGACGAAGATGATAGTCTGCCATCTAATTACATGAAAAACCTAGATACACATTCTAAACTCTAAGGAACCATAACCGGTATTAATTAATTAATAAATAATGAAACAATGATTTAATCAACCATAATTAATTAATAAACTTTACCACATAATCCACGACAACATATGTAATTTATAGAAACCTAGAGTGCAATCTCTTTATAAAATTCAATTCAAGCATAGGAGAGACAAAGATCACAAAATTTATGCATATATCAAGATTACAAACTTGTAAATTTATGTAAAGACCCTGGCTCTGATACCAATTGTTGGAAACATGGTGCGCAGTGGAATTTTAAAATTTTCATCAGAGTAATTTCCAAAACACAAGTTTGACATGTTATATGTATAAATTAGACAGATCTTACTAACCTTTGTGTGAAGAACCTCTGCAGCCTGTGAAGAGAAGTAACATTCTAGAAGAGTCTCAACCAACTGGTATTCTTCGCTATTCTCTATCCACAACTGGAGTGAGTGTGGGCTCACATGTACAGCTCTTCCACCGGTGACTCTCCTTCCAACCAAGAAAGAGAACCCAAAGCTAGTGTTCATGATTTGTGAACAAAATCTCTCAGGGAGTTTTAGATGCTCACTAGAAGAGTATCACTCTTAATCTCTCAATTGATCTGAGCAAATCATGAGACTCACTTCTATTATATAGCTATTGGTCCTGGGGTTAGTCCTTATCAGATTAGGTTTCAAAAACTCGAAACATAATCAAGTTCGGATCAATATCTGATAAGATCCGTGTGAAAATGCGTAATCTTATCTTTCGTTGATCGGCAGGCCAAACAGCCTGATCGGCAGGCCAAATAGGTCCCATCGATAGGCCGACCACGTCATTCGACAGACCGAACTCCCGAGAAAAAATCTCCACGAATCTTTTATTTTTCACCCGAGATTCTAAAGGATAAAGTCTAAGTTTTGATTCAAATAACCCAATAGAGAAGTTATTTTATCAAGATAAACTTTATCAAGATAATCTCTAAGAAAATAAATCAATTCACAATAATTCTACAAGTTTATCTTGATCTAATTTATCCAAAATTAAATCAACTGAAAAACAGACAAGAATTATCTGATCCAATAATTCAACAAGTTTATCTTAAATTAATTTTATTACAAAACTAATTCAACGAATAAACTGACATGAATTATTTGATTCTTACAAATTTTAAACCAATCCGATAAATCCGGCACAAGTCACCAATTATTGGAAAAGCACGTCGTGTCGTTATGGATTATCATCCATAATCGGCTTAAGGAAAAGTTATGTCTTACCTTCCCGATTATTTTTATCTTACGTTCCACTGTCTCACCATTAGAAAACTTACCATCCAAAGATAGTATACCATTTGGTTACATCTATGTATCCAAATGGTTGAGCACTCTAGTTTTTGAATTACAGGACAACGCATATAAGACGATATCATTGCTCCTAAAGAGGAGCTATGGATTCCATATCTATGAATAACAAGTCTACGCTATCAAGAGTCATGCCTCCAATTTACCAACATGCATACCACTATTGAGATGTGGGTGTCACCCTTTGGTACATCAAAAGACACAAGTCGAGATAACGGGCCCACTATTCATCTTAGTATTAAATACAATACAAATGACTGTCTAAAGTGAATCGATTTACCAAGACAGAACAACTCCCAAAGGGGATATAGACAACATAACAATCTTTACATGAATAAAGTGCCCAACTTTATTCCCTTGATTGCGGATCATATGTTTTAGACCGTCACCTTAAGAATCGTGTCTTCCGCATAATCTGTCCATCATATGCCCAATTCTTAAGGTTTAGACCGACAGTCTCAGACTACTGTTTGCTTAACATATATTCAACAAATATGAACGTAAAGAGGACAAGATTTGGTATATATAAATAAATAAATTCTTTATTGATAAAAATGTCTCCAAAAAAAAAACGCATTACATTTTTACTCCTTAGGGCATACATGTCTAACAGGCAGCACTAGAGGGTGATGGGCAGGGCTTGTGGGGGCCGGCGGCTATTGTGAAAGCAGAGCTAGCAGACCCAGCTAAAAAAAAGGAAATAAATGCAATGGGGAAAAAAAAAGAGGGGTGCAACACGAGGACATCCCAGGAGGTCACCTGTCCTAGTACTACTCTCACCCAAGCACGCTTAACTGTGAAGTTTTGATAGGATCTGGTGCATTAGTGTTGGTATAATCGTAGCCGTAAGCCTAAGTGCAAAAAAACCACTTATGGGCTCGTCGTGCCAAGCAAGGGCCATTGAACTTTGCCAATAAGTGGCCCATTCGAGGGCCCTGGTCATCGAATTTGGCCGCAAAAGTCCCCAAGTCTTTGCGAAGCATCGAGTCGTGCTCAATGGCTCATTTACGCTTGAAATAGTGTGCTCTTGCGCTTGAATGCAACGCCGGGAGGTTTGGACATGTAGGACCCATGGCTAAAATGAGAGTAGCACAAGAGGGCGATGGGCGAGGCTTGAGGGGGGCAGGCCGCCATTATGAAAGCAGAGGTGGCAGACGTAACTAAAAAAAAAGGGGAAAAAAATGCAACAGGGAAAAAGAAAGAAGGGTGCAATACAAGGACATCCCAAGAGGTCACCCATCCTAGTACTACTCGAAGCAACGAGTCCCGCTTAATGGCTTGTTTTTGCTTAAAATAGTGTGCCCTTACATCGAAATCTGACGCCAGGAGATTTGGAACCTGCAGGACCCTCGTCTGGAACGAGAGCAGCACTAGAGGGCGTTGGGCGGGGCTTGAGGGGGGCTGGCGGCTGTGAAGGTAGAGCAAACAAACGTAACTAAAAAAATAGTGAAATAAACACAACGGGGGAAAAAAAAAGAGGAGTGCAACACATGGACTTCCTAGGAGGTGACCCGTCCTAGTACTACTCTCGCCCAAGCACGTTTAACTGTAGATTTCTGATGGGATCTGGAGCATTAGTGCTGGTATGATCGCAACCTAAAGCCAAGCGCAAGAAAAGAACTTATGGGCTCGTCGTGACAAGCAGGGGCCGTTGAACTTTGTCAAGAAAGGGGCCATTCGAAGGGCCCGACGTTTGAATTTGACAGCAAAAGCCCCTAGCTCTTTGTAAAGCATCGAGTCATGGTCAATGGTTTGTTTTCGCTTGAAATAGTGTGCTCTAGCATCGAAATCCGATGTTGTGAGGTTTAGAACCTACAAGACCCTCGGCTAGAATGAGAGCAGTACTAGAGGACGATGGGCAGGGCTTGAGGGGGACTAGCGGCCATTGTTAAAGCAAAGCTGGCAGATGTAACTGAATAAAAGGGACATAAAGGCAACGGGGAAAAAAAAGTTGGGTGCAACATGAGGACTTCCCAGGAGCTCACCAATCCTAGTACTATTCTCCCCCAAGCACGCTTAACTACAGAGTTCTGATGGGATCCGACGCATTAGTACTGGCATGATCGCAACTGTAAGCCTAAGCGCAACAAAAGCACTTATGGGCTCACCGTGACAAATAGGGGCCATTGAACTTTGCCAAAAAAGGGCCCGTTCGAGGGCCCTAGTGATCGAATTTGGTGCAAAAGCCCCCAGGTCGTTGCGAACCATTGAGTCACACTCAATGGCTCATTCTCGCTTGAAATAGTGTGCTCTTGCACCAGAATCCAACGCCGGGAGGTTTGGAACCTACAGGACCCATGGCTGGAATAAGAGCAGTACTAGAGGGCAATGGGCGGGGCTTGAGGGGGGCCGACGGCCATTGTGAAAGTGGAGGTAGCAGACGCTACTAAGAAAAAGTGAAATAGTCGCAACAGGGAAAAAAAAAGAGGGGTGCAACATGAGGACTTCCCAGGAGTTCACCAATCCTTGTACTACTCTCACCCAAGCGCGGTTAATTATGGAATACTGACACGATCTGGTGCATTAGTCCTGGTATGATCACACCCGAAAGCCTGAGCACACAAAAAGCACTTATGCGCTCACCGTGGCGAATAGGGGCCATTGAACTTTACCGAGAAAGGGCCCGTTCGAGGGACCCGATGAACAAATTTGGCCACAAAACCCCTGGTTCATCGCGAAGTAACGAGTCATGCTCAATGGCTCATTTCTGCTTGAAATAGTGTGCTCTCGCACTGGAATCTGACTCTGGGAGGCTTGGAACCTGCAGGGCCCTCGGTTGGAATAAGAGCAACACTAGAGAGCTATGGGGCGGGACTTGAGGGGCGCCGACAGCCATTGTGAAAGTGGAGCTGGCAGACGCAACTAAAAAAAAGGGGAAATAAATGCAACGGGAAAAAAAAGAGGGGTGCAACACGAGGACTTCCCAGGAGGTCACCCATATTACTACTACTCTAGCCCAAACATGCTTAACTATGGACTTCTGATGGGATCCTGTGCATTAGTGCTGGTATGATCGTACCCGTAAGCCTAATCGCAATAAAAGCACTTATGGGCTCGTCGCACCAACTAGGGGTTGTTGAACTTTGTGAAGAAAGGGCTTGTTCGAGGGCCCCGGTTATTAAAGTTGGTCGTAAAAGTCCCCGGTTCATCACGAAGCATCGAGTCATGCTCAATGGCTCGTTTCCCCTTGAAATAGTGTTCTCTTGCGCTGGAATCCAACGTTGGGAGGTTTGGAACCTGTAGGACAAATGGCTGGAATGAAAACAGCAATAGAGGGTGATCGGTGGGGGTTAAGGGGGGTTGGCGGTCATTGTGAAAGAGGAACTAGCAGACACAACAAAAAAAAGGGAAATAAATGCAACGGGGGGAAAAAAAAAGGGGTGCAGCACGAGGACTTCCCAAGAGGTCACCCATCCTTGTACTACTCTCGCCCAAGCATGCTTAACTGTAGAGTTCTGATTGGAGCCAGTGCATTAGTGCTGGTATGACCGCACCTGTAAGCCTAAGCACAAGAAAAGCACTTATGGGCTCGCTGTGCCAAGCAAGGGCCGTTGAACTTCGTCGAGAAAGCTCCCGTTTGAGGTACCCGACAATCAAATTTGGCCGCAAAAGCCCTCAGTTCGTCGTGAAGTGATGAGTCACGTTTAATGGCCCATTTTTGCTTAAAATAGTGTGCTCTTGCACTGTAATCCAATGCTGGGTGGTTTGGAACCCGTGGGACCCACTGCTGGAACTAGAACAACACTAGAGGGTGATGGGCAAGGCTTGAGGGGGGCCGACGGCTATTATGAAAATGGGGGGGCGGGCTTAACTAAAAAAAATAAAGGAAGCAAATGCAACGAGGAAAAAACAACGAGCGGTGCAACCCGAGGACTTCTAGGGAGGCCACCCATCCTACTGCTACACCCGTCCAAGCACACATAACTGCGGATTCTAATGGGATCCAGTGCATTAGTGCTGGTATGATTGTACTCGTAAAACTAAGCGCAAAAAAAGCACTTATGGGCTCTCTGTGCCAAGCAGGGGCTGTTGAACTATGGTGAGAAAGGGCCCATAAGCGGGCCTCGGTGATCGAATTTGGCCGAAAAAGCCATCGGCACATCGTGAAGCAACGAGTCACACTCAATGGCCCTTTTGTGCTTGAAGTAGTGTGCTCTTGCACAGGAATCTGACGTCAGGAGGTTTGGAATCTGTAGGACCCATGGCTGGAATGAGAACAACATTAAAGGGCGATGGGCGAGGCTTGAGGGGGGCCGATGGCCATTGTGAAAGTAGAGGGGACGCATGCAACTAAAAGAAAAAGGAAATATATGCAACGGGGAAGACAAAACAAAGGATGCAACACGAGGACTGCCTAGGAGGTCACCCTTTTGAATACTACTCTCGCCCAAGCATGCTTAATTTTGGAGTTCTGATGGGATCTGGAACGTTAGAGTTGGTATGATTGCACCCGTAAGCTTAAGCGCAAAAAAAGCACTTATGTGCTCGATGTGAGAAGTAGGGTCTGTTTAACTTTGGCGAGAAAGGGCCCGTTCGATGGACCTGACGATTGAATTTGGCCACAAAAGCCCCTGGCTCGTTGTGAAACAATGAGTCCGCTTTACGGCCCCTTTTTACTTGGGATTGTATGCTCTTGTTCCAGAATCTAACATCGTGAGGTTTGGAACCTACTGGACCCACAGCTAGAATGACAACAACACTAGAGGGAGATGGGAGGGCCTTGAGGGGGGCCAGCTGCCATTGTAAAAATGGGGGGCCAGATGCAAATAAAAAAAAGGAAATAAGCGCAATGGGGAAGAAAAAAAGAGGGGTGCAACTCGAGGACTTCTAAGGAGGTCACCCATCCTAGTGCTACTCTCGTCCAAGCACGCTTAACTAGCGAGTATTGATAGGACCTAGTGCATTAGTGTGAGTATGATCACACCCGCTTGCCTAAGCGCAAAAAAAGCACTTACGGGCTCGGCTTGCGAAGCAGGGGCCGTTGAACTTTGTCAAGAACGAGCCCGTTCGAGGGCCTCGATGATGGAATTTGGCCAAAAAAGCCCCCAAGACATCGTGAAGCAACGAGTCATGCTCCAAGCCTATTTTTGCTTGAAACAGTGTGCTTTTGCGTGGGAATTCGATGTCAGGAGGTTTGCAACTTGCGAGGCCCATGGCTGAAACGAGTGCAGCACTAGAGGGCGATAGGGGGGGGGGGGCTTGAGGGGGGCCAGCTGCCATTGTGAAAACAAGGGCCCTTAAATAACAAAAAAAAATATAGGAAATAAACGCAACGGGAAAAAATAAAGAGGGGTGAAACACGAGGACTTCCCAAAAGGTCACAAATCCTTGTGCTGCCCTCGCCCAAGCACGCTTAACTATGGAGTTTTGATGGGATCCGATACATTAGTGCTGGTATGATCACACTCGTATGCCTAAGTGCAAAAAAAACGTTTATGGGCTCGCTGTGTAAAGCAGGAGCTATTGAACTTTGGCGAGAAAGGGCCCGTTTGAGTGCCCTGGCGATCGAATTTGTCTGAAAAAGCCCCCAAGACATCGTGAAGCAACAAGTCATGTTGAAAACTCCTTGTCACTTGAAATAGTGTGCTCTTGGATAGGAATTTGATGCTGAGAGGTTTGGAACCTGCGGGACCCATGGCTAGAATGAGAGCAACACTAGAGGGTGGTGGGCAAGGCATGAGAGGGTTCGGCGGCCATTGTAAAAGCGGAGGGAGTAGAGGTAACTAAAAAAAATGGAAATAAACAGAACAGGGAGGAAAAAAAGAGGTGTGCAACACGAGGACTTCCTCGAAGGTCACCCATCCTAGTACTACTCTCGCCCAAGCACGCTTAACTGTGTTGCTTTGATAGGATCCAGTGCATTGGTGCTGGTATGATCGTAGTAGTACTAAGCGTAAAAAAAGCCCTTACGGGCTCACCGTGCAAAGCGAGGACTATTAATCTTTGCCGAGAAAGGGCCCGTTCGAGGGTCCCGAGGATCAAATTTTGTCGCAAAAGCCCCTAGGTCATCGCGAAGCATTGAGTCGCGCTCAATGGCCCATTTTCATTTGAAATAGTGTGCTCTTGTGCAAGAATCCGATGCTGGGAGGTTTGGAACCTGCAGGACCCATGGCTAGAACGAAAGCAACACTAGAGGACGTTGGGCAGTGCTTGAGGGGGGCCAGCGGCCATTGGGAAAGCAGAGCTGGCAGACGCGGCTAAAAAACTAGGGAAATAAACGCAACGGGGAAAAAAAAGGGGGGGTGCAACATGAGGACTTCCTAGGAGGTCACCCATCCTAGTACTACTCTCGCCCAAGAACGCTTTACTGTGGGGGTTTTTATGGGATCCGAAACATTAGTGCTGGTATGATAGCAACCGTAAGCCTAAGCACAAGAAAAGCACTTATGGGCTCGCCGTGCCAAGCAAGGGCCATTGAACTTTGTCAAGAAAGCGCTCGTTCGAGGGACCCAATGATCAAATTTGGCCACAAAAGCCCCCATTTCATCGCGAAGCAATGAGTCACGCTCAATGGCTCGTCTCTGCTTTTGCTCTTGTGCCAAAATCTGACTCCAAGAGGTTTGAAACTTGCAGGTCCCACGGCTGGAATGAGAGCAGCACTAGAGGGAGATGTGCAGGGCATGAGGTGGACCCACAGCCATTATGAAAACGTGGGGCCAAATGAAAATAAAAAAAGGAAATAAAAGCAACAACGATGAGAAAAAGAGGGGTTGGAACACTAGGACTGCCCATGTGGTCACCCATCCTAGTACTACTTTCGACAAAGCATGCTTAACTATGGAGTTCTGATGGGATCCGACGCATTAGTGAAGATATGATTACTCCCGTATGCCTAAACGCAAAAAAAGCACAGATGTGCTCGCCGGGTGAAGCAGGGGACGTTGAACTTTGCCGAGAAAGGGCCCGTTCGAGGGCCCCGATGACCAAATTTGGCCGAAAAAGCCCCTAGGACATGGTGAAGCAGCGAGTTATGCCCAATGAACTATTTCACTTGAAATAGTGTCCTCTTGCACAAGAATTCGATGCCGGGAGGTTTGGAACCTCTAGGACCCACGGTAGGAACGAGAGGAGCACTAGAGGGCCATAGGCGGGGCATGAGGGTGGCTGGTGGCCATTGTGAAAACGAAGGGGGTAGACGTAACTAAAATAAAAAGAAATAAACCAACGGGGAAAAAAGAAGAGGGGTGCAACACGAGGGCTTCCCAGGAGGTTACCCATCCTAATACTACTCCCTCCCAAGCATGCATAACTGTGAAATCCGATGCATTAGTGCCAATATGATCGCTCAAGTAAGCCTAAGCGCAAAAAAAAACACTTATGGGCTCGCCGTCCAAAGCCGAGGCCATTGAACTTTGTCGAGAAAGGGCTCGTTCGAGGGCCCTAGCGATCAAATTTGGTTGGAAAAGCCCCTAGGATGTCACGAAGCAACGAGTCATGCTCAATTGCCCGTTTCACTTGAAATAGTGTGCTCTAGAGCAGGAATGCGATGTTGGGAGGTTTGGAACATGTGGGACCCATGGTTGGAAGCGGAGGGCAGCACTAGAGGGTGATGGGCTGGGCTTGAGGGGGGCTGGCAGCTGTGAAGGTAGAGCAAACAAACGTAACTAAAAAAATAGTGAAATAAACACAACGGGGGAAAAAAAAAGAGGAGTGCAACACATGGACTTCCTAGGAGGTGACCCGTCCTAGTACTACTCTCGCCCAAGCACGTTTAACTGTAGATTTCTGATGGGATCTGGAGCATTAGTGCTGGTATGATCGCAACCTAAAGCCAAGCTCAAGAAAAGAACTTATGGGCTCGTCGTGACAAGCAGGGGCCGTTGAACTTTGTCAAGAAAGGGGCCATTCGAAGGGCCCGACGTTTGAATTTGACAGCAAAAGCCCCTAGCTCTTTGTAAAGCATCGAGTCATGGTCAATGGTTTGTTTTCGCTTGAAATAGTGTGCTCTAGCATCGAAATCCGATGTTGTGAGGTTTAGAACCTACAAGACCCTCGGCTAGAATGAGAGCAGTACTAGAGGACGATGGGCAGGGCTTGAGGGGGACTAGCGGCCATTGTTAAAGCAAAGCTGGCAGATGTAACTGAATAAAAGGGACATAAAGGCAACGGGGAAAAAAAAGTTGGGTGCAACATGAGGACTTCCCAGGAGCTCACCAATCCTAGTACTATTCTCGCCCAAGCACGCTTAACTACAGAGTTCTGATGGGATCCGACGCATTAGTACTGGCATGATCGCAACTGTAAGCCTAAGCGCAACAAAAGCACTTATGGGCTCGCCGTGACAAATAGGGGCCATTGAACTTTGCCAAAAAAGGGCCCGTTCGAGGGCCCCAGTGATCGAATTTGGTGCAAAAGCCCCCAGGTCGTTGCGAACCATTGAGTCACACTCAATGGCTCATTCTCGCTTGAAATAGTGTGCTCTTGCACCAGAATCCAACGCCGGGAGGTTTGGAACCTACAGGACCCATGGCTGGAATGAGAGCAGTACTAGAGGGCAATGGGCGGGGCTTGAGGGGGGCCGACGGCCATTGTGAAAGCGGAGGTAGCAGACGCTACTAAGAAAAAGTGAAATAGTCGCAACAGGGAAAAAAAAAGAGGGGTGCAACATGAGGACTTCCCAGGAGTTCACCAATCCTTGTACTACTCTCACCCAAGCGCGGTTAATTATGGAATACTGACACGATCTGGTGCATTAGTCCTGGTATGATCACACCCGAAAGCCTGAGCACACAAAAAGCACTTATGCGCTCGCCGTGGCGAATAGGGGCCATTGAACTTTACCGAGAAAGGGCCCGTTCGAGGGACCCGATGAACAAATTTGGCCACAAAACCCCTGGTTCATCACGAAGTAACGAGTCATGCTCAATGGCTCATTTCTGCTTGAAATAGTGTGCTCTCGCACTGGAATCTGACTCTGGGAGGCTTGGAACCTGCAGGGCCCTCGGTTGGAATAAGAGCAACACTAGAGAGCTATGGGGCGGGACTTGAGGGGCGCCGACAGCCATTGTGAAAGTGGAGCTGGCAGACGCAACTAAAAAAAAGGGGAAATAAATGCAACGGGAAAAAAAAGAGGGGTGCAACACGAGGACTTCCCAGGAGGTCACCCATATTACTACTACTCTAGCCCAAACATGCTTAACTATGGACTTCTGATGGGATCCTGTGCATTAGTGCTGGTATGATCGTACCCGTAAGCCTAATCGCAATAAAAGCACTTATGGGCTCGTCGCACCAACTAGGGGTTGTTGAACTTTGTGAAGAAAGGGCTTGTTCGAGGGCCCCGGTTATTAAAGTTGGTCGTAAAAGTCCCCGGTTCATCACGAAGCATCGAGTCATGCTCAATGGCTCGTTTCCCCTTGAAATAGTGTTCTCTTGCGCTGGAATCCAACGTTGGGAGGTTTGGAACCTGTAGGACAAATGGCTGGAATGAAAACAGCAATAGAGGGTGATCGGTGGGGGTTAAGGGGGGTTGGCGGTCATTGTGAAAGAGGAACTAGCAGACACAACAAAAAAAAGGGAAATAAATGCAACGGGGGGAAAAAAAAGGGGTGCAGCACGAGGACTTCCCAAGAGGTCACCCATCCTTGTACTACTCTCGCCCAAGCATGCTTAACTGTAGAGTTCTGATTGGAGCCAGTGCATTAGTGCTGGTATGACCGCACCTGTAAGCCTAAGCACAAGAAAAGCACTTATGGGCTCGCTGTGCCAAGCAAGGGCCGTTGAACTTCGTCGAGAAAGCTCCCGTTTGAGGTACCCGACAATCAAATTTGGCCGCAAAAGCCCTCAGTTCGTCGTGAAGTGATGAGTCACGTTTAATGGCCCATTTTTGCTTAAAATAGTGTGCTCTTGCACTGTAATCCAATGCTGGGTGGTTTGGAACCCGTGGGACCCACTGCTGGAACTAGAACAACACTAGAGGGTGATGGGCAAGGCTTGAGGGGGGCCGACGGCTATTATGAAAATGGGGGGGCGGGCTTAACTAAAAAAAATAAAGGAAGCAAATGCAACGAGGAAAAAACAACGAGCGGTGCAACCCGAGGACTTCTAGGGAGGCCACCCATCCTACTGCTACACCCGTCCAAGCACACATAACTGCGGATTCTAATGGGATCCAGTGCATTAGTGCTGGTATGATTGTACTCGTAAAACTAAGCGCAAAAAAAGCACTTATGGGCTCTCTGTGCCAAGCAGGGGCTGTTGAACTATGGTGAGAAAGGGCCCATAAGCGGGCCTCGGTGATCGAATTTGGCCGAAAAAGCCATCGGCACATCGTGAAGCAACGAGTCACACTCAATGGCCCTTTTGTGCTTGAAGTAGTGTGCTCTTGCACAGGAATCTGACGTCAGGAGGTTTGGAATCTGTAGGACCCATGGCTGGAATGAGAACAACATTAAAGGGCGATGGGCGAGGCTTGAGGGGGGCCGATGGCCATTGTGAAAGTAGAGGGGACGCATGCAACTAAAAGAAAAAGGAAATATATGCAACGGGGAAGACAAAACAAAGGATGCAACACGAGGACTGCCTAGGAGGTCACCCTTTTGAATACTACTCTCGCCCAAGCATGCTTAATTTTGGAGTTCTGATGGGATCTGGAACGTTAGAGTTGGTATGATTGCACCCGTAAGCTTAAGCGCAAAAAAAGCACTTATGTGCTCGATGTGAGAAGTAGGGTCTGTTTAACTTTGGCGAGAAAGGGCCCGTTCGATGGACCTGACGATTGAATTTGGCCACAAAAGCCCCTGGCTCGTTGTGAAACAATGAGTCCGCTTTACGGCCCCTTTTTACTTGGGATTGTATGCTCTTGTTCCAGAATCTAACATCGTGAGGTTTGGAACCTACTGGACCCACAGCTAGAATGACAACAACACTAGAGGGAGATGGGAGGGCCTTGAGGGGGGCCAGCTGCCATTGTAAAAATGGGGGGCCAGATGCAAATAAAAAAAAGGAAATAAGCGCAATGGGGAAGAAAAAAAGAGGGGTGCAACTCGAGGACTTCTAAGGAGGTCACCCATCCTAGTGCTACTCTCGTCCAAGCACGCTTAACTAGCGAGTATTGATAGGACCTAGTGCATTAGTGTGAGTATGATCACACCCGCTTGCCTAAGCGCAAAAAAAGCACTTACGGGCTCGGCTTGCGAAGCAGGGGCCGTTGAACTTTGTCAAGAACGAGCCCGTTCGAGGGCCTCGATGATGGAATTTGGCCAAAAAAGCCCCCAAGACATCGTGAAGCAACGAGTCATGCTCCAAGCCTATTTTTGCTTGAAACAGTGTGCTTTTGCGTGGGAATTCGATGTCAGGAGGTTTGCAACTTGCGAGGCCCATGGCTGAAACGAGTGCAGCACTAGAGGGCGATAGGGGGGGGGGGCTTGAGGGGGGCCAGCTGCCATTGTGAAAACAAGGGCCCTTAAATAACAAAAAAAAATATAGGAAATAAACGCAACGGGAAAAAATAAAGAGGGGTGAAACACGAGGACTTCCCAAAAGGTCACAAATCCTTGTGCTGCCCTCGCCCAAGCACGCTTAACTATGGAGTTTTGATGGGATCCGATACATTAGTGCTGGTATGATCACACTCGTATGCCTAAGTGCAAAAAAACGTTTATGGGCTCGCTGTGTAAAGCAGGAGCTATTGAACTTTGGCGAGAAAGGGCCCGTTTGAGTGCCCTGGCGATCGAATTTGTCTGAAAAAGCCCCCAAGACATCGTGAAGCAACAAGTCATGTTGAAAACTCCTTGTCACTTGAAATAGTGTGCTCTTGGATAGGAATTTGATGCTGAGAGGTTTGGAACCTGCGGGACCCATGGCTAGAATGAGAGCAACACTAGAGGGTGGTGGGCAAGGCATGAGAGGGTTCGGCGGCCATTGTAAAAGCGGAGGGAGTAGAGGTAACTAAAAAAAATGGAAATAAACAGAACAGGGAGGAAAAAAAGAGGTGTGCAACACGAGGACTTCCTCGAAGGTCACCCATCCTAGTACTACTCTCGCCCAAGCACGCTTAACTGTGTTGCTTTGATAGGATCCAGTGCATTGGTGCTGGTATGATCGTAGTAGTACTAAGCGTAAAAAAAGCCCTTACGGGCTCACCGTGCAAAGCGAGGACTATTAATCTTTGCCGAGAAAGGGCCCGTTCGAGGGTCCCGAGGATCAAATTTTGTCGCAAAAGCCCCTAGGTCATCGCGAAGCATTGAGTCGCGCTCAATGGCCCATTTTCATTTGAAATAGTGTGCTCTTGTGCAAGAATCCGATGCTGGGAGGTTTGGAACCTGCAGGACCCATGGCTAGAACGAAAGCAACACTAGAGGACGTTGGGCAGTGCTTGAGGGGGGCCAGCGGCCATTGGGAAAGCAGAGCTGGCAGACGCGGCTAAAAACTAGGGAAATAAACGCAACGGGGAAAAAAAAGGGGGGGTGCAACATGAGGACTTCCTAGGAGGTCACCCATCCTAGTACTACTCTCGCCCAAGAACGCTTTACTGTGGGGGTTTTTATGGGATCCGAAACATTAGTGCTGGTATGATAGCAACCGTAAGCCTAAGCACAAGAAAAGCACTTATGGGCTCGCCGTGCCAAGCAAGGGCCATTGAACTTTGTCAAGAAAGCGCTCGTTCGAGGGACCCAATGATCAAATTTGGCCACAAAAGCCCCCATTTCATCGCGAAGCAATGAGTCACGCTCAATGGCTCGTCTCTGCTTTTGCTCTTGTGCCAAAATCTGACTCCAAGAGGTTTGAAACTTGCAGGTCCCACGGCTGGAATGAGAGCAGCACTAGAGGGAGATGTGCAAGGCATGAGGTGGACCCACAGCCATTATGAAAACGTGGGGCCAAATGAAAATAAAAAAAGGAAATAAAAGCAACAACGATGAGAAAAAGAGGGGTTGGAACACTAGGACTGCCCATGTGGTCACCCATCCTAGTACTACTTTCGACAAAGCATGCTTAACTATGGAGTTCTGATGGGATCCGACGCATTAGTGAAGATATGATTACTCCCGTATGCCTAAACGCAAAAAAAGCACAGATGTGCTCGCCGGGTGAAGCAGGGGACGTTGAACTTTGCCGAGAAAGGGCCCGTTCGAGGGCCCCGATGACCAAATTTGGCCGAAAAAGCCCCTAGGACATGGTGAAGCAGCGAGTTATGCCCAATGAACTATTTCACTTGAAATAGTGTCCTCTTGCACAAGAATTCGATGCCGGGAGGTTTGGAACCTCTAGGACCCACGGTAGGAACGAGAGGAGCACTAGAGGGCCATAGGCGGGGCATGAGGGTGGCTGGTGGCCATTGTGAAAACGAAGGGGGTAGACGTAACTAAAATAAAAAGAAATAAACCAACGGGGAAAAAAGAAGAGGGGTGCAACACGAGGGCTTCCCAGGAGGTTACCCATCCTAATACTACTCCCTCCCAAGCATGCATAACTGTGAAATCCGATGCATTAGTGCCAATATGATCGCTCAAGTAAGCCTAAGCGCAAAAAAAAACACTTATGGGCTCGCCGTCCAAAGCCGAGGCCATTGAACTTTGTCGAGAAAGGGCTCGTTCGAGGGCCCTAGCGATCAAATTTGGTTGGAAAAGCCCCTAGGATGTCACGAAGCAACGAGTCATGCTCAATTGCCCGTTTCACTTGAAATAGTGTGCTCTAGAGCAGGAATGCGATGTTGGGAGGTTTGGAACATGTGGGACCCATGGTTGGAAGCGGAGGGCAGCACTAGAGGGTGATGGGCTGGGCTTGAGGGGGGCTGGCAGCTGTGAAGGTAGAGCAAACAAACGTAACTAAAAAAATAGTGAAATAAACACAACGGGGGAAAAAAAAAGAGGAGTGCAACACATGGACTTCCTAGGAGGTGACCCGTCCTAGTACTACTCTCGCCCAAGCACGTTTAACTGTAGATTTTTGATGGGATCTGGAGCATTAGTGCTGGTATGATCGCAACCTAAAGCCAAGCTCAAGAAAAGAACTTATGGGCTCGTCGTGACAAGCAGGGGCCGTTGAACTTTGTCAAGAAAGGGGCCATTCGAAGGGCCCGACGTTTGAATTTGACAGCAAAAGCCCCTAGCTCTTTGTAAAGCATCGAGTCATGGTCAATGGTTTGTTTTCGCTTGAAATAGTGTGCTCTAGCATCGAAATCCGATGTTGTGAGGTTTAGAACCTACAAGACCCTCGGCTAGAATGAGAGCAGTACTAGAGGACGATGGGCAGGGCTTGAGGGGGACTAGCGGCCATTGTTAAAGCAAAGCTGGCAGATGTAACTGAATAAAAGGGACATAAAGGCAACGGGGAAAAAAAAGTTGGGTGCAACATGAGGACTTCCCAGGAGCTCACCAATCCTAGTACTATTCTCGCCCAAGCACGCTTAACTACAGAGTTCTGATGGGATCCGACGCATTAGTACTGGCATGATCGCAACTGTAAGCCTAAGCGCAACAAAAGCACTTATGGGCTCGCCGTGACAAATAGGGGCCATTGAACTTTGCCAAAAAAGGGCCCGTTCGAGGGCCCTAGTGATCGAATTTGGTGCAAAAGCCCCCAGGTCGTTGCGAACCATTGAGTCACACTCAATGGCTCATTCTCGCTTGAAATAGTGTGCTCTTGCACCAGAATCCAACGCCGGGAGGTTTGGAACCTACAGGACCCATGGCTGGAATGAGAGCAGTACTAGAGGGCAATGGGCGGGGCTTGAGGGGGGCCGACGGCCATTGTGAAAGCGGAGGTAGCAGACGCTACTAAGAAAAAGTGAAATAGTCGCAACAGGGAAAAAAAAAGAGGGGTGCAACATGAGGACTTCCCAGGAGTTCACCAATCCTTGTACTACTCTCACCCAAGCGCAGTTAATTATGGAATACTGACACGATCTGGTGCATTAGTCCTGGTATGATCACACCCGAAAGCCTGAGCACACAAAAAGCACTTATGCGCTCGCCGTGGCGAATAGGGGCCATTGAACTTTACCGAGAAAGGGCCCGTTCGAGGGACCCGATGAACAAATTTGGCCACAAAACCCCTGGTTCATCACGAAGTAACGAGTCATGCTCAATGGCTCATTTCTGCTTGAAATAGTGTGCTCTCGCACTGGAATCTGACTCTGGGAGGCTTGGAACCTGCAGGGCCCTCGGTTGGAATAAGAGCAACACTAGAGAGCTATGGGGCGGGACTTGAGGGGCGCCGACAGCCATTGTGAAAGTGGAGCTGGCAGACGCAACTAAAAAAAAGGGGAAATAAATGCAACGGGAAAAAAAAGAGGGGTGCAACACGAGGACTTCCCAGGAGGTCACCCATATTACTACTACTCTAGCCCAAACATGCTTAACTATGGACTTCTGATGGGATCCTGTGCATTAGTGCTGGTATGATCGTACCCGTAAGCCTAATCGCAATAAAAGCACTTATGGGCTCGTCGCACCAACTAGGGGTTGTTGAACTTTGTGAAGAAAGGGCTTGTTCGAGGGCCCCGGTTATTAAAGTTGGTCGTAAAAGTCCCCGGTTCATCACGAAGCATCGAGTCATGCTCAATGGCTCGTTTCCCCTTGAAATAGTGTTCTCTTGCGCTGGAATCCAACGTTGGGAGGTTTGGAACCTGTAGGACAAATGGCTGGAATGAAAACAGCAATAGAGGGTGATCGGTGGGGGTTAAGGGGGGTTGGCGGTCATTGTGAAAGAGGAACTAGCAGACACAACAAAAAAAAGGGAAATAAATGCAACGGGGGGAAAAAAAAGGGGTGCAGCACGAGGACTTCCCAAGAGGTCACCCATCCTTGTACTACTCTCGCCCAAGCATGCTTAACTGTAGAGTTCTGATTGGAGCCAGTGCATTAGTGCTGGTATGACCGCACCTGTAAGCCTAAGCACAAGAAAAGCACTTATGGGCTCGCTGTGCCAAGCAAGGGCCGTTGAACTTCAGTCGAGAAAGCTCCCGTTTGAGGTACCCGACAATCAAATTTGGCCGCAAAAGCCCTCAGTTCGTCGTGAAGTGATGAGTCACGTTTAATGGCCCTATTTTTGCTTAAAATAGTGTGCTCTTGCACTGTAATCCAATGCTGGGTGGTTTGGAACCCGTGGGACCCACTGCTGGAACTAGAACAACACTAGAGGGTGATGGGCAAGGCTTGAGGGGGGCCGACGGCTATTATGAAAATGGGGGGGCGGGCTTAACTAAAAAAAATAAAGGAAGCAAATGCAACGAGGAAAAAACAACGAGCGGTGCAACCCGAGGACTTCTAGGGAGGCCACCCATCCTACTGCTACACCCGTCCAAGCACACATAACTGCGGATTCTAATGGGATCCAGTGCATTAGTGCTGGTATGATTGTACTCGTAAAACTAAGCGCAAAAAAAGCACTTATGGGCTCTCTGTGCCAAGCAGGGGCTGTTGAACTATGGTGAGAAAGGGCCCATAAGCGGGCCTCGGTGATCGAATTTGGCCGAAAAAGCCATCGGCACATCGTGAAGCAACGAGTCACACTCAATGGCCCTTTTGTGCTTGAAGTAGTGTGCTCTTGCACAGGAATCTGACGTCAGGAGGTTTGGAATCTGTAGGACCCATGGCTGGAATGAGAACAACATTAAAGGGCGATGGGCGAGGCTTGAGGGGGGCCGATGGCCATTGTGAAAGTAGAGGGGACGCATGCAACTAAAAGAAAAAGGAAATATATGCAACGGGGAAGACAAAACAAAGGATGCAACACGAGGACTGCCTAGGAGGTCACCCTTTTGAATACTACTCTCGCCCAAGCATGCTTAATTTTGGAGTTCTGATGGGATCTGGAACGTTAGAGTTGGTATGATTGCACCCGTAAGCTTAAGCGCAAAAAAAGCACTTATGTGCTCGATGTGAGAAGTAGGGGCTGTTTAACTTTGGTGAGAAAGGGCCCGTTCGAGGGACCCGACGATTGAATTTGGCCACAAAAGCCCCTGGCTCGTTGTGAAACAATGAGTCCGCTTTACGGCCCCTTTTTACTTGGGATTGTATGCTCTTGTTCCAGAATCTAACATCGTGAGGTTTGGAACCTACTGGACCCACAGCTAGAATGACAACAACACTAGAGGGAGATGGGAGGGCCTTGAGGGGGGCCAGCTGCCATTGTAAAAATGGGGGGCCAGATGCAAATAAAAAAAAGGAAATAAGCGCAATGGGGAAGAAAAAAAGAGGGGTGCAACTCGAGGACTTCTAAGGAGGTCACCCATCCTAGTGCTACTCTCGTCCAAGCACGCTTAACTAGCGAGTTTTGATAGGACCTAGTGCATTAGTGTGAGTATGATCACACCCGCTTGCCTAAGCGCAAAAAAAGCACTTACGGGCTCGGCTTGCGAAGCAGGGGCCGTTGAACTTTGTCGAGAACGAGCCCGTTCGAGGGCCTCGATGATGGAATTTGGCCAAAAAAGCCCCCAAGACATCGTGAAGCAACGAGTCATGCTCCAAGCCTATTTTTGCTTGAAACAGTGTGCTTTTGCGTGGGAATTCGATGTCAGGAGGTTTGCAACTTGCGAGGCCCATGGCTGAAACGAGTGCAGCACTAGAGGGCGATAGGGGGGGGGGGGCGCTTGAGGGGGGCCAGCTGCCATTGTGAAAACAAGGGCCCTTAAGTAACAAAAAAAAATATAGGAAATAAACGCAACGGGAAAAAATAAAGAGGGGTGAAACACGAGGACTTCCCAAAAGGTCACAAATCCTTGTGCTACCCTCGCCCAAGCACGCTTAACTATGGAGTTTTGATGGGATCCGATACATTAGTGCTGGTATGATCACACTCGTATGCCTAAGTGCAAAAAAACGCTTATGGGCTCGCTGTGTAAAGCAGGAGCTATTGAACTTTGGCGAGAAAGGGCCCATTCGAGTGCCCTGGCGATCGAATTTGTCTGAAAAAGCCCCCAAGACATCGTGAAGCAACAAGTCATGCTGAAAACTCCTTGTCACTTGAAATAGTGTGCTCTTGGATAGGAATTTGATGCTGAGAGGTTTGGAACCTGCGGGACCCACGGCTAGAATGAGAGCAACACTAGAGGGTGATGGGCAAGGCATGAGAGGGTTCGGCGGCCATTGTAAAAGCAGAGGGAGTAGAGGTAACTAAAAAAAATGGAAATAAACAGAACAGGGAGGAAAAAAAGAGGTATGCAACACGAGGACTTCCTCGAAGGTCACCCATCCTAGTACTACTCTCGCCCAAGCACGCTTAACTGTGTTGCTTTGATAGGATCCAGTGCATTGGTGCTGGTATGATCGTAGTAGTACTAAGCGTAAAAAAAGCCCTTACGGGCTCACCGTGCAAAGCGAGGACTATTAATCTTTGCCGAGAAAGGGCCCGTTCGAGGGTCCTGAGGATCAAATTTTGTCGCAAAAGCCCCTAGGTCATCGCGAAGCATTGAGTCGCGCTCAATGGCCCATTTTCATTTGAAATAGTGTGCTCTTGTGCAAGAATCCGATGCTGGGAGGTTTGGAACCTGCAGGACCCATGGCTAGAACGAAAGCAACACTAGAGGACGTTGGGCAGTGCTTGAGGGGGGCCAGCGGCCATTGGGAAAGCAGAGCTGGCAGACGCGGCTAAAAAACTAGGGAAATAAACGCAACGGGGAAAAAAAAGGGGGGGTGCAACATGAGGACTTCCTAGGAGGTCACCCATCCTAGTACTACTCTCGCCCAAGAACGCTTTACTGTGGGGGTTTTTATGGGATCCGAAACATTAGTGCTGGTATGATAGCAACCGTAAGCCTAAGCACAAGAAAAGCACTTATGGGCTCGCCGTGCCAAGCAAGGGCCATTGAACTTTGTCAAGAAAGCGCTCGTTCGAGGGACCCAATGATCAAATTTGGCCACAAAAGCCCCCATTTCATCGCGAAGCAATGAGTCACGCTCAATGGCTCGTCTCTGCTTTTGCTCTTGTGCCAAAATCTGACTCCAAGAGGTTTGAAACTTGCAGGTCCAACGGCTGGAATGAGAGCAGCACTAGAGGGAGATGTGCAGGGCATGAGGTGGACCCACAGCCATTATGAAAACGTGGGGCCAAATGAAAATAAAAAAAGGAAATAAAAGCAACAACGATGAGAAAAAGAGGGGTTGGAACACTAGGACTGCCCATGTGGTCACCCATCCTAGTACTACTTTCGACAAAGCATGCTTAACTATGGAGTCCTGATGGGATCCGACGCATTAGTGAAGATATGATTACTCCCGTATGCCTAAACGCAAAAAAAGCACAGATGTGCTCGCCGGGTGAAGCAGGGGACGTTGAACTTTGCCGAGAAAGGGCCCGTTCGAGGGCCCCGATGACCAAATTTGGCCGAAAAAGCCCCTAGGACATGGTGAAGCAGCGAGTTATGCCCAATGAACTGTTTCACTTGAAATAGTGTCCTCTTGCACAAGAATTCGATGTCGGGAGGTTTGGAACCTCTAGGACCCACGGTAGGAACGAGAGGAGCACTAGAGGGCCATAAGCGGGGCATGAGGGTGGCTGGTGGCCATTGTGAAAACGAAGGGGGTAGACGCAACTAAAATAAAAAGAAATAAACCAACGGGGAAAAAAGAAGAGGGGTGCAACACGAGGGCTTCCCAGGAGGTTACCCATCCTAATACTACTCCCTCCCAAGCATGCATAACTGTGAAATCCGATGCATTAGTGCCAATATGATCGCTCAAGTAAGCCTAAGCGCAAAAAAAAACACTTATGGGCTCGCCGTCCAAAGCCAAGGCCATTGAACTTTGTCGAGAAAGGGCTCGTTCGAGGGCCCTAGCGATCAAATTTGGTTGGAAAAGCCCCTAGGATGTCACGAAGCAACGAGTCATGCTCAATTGCCCGTTTCACTTGAAATAGTGTGCTCTAGAGCAGGAATGCGATGTTGGGAGGTTTGGAACATGTGGGACCCATGGTTGGAAGCGGAGGGCAGCACTAGAGGGTGATGGGCTAGGCTTGAGGGGGACTGGCGGCCATTGTGAAAGCGGACGAGGCGGACACAACTAAAAAAAAAAAAGGAAATAAATGCAACGGGGAAGAAAAAAAGAAGGTTGCAACATGAGGACTTCCTAAGAGGTCATCCATCCTAGTACCACTCTTGCCCAAGCATGCTTAACTACAGAGTTCTGATAGGATCCGGTGCATTACTGCTGGTATGATCGCAATCGCAAGCCTAAGCGCAACAAAAGCACTTATGGGCTCGCCGTGCCAAGCAGGGCCCATTGAATTTTACCGAGAAAGGGCCTGTTTGAGGGCTTGATGATTAAATTTGACCGTAAAAGCCCCCAGGTCTTCGCAAAGCATCAAATCGCACTCAATGGCTCGTTTTCGCTTGAAATAGTGTGCTCATGCGCTGGAATCTGACGCCGGGAGGTTTGGAACCTACAGGACCCTCAGCTAGAACGAGAGTAGCACTAGAGGGCAATGGGCAGGGCTTGAGGTGGCCTGGCATCCATTATGAAGGCGGAGCTGGCGAACGCAACTAAGAAAAAGGGGAAATAAACGCAATAGGGAAAAACCAAAAGAGGGGTGCAACACGAGGACTTCCTAGGAAGTCACCCATCCTAGTACTACTCTCAGCCAAGCGTGCTTAACGGGGGAGTTCTGATGGGATCTGGTGCATTAGTGCTGGTATGATCACAACCGTAAACCTAAGAGCAACAAAAGCACTTATGGGCTCACCGTGCCAAGTGAGGGCCATTGAACTTTGCTGAGAAAGGGCCCGTTCAAGGGCCCCGATGATCAAATTTGGCCGCAAAAGCCCCTGACTCATTGCAAAACAATGAGTCACGCTCTACGGCCCGTTTTTGCTTGGAATTGTATGCTCTTATTCCAGAATCTGACGTTGTGAGGTTTGGAACCTACTAGATGCACGGCTAGAACGGGAACAACACTAGAGGGAGATGGGAGGGGCTTGAGGGGGGCCAGCTACCATTGTGAAAACGGGGGGCCAGAGGCAAATAAAAAAAAAGAAATAAACGCAACGGGGAAGAAAAAAAGAGGGGTGCAACTTGAGGACTTCCCAGGAGTCACCCATCCTAGAACTACTCTCGCCCAAGCACACTTAACTTCTGAGTTCTGATGGGAGCCAGTGCATTAGTGTTGGTATGATCGCACCAGTTTCCCTAAGGGCAAAAAAAGCACTTGCAGGCTCGCGTTACGAAGTAGCGGCTGTTGAACTTTGTCAAGAACGAGCCCATTCGAGGGCCTCGACGATGGAATTTGGCCGTAAAAGTCCCCAGGACGTCGTGAAGCAACAAGTCACGCTCAAGGGCTTGTTTTCGCTTGAAATTGTGAACACAAGGGGCTTGAGGGGGGCCGGCGGCCATTGTGAAAACTAGGGGCCTTACGCAACAAAAAAAATATAGGAAATAAACACAATTGGGAAAAATAAAGAGGGGTGCAACACGAGGACTTCCCAGGAGGTCACCAATCCTTGTGTTACCCTCTCCCAAGCACGCTTAACTGTAGAGTTTTGATGGGATCCGGTGCATTAGTGCTGGTGTGATCCCACCCATATGCCTAAGTGCAAAAAAACACTTATGGGCTCGCCGTACAAAACAGGGGCCGTTGAACTGTGTCGAGAAAAGGCCCGTTCGAGTGCCCTAGTGATCGAATTTGCCCGAAAAAGCCCCCAGGACATCGTGAAGCAGCGAGTCATGCTTAAAACTCATTTTCATTTGAAATAATGTGCTCTTGCATAGGAATTTGACGTTGAGAGGTTTGGAACCTGTGAGACCCACAGCTGGAATGAGAGCAACACTAGAGGGCGATGGGCAAGGCATTAGAGGGGCCGACGGCCATTGTGAAAGCTGAGGGAGTGGAGGTAACTAAAAAAAATGGAAATAAACATAACGGGGAAGAAAAAAATGAGGTGTGTAACACGAGGACTTCCTCGAAGGTCACCCATCCTAATACTAATCTTGCCCAAGTACGCTTAACTGCGTTGCTCTGATAGGATCCGGTGCATTAGCGCTGGTATGATCGTAGTCAGTACTAAGCGTAAAAAAAGCCCTTATGGGTTCACCGTGCGAAGCCAAGACTATTGAACTTTGCCAAGAAAGGGCCCATTTGAGGGCCCCGGTGATCGAATTTGGCCACAAAAGCCCCTAGGTCATCGAGAAGCATCGAGTCGCACTCAATGGCTCATTTTCACTTGAAATAGTGTGCTCTTGTACAAGAATCCGATGCTGGCAGGTTTGGAACCTGCAGGACCCACGGCTAGAATGAAAGCAACACTAGAGGGTGATAGGCGAGGCTTAAGGGGGGCTGATGGCTATTGGGAAAGCAGAGCTGGCAGACGCAGCTAAAAAAATAGGGAAATAAATGCAACGGGGAAAAAAAAGAAGGGTGCAACACGAGGACTTCCCAGGAGGTCACCCATCCTAGTACTACTCTTGCCCAAGAATGCTTAACTGTGGGGTTTTGATGGGATCCGGTGCATTAGTGCTGGTATGATCACAACCATAAGCCTAAGCACAAGAAAAGCACTTATGGGCTAGCCGTGCCAAGCAGGGGCCATTGAACTTTGCCGAGAAAGCGCCCGTTCGAGGGACCCAGCGATCAAATTTGGCTGCAAAAGCCCCCAGTTTGCAAAGAGTCACTCTCAATGGCTCGTTTTCGCCTTAAATAGTGTGCTCTTGTGCCAAAATCTGACGACAGGATGTCAAGACCCACGGCTGGAACGAGAGCAGCACTAGAGGGAGATGGGTAGGGCATGAGGGGGGTCGGCGGCCATTGTGAAAATGTGGGGCCAGATGCAAATAAATAAAAGGAAATAAAAGCAACAAGGATGAAAAAAAGAGGGGTTGCAACACGAGGACTGCCCAGGTGGTCACCAATCCTAGTACTACTTTCACCGAAGCATGCTTAACTATGGAGTTCTGATGGGATCTGGCTCATTAGTGAAGATATGATTGCTCTCGTACGCCTAAACGCAAAAAAAGCACTTATGTGCTCACCGAAGACCGAATTTGGTCGAAAAAGCGCCTAGGATGTCGTGAAGCAGCGAGTTACACTCAATGCCCTATTTCACTCAAAATAGTACCCTCTTGCGTAGGAATTCGATGCTGGGAGGTTTGGAACCTACAAGACCCACGGTAGCAACGAGAACAGCACTAGAGGGTGATAGGCGGGGCATGAGGGGGGCCGGTGGCCATTGTGAAAGCGAAGGGGGCAGACACAACTAAAATAAAAAGAAATAAACGCAACGAGAAAAAAAAGAGGGGTGCAACATGAAGACTTCCCAGGAGGTTACCCATCCTAATACTACTCTCTCCCAAGCACGCATAACCACAAAATCTGATGCATTACTGCTAGTATTATCACTCATGTAATCCTAAGCGCAAAAAAAAACACTTATGGGCTTGCCGTCCAAAGCCGAGGCAGTTGAACTTTGTCGAGAAAGGGCTCGTTTGAGGGTCCTAGCGATCAAATTTGGTCAAAAAAGCCTCTAGGACTTCGTGAAGCAACGACTCACACTCAATTGCCCGTTTCACTTGAAATAGTATGCTCTTGCACAGGAATGCGATGTCGGGAGATTTGGAACCTGCGACACCCATGGTTGGAATGAGGGCAGCACTAGAGGATGATGTGTTGGGCTTAAGGGGGGCTGGCGGCCATTGTGAAAGCAGAGGGGGCGGACGCAACTGAAAAAAAAAAGGAAATAAACGCAACAGGGAAGAAAAAAAGATGCGGGCAACACAAGGACTTCCTAGGAGGTCATCCATGCTAGTATACTCTCACCCAAGCACGCTTAACTACGGAGTTCTGATAGGATCTGGTGCATTAGTGCTGGTATGATCATAACCGCAAGCCTAAGCATAGCAAAAGCACTTATGGGCTCGCCGTGCCAAGCAGGGCCCATTGAACTTTGTCAAGAAAGGGCCCGTTCGAGGGTTCGATGACTAAATTTGGCCGCAAAAGCCCCCAAGTCATCGTAAAGCATCAACTCACACTCAATGACTCGTTTTCGCTTGAAATAGTGTGCTCATGTGCTGGAATCTGACGCCGGGAGGTTTGGAACCTACAAGACCCTCGACTGGAACGAGAGCAGCACTAGAGAGCAATGGGCGGGGCTTGAGGTGGGCTGGCGGCCATTGTGAAGGCAAAGCTAGCAGACACAACTAAGAAAAAAGGGAAATAAACGCAACGGGGAAAAACCAAAAAAGGGGTGCAATACGAGGACTTCCTAGGAGGTCACCCATCCTAGTACTACTCTCGACCAAGCACGCTTAACGACAAAGTTCTTATGGGATCCGATGCATTAGTGCTAGTATGATTGCAACTGTAAGCCTAAGAGCAACAAAAGCACCTATGGACTCGCTGAGCCAAGCAGGGGCCATTGAACTTTGTCGAAAAACCCCGTTCAAGGGCCCCAATGATCGAATTTGGCCGCAAAAGCCCCCGGCTTGTTGGGAAACAATGAGTCATGCTTTACGGCCTGTTTTTGCCTGGAATTGTACGCTCTTGTTCCAGAATCTTACATCGTGGGGTTTGGAACCCGTTAGACCCACGCCTGGAACGAGAACAACACTAGAGGGAGTGAAAGGGGCTTGAGGGGCACTAGCCGCCATTGTGAAAACGGGAGGCCAGAGGCAAATAAAAAAAAGGGAAATAAACACAACAGGGAATAAAAAGAGAGGGGTACAACTCGAGGATTTCCAAGGAGGTCACCCGTTCTAGTACTACTCTCTCCCAAGCATGCTTAACTATAGAGTTTTGATGGGACCCAGTGCATTAGTGTTGGTATGATCGCACCCGTTTGCCTAAGCGTAAAAAAAGCACTTATAGGCTCGCCTTGCAAAGTAGGGGCCATTGAACTTTGCCAAGAACGAGCCCGTTTGAGGGCCTCAGCGAAGGAATTTGGCCAAAAAAGCCCCCAGGATGTCGTGAAGCAACAAGTCACGCTCAAGGGCCCATTTTCACTTGAAATTGGGTGCTTTTGTGTGGGAATTCGATGCCAGGAGGTTTGGAACCTACGAGACCCACGGCTGGAACGAGTGCAGCACTAGAGGGCGATGGACAGGGCTTGAGGGGGGCCGGTGGCCATTGTGAAAACAAGGGGCCTTACGCAACAAAAAAAATGTAGGAAATAAATGCAATGGGGAAAAATTAAGAGGGGTGCAACACGAGGACTTCCCAGGAGGTCACCAATCCTTGTGCTTACCTTGCCCAAGCACGCTTAACTGTAGAGTTTTGATGGGATCCGGTGCATTAGTGCTGGTATGATCGCAACCGTATGCCTAAGTGGAAAAAACACTTATGGGCTCGCCGTGCAAAGCAGGGGCAGTTCAACTTTGTTGAGAAAGGGCCCGTTCGAGTGCCCCAAAGATTGAATTTGCCTGAAAAAGCCCCCAGGACATTGTGAAGCAACAAGTCATGCTGGAAACTCATTTTCACTTGAAATAGTGTGCTCTTGCATAGGAATTCGACGCTGAGAGGTTTGAAATCTGTAGGACCCACGGCTGGAACGAGAACAACACTAGATGACGATGGGCGGGGCATTAGAGGGGTTAGTGGCCATTGTGAAAGCGGAGGGGGTGGAGGCAACTCAAAAAAATGTAAATAAACAAAACGGGGAAGAGAAAATGAGGTGTGCAACACGAGGACTTCCTTGGAGGTCATCCATCCTAATACTACTCTCGCCCAAGCATGATTAACTGTGTTGTTCTGATAGGATCTGGTGCATTAGTGCTGGTATGATTGTCCTAGTACTAAGCATAAAAAAAGTCCTTATGGGCTTGTCGTGTGAAGCTGGGACTATTGAACTTTGCCAAGAAAGGGCCCGTTTGAGGGCCCCAGCTATCAAATTTGGCCGCAATAGCCCCCAAGTCATCGTGAAGCATCGAGTCACACTCAATGGCTCATTTTCACTTGAAATAGTGTGCTCTTACACAAGAATCCAATGCTGGGAGGTTTGGAACCTACTGGACCCACAGTTGGAACGAAAGCAGCACTAGAGGACGATGGGCAGGGCTTGAGGGGGGCTGGTCACCATTGGGAAAGCGGGGCTGGCGGACGTAGCTAAAAAAATAGGGAAATAAACACAACGGGGAAAAAAAAGAGGGGTGTAACATGAGGACTTCCCTAGAGGTCACCCATCCTAGTACTACTCTCACCCAGGAACGCTTAACTATGGGGTTCTGATGGGATCCGATGCATTAGTACTGGTTTGATCGCAACCGTAAGCCTAAGCGCAAGGAAAGCACTTATGGGCTCGTTGTTCCAAGCAGGGGCCATCGAACTTTGTCGAGAAAGCACCTATTCGAGGGACCCGGTGATCGAATTTTGCTGCAAAAGCCCCTAGTTCATCGCGAAGCAATAGTGTTAGATATGCATGCCATAAGGAGTAAAAATTTAATACGTTTTTAGAGACATTTTTATCAATAAAGAATTTATTCATTTATATATACCAAATCTTGTCCTCTTTACATTCATATTTGTTGAATGTATGTTAAGCAAATAGTAGTCTGAGACTATTGGTCTAAACCTTTAAGAATTGGGCATATGATGGACTGATTATGCAGAAGACACGATTCTTAAGGTGACGGTCTAAAAGATATGATCTGCAATAGATGGAATAAAGTTGGGCACTGTATTCATGTAAAGATTGTTGTGTTGTCTATATCCCTATAGGGAGATGGTTTGTCTTGACCATTAGAGTTGGACTCCGTGAATAGAAATATTGGCACGTTGTCATAGGTGACGATGTGTTGGATCGGGACACAAAGTGAATTGATTTGGATTAATAATTTTTCTTGGCAAATCGATTCACTTTAGACAATCATTTGTATTGTATCTTAATCCCAAGATGGATAGTGAGCCCGCTGTCTTGACTTGTGTCTTTTGATGTACCAAAGGGTGACTCCCACATCTCAATAGTGGTATGCATGCCAGTATGTTGAAGGCACGACACTTGATAGCATAGACTTGTTATTCATAGATATGGAATCCATAGCTCTTCTTTAGGAGTAATGATATCTTCTTATATACGTTATCCTGTAATTGGAAAACTGGAGCGCTCAACCATTTGGATACATAGATGTAACCGAATGGTATACTATCTTTGGATGGTAAGTTTTCTAATGGTGAGATAATGGAACGTAAGATAAAAATAATCAAGAAGGTAAGACAGAACTTGTCCTTAAGCTGATTATGGATTATCATAATGGGATACGATACACTTTGATATGTCATGGAGACTTAGCTAAACGGGCTTCGTAATTCTATAGAGTTCGAGAGTGCAGCTCCAAGCTTTTAGTGGAGTAGCGTTGGAGTTGATAATTGTGAAAAGTATATCTGGGATATTGGGTTTCATGATTATCGAGAGCTTGAA
Source organism: Artocarpus heterophyllus (assembly GCA_025403435.1). Classification (NCBI taxonomy): domain Eukaryota; kingdom Viridiplantae; phylum Streptophyta; class Magnoliopsida; order Rosales; family Moraceae; genus Artocarpus; species Artocarpus heterophyllus. The sequence continues at coordinate 19,845,805 of CM046340.1, read as the reverse complement.
CTTTATATGTCCATTTTGGTCCCCTTTGCTAGCTCACAAAATCCTGTAATGATATGGCGTGCTTTTTCAATAATTGGTGACTTATGTCAGATTTATCGGATTGGTTTAAAATTTGAAAGAATCAAATAATTCATGTCTGTTTATTGGTTGAATTAATTTTGTAATAAAATTAATTTAAGATAAACTTGTTGAATTATTGGGATCGGATAATTCTTGTTTGTTTATCGGTTGATTTAATTGGATAAATTAAATCAAGATAAACTTGTAGAATTATTGTGAATTGATTTATTTTCTTAGAGATTATCTTGATAAAGTTTGTTTTGATCAGATAACTTTTCTATTGGGTTATTTGAATCAAAACTGAGACTTTATCCTATAGAATCTCAGGAGGAAAATAAAAGATTCGCGGAAATATTTACGCTGCAGTTTGGCCTGCTGAGGGGCCTATTCGGCCTGTCGATCAGGCTGTTTGGCCTGTCGATCAGCGATAGATAAGATTACACGTTTTCACATGGATCTTACTAGACATTGATCCAAACTTGATTCTGTTTCGAGTTTTTGAGACCTAATCTAATAAGGACTAACCCCAGGACCAATCGCTATATAAAGGGAGTAAGTCTCATGTGTTACTCAGATCAATTGAGAGATTAAGAGTGATACTCTTTTGGTGAGCATCTTAAAACTCCCTGAGAGCTTTTGTTCACAAATCACGAACACTAGCTTTGGGTTCTCTTGATTTGTTGGAAGGAGAGTCATAGGTGGAAGTGCTGTATGTGTGAACCCACACTCACTTTGATTGTGGATAGAGAATAGCAAAGAAGACTAGTTGGTTGAGGCTCTTCTAGAACGTTACTTCACTACACAGGTTGCGGAGGTTCTTTGGCACACAAAGGTTAGTAAGATTTGTTTAATTTATACATACAGCATGTCAAACTTGTGTTTTGAAAAAGTACTCTGATGTTAAAATTTTTAAAATTCTTGATGCGCACCTCACATTGTCTTTCCCAACAATTGGTATCAGAGCCAAGGTTTTTACATAAATTTACAAGTTTGTGATCATACTATATGTACAAATTTGTGATCTTAATCTCTCCTATGCTTGAATTTAATTTTATAGAGAGTTGGCACTCTAGGTTTCTATATAATTACATGTTGTCATAGATTGTGTGGTGAATGTTCATTAATTAATTATGGTTGATTAAATTGTCATTTAATTATTTAATTAATTTATGCCGGTTATGGTTCTTTAGAGGTTAGAATGTGTATCTTTTTTCTCATGTAATTAGATGGCGAACTATCATCTCTGTCTTAAAATTGTTAGTTAATTTTTAAATTTGTGAGAATTTTGTAATTAAATAATTATTCGTAAAAAACGGATCTAAAAGACGATCTAGAAGATAGATCTAGAAGGCGGTTCTAGAAGATGGATGATGGCGCACCCAGGTATTTCTTGTGTCTCTAATTTTGTGTTTTTAAATTGTTGAAAATAAAATTGATGAATTGCGTTAAAATTGTATTTTCTAGAATGGAGATTTCTGCTCGGTCGGCATGCCGAACCTTTAGTTCGGCAGGCTGATGGTCACAGATCAGTAGGCCAAACGTGTGTTTCAACAGGCTGTCAGTGGGGCAGAAATAGGCTGGCTCTGCCGGCAGGCCAAACTTTCAGTTCCGCAGGCCGATCTTTTCGATCGGCAGGCCAATGAAGCATGACCGGCAGACCGATCACCCAGATCGGCCTGTCGACCTAGAACTAAAAAATTTCCAAAAAAGGTGCAATTTTAATTTTATTTTTGAGACGATTCTGAGAAACATTAAATTTGGATATGACCTGAATTATGAAGTATTTGATTCATGCGGGATTGAAGACTTGAAGATGGGAATTATGTGAAGAAGGATACAACTTGAGGATTCAAGGATGAAGAATCGATATATGTCTTGATTATTCTCTTGTAATCTTAGTTTTCTATTGTCTAGGGTGGAGCTATAATATTACGGTTATTATTATTTTGCTTGTAGCTTTGCTTGATTGCTTTGCTTGTCTGCATTATAATATGATTTTTCATGTATATTGATAACATGTCATATAGAATAGAAAGTGCTACTCATATTAAAATTGTTCATGCATAATTTTAAAATAAAACCTTGATTTCAAAAGATTGAGTGGGAGAAGGTTTTCAAAGAGAGAACGTAAGGCCTCCATCGTTGGTCCATAGGAAGAATATGGGAGTCCCGATCCCTAGGAAGGGATTTCTATCATGTACCAGATTTGATCTCTGAGAGGATAGGGTATTTTAGCATGATTTATGGTTGCACACCCCTAGGTGGTGATTATAAACCATGGATAAAATATTGAAATGATGGTTATACACTCACGTTAATTTTATTATTAACCTCCCCTAGGAGCTCTGTTAATAAAATTAATGGCCAAAGAAAAGATTATTAATATATGCTGGATCATACGGGTCCCGGATGGCATATATTAATCATGAGAGGATCGGTGTTCCTGATTGAATTTGGAATGGCTCCCCTAGGAGCTTGTTGAATTATGAGTTGGGAATTATCGCTGTAAGGTTGTGATATTTTTAAGGTTTTGACACATAAACACATTTGTATGATTTTACATGATTGTGTTATCTTACTAAATTATTATGATATGTTTGCTTATGTTTGGTATATGATTCTTTATTGTAGATTAAAAATATCTAAAAACGCTTTATCATCGATATTTGACAAAAACCAATTAACCGGTGAGAATTACAATGATTGGAAATGGAATTTGGATATTGTTCTGTCCTTTGAGAAACTAAAATATGTTCTGACAACCCCTTGTCCTCCCGAGCCTACGGGAGACTCATCTAACGAGCAATTCCAAGTGTATGACCGTTGGAAAGATGCCAATGATCAGGCCCGCTGCTATGTTATGGCCAGCATAAATAATGTGCTGCAAGCTCAACATCAAGATTATGAAACTGCAAAGTAGATCTTGGATAATCTTGAGGACATGTTTGGAGGCCAGGCCATAACAAACCGAAAAGGGGCGCTTCAAAAACTCTTAAACTGTAGATAGAGACAGAGGACATCTGTAAAGGAGCATATGATGTTGGTCATGGGTTACCTAGCTAAGGCTCAAACCAATGGAGCCGACATCGATACTGAAACTTAGATGACTATGGTCTTGGAGACTTTGTCTAAGGAATTTATTCCGTTTAGAGCTACATTTAATTTGAGCAATAGACGGGATATGACCTTGACAGAACTAATGAAACAGTTGCAGGAGTTTGCACTGCTGATCAGGGAGTCACTTGCGGGTGGTGAGGCCAACATGGTAGCTGCTTCTGGTTCCAATTCTAACTCTGGGAATGGAAAGAAGCAACGGGCCAAGAACGGGAAGTCTAATGTTCCTGCTAATACCAAAAGTAAGAAGAAGAACCCAAAGAAGCTTAAGTGCTTCTTCTGTGGAAAGGTCGGGCATATTAAGAAGCATTGTAAGGACTTCCTTTCCAAAGGAGGTAGGTGTGATCTTCTGTATTTAGAAACTTGTTTGGTTGAGGAATCCAGTGATATTTGGGTCATAGATTCAGGTGCAACTAATCATGTTTGTGTTTCTCTGCAGGGGTTCAAAGAAGCGAGAAGTCTACTGCATGAAGACTTCACGCTTCGGATGGGCGATGGATCCTTGGTCTCAGTGGAAGCAGTGGGAGACGTCCATCTTTACTTTGATAACTATAAGAATTTATTTTTGCAAGATTGTTTTTATGTTCCTAAATTTAAAAGGAATTTAATTTCTGTATATTCTTTATTTAAAGACTCCTACGTGGTATCTTTCAATGAAAAAGTGGTGATTCGTAAAAACAAATTTTTTATCTGTTCTGGATGGATGCAAAATAATCTATAATTTATCAAACCTAAGATGGACTTATTGCTTAATGCTAAGATGAATGATAATAACTCTAAAAGACTTAAAACTTCTCACTCTAATAAGACTTATCTTTGGCATTTACGCTTTGGTCACATTAACCTGAATAGGATTCAAAGGTTGGTAAGGGATGGACCTTTAAGTCACTTAAAGGTGGAATCTATACCTCAATGTGAATCTTGTTTGGAGGGTAAAATGACCAAAAGACCATACGGGTCTAAAGGCAATAGGGCCGAAGGGGTTCTAGAACTTGTGTATAGTGATGTTTGCGGACCAATGAACATCCGGGAATGAGGAGGGTATGAGTACTTTGTCACTTTTATTGACAATTACTCAAGATATGGGTATATGTGCCTGATGCACCACAAAAGCCAAACTCTTGACAAGTTTAGGGAGTTTCGAGCAGAAGTAGAAACAATTGGGTAGACCCATAAAGTCACTTCGATCCAATCAAGGTGGGGAATACCTTTCTAATGAGTTCTTGGGACACTTGTTAGAGAATGGGATTTTATCCCATTTGACTCCGCAGCAGAATGGCGTAGCAAAGAGAAGAAATAGGACTTTGTTGGACATGGTCAGGTCCATGATGAGTTATTCATCATTACCTTTATCCTTTTGGGGATATGCACTACAAACTACATGTTATCTTTTGAACAATGTGCCTTCAAAATCGGTCCCTAAAACTCCTCACGAGTTGTGGACAAGAAGAAAGACATCCTTAAACCATATTCACATATGGGGATGTTCGGCTCATGTCCTATTTAAGGATCCGAATAAGTTAGAAGCACGTTCGGAAGTTTACGTGTTTGTGGGATATCCAAAAGGGACAAAAGGGGGTTATTTTTATAACCCGAAGGAAAATAAAGTCGTGGTTTCTGCTAATGCAACTTTCCTTGAGGAGAGTTACATGGACGACTTTAAACCTCGAAGCAAAGTGGTGCTTGAGGAGTTAAGGAGTGATCAAATCACTCCACAGGTTCCATATGAAACCGTTTCGATCAGTGTAGAAAAATGAAACAAACTTGAACAACAATCTTAGGGGCTTCGGCATATTGGGAGGATTGGGCGTCAACCTGAGAGGTATATGTTCAATGGGGAGGTCTTCTTGGCTGAACCGGATGAACATGACAGGGATCCTTATACTTGCACAGAAGCTATGGAGGATGTTGATTCAAAACTCTGGACAAAGGCCATGAACATAGAGATGAAGTCTATGGAGACTAATCAGGTCTAGGAGCTTGTGGATCTTCCCGAAAGGGGTAAAAACCATAGGGTGTAAGTGGATCTACAAGAGGAAAAGAGGAGTGGATGGAAAGGTTGAAACCTTTAAGGCTAGACTGGTAGCTAAGGGTTATATGCAGAAGGAAGGAATCGATTATGAGGAAACCTTTTCGCCTGTAGCCATGATTAAGTCCATCCAGATTCTCTTATCCATAGCTGCCGCTCTCGAGGTTTGTGTTTACTCTGGGTGACGGTGCCATCTGTTCGAGAAGTGCAAAGCAAGATTACACTTCGGATTCAACGATGGAGGCTGAGTATGTGGCAGCTAGTGATGCTTCGAAAGAAGCAATGTGGCTCCGCAAGTTCCTTGGGGATCTTGAGGTTGTCCCTGGTATGGATAAGGCGGTATCATTGTACTATGATAACAGTGTGGCGGTAGTTAATTCTAAGGAACCTAGATTTCACAAGAAGAGTAAACATATTGATTGAAAGTATCATGTGATCTTCTATATCACTGTATTGTGATAACAGTGTGGCGGTAGCTAATTCTAAGGAACCAAGATTTCACAAGAAGAGTAAACATATTGATCGAAAGTATCATGAGAAAGGGCCCGTTCGAGGGTTCCGGTGACCAAAAGAGGTAGGTGTGATCTTCTATATTTAGAAAAAGCCCCCAAGACGTCGTGAAGCAGCGAGTTATGCCCAATGCCCTGTTTCACTTGAAAAAGTGCCCTCTTGCACACGAATTCGATGCCAGGAGGTTTGAAACCTACAAGATCCATGGTAGGAACGAGATCACCACTAGAGGGCAATAGGCGGGGCATGAGGGGGGCCGGTGGCCATTGTGAAAGTAAAGGGGGCAGACGCAACTAAAATAAAAAGAAATAAATGCAACGGGGAAAAAAAAAGAGGGGTGCAACAAAAAGACTTCCCAGGAGGTTACCCATCCTAATACTACTCTCTCCCAAGCACGCATAACTACAAAATCTGATGCATTACTGCTAGTATGATCGCTCATGTAAGCCTAAGTGCAAAAAAAACACTTATGGGCTCGCCGTCCACAGCTGAGGCTGTTGAACTTTGCCGAGAAAGGGCTCGTTCGAGGGCCCTAGTGATCAAATTTGGTCAAAAAAGCCCCTAGGACGTCGTGAAGCAGCGAGTAATGCTCAATTGCCCGTTTCACTTGAAATAGTGTGCTCTTGCGCAGGAATACGACGCCGGGAGGTTTGGAACCTACGGGACCCATGGCTGGAATGAGGGCAGCAGTAGAGGGTGATGGGCTAGGCTTGAGGGGGGCCAGCAGCCATTGTGAAAGCAGAGGGGGTGAACACAACTAAAAAAAAAAGGAAATAAATGCAACGGGGAAGAAAAAAAGAAGGGTGCAACACGAGGACTTCCTAGGAGGTTATCCATCCTAGTACTACTCTCGCCCAAGCATGCTTAACTACGGAGTTCTGATAGGATCTGGTGCATTAGTGCTAGTATGATAGCGACCGCAAGCCTAAGCACAACAAAAGCACTTATGGGCTCACCGTGCCAAGCAGGGCCCATTGAACTTTGTCGAGAAAGGGCCCGGTGATTGAATTTGGCCGCAAAAGCCCCCAGGTCGTCGCAAAGCATCAAGTCGCACTCAATGGCTCGTTTTCGCTTGAAATAGTGTGCTCATGCACGGGAATCCGATGCCGGGAGGTTTGGAACCTATAGAACCCTGGGCTAGAACGAGAGCAACACTAGAGGGCGATGGGCGGGGCTTGAGGTGGGTCGGCAGCCATTGTGAAGGTGGGGCTGGCAGACGCAACTAAGAAAAGAAGGAAATAAATGCAACGGGGAAAAACCAAAAAAGGGGTGCAACTTGAGGACTTCCCAGGAGGTCACCCATCCTAGTACTACTCTCGACCAAGCGCGCTTAACAGTGGAGTTCTGATGGGATTTGGTGCATTAGTGCTAGTATAATCGCGACCGTAAGCCTAAGAGCAACAAAAGCACTTATGGGCTCGCTGTGCCAAGTAGGGGCCATTGAACTTTGCTGAGAAAGGGCCCATTCGAGGGCCCTGGTGATCAAATTTGGCCGCAAAAGCCCTCGGCTCGTTACGAAACATTGAGTCATGCTCTATGGCCCATTTTTGCTTGGAATTGTATGCTCTTGTTCCATAATCTAACGTCGTGAGGTTTGGAACCTGCTAGACCCACGGCTGGAACGAGAACAACACTACAGGGAAATGGGAGGGGCTTGTGGGGGCCCAGCTGCCATTGTGAAAACGGGGGGCCGAAGCCAAATAAAAAAAAAGGAAATAAACGCAATGTGGAAGAAAAAAAGAGGGCTGCAACTCAAGGACTTCCTAAGAGGTCACCCATCCTAGTACTACTCTTGCCCAAGCACGCTTAACTATGGAGTTCTAATGGGACCCAATGCATTAGTGTTGGTATGATTGCAACCATAAGCCTAAGATCAACAAAAGCACTTATGGGCTCGCTGTGCCAAGTAGGGGCCGTTGAACTTTGCCGAGAAAGGGCCCCGGTGATCGAATTTGGCCACAAAAGCCCCCAAGTCATCGCGAAGAATCGAGTCGAATTCAATGGTTCATTTTCACTTGAAATAGTGTGCTCTTAAGCAAGAATCCGACGTTGGGAGGTTTGGAACCTGCAGGACCCACGGTTGGAACTAGAGCAGCACTAGAGGGCGATGGGCGGGGCTTGAGGGGGGCTGGTAGCCTTTGTGAAAGCAAGGCTGGTGGACGCAGCTAAAAAAAAGGGAAATAAATGCAACAGGGAAAAAAAGGAGGGGTGCAACACGAGGACTTCATAGGAGGTCACCCATCCGAGTACTACTCTCGTCCAAGCACGCTTAACTGTGGTGTTCTAATGGGATCCATTGCATTAGTGCTAGTATGATCACACACATAAGTCTAGGCACAAAAAAAGCACTTATGGGCTGACCGTACCAAGTAGGGGCCGTTGAACTTTGCCAAGAAAGTGCCCGTTCGAGGGACCCGGCAATCAAATTTGGTCGTAAATGCCCCCATGTCATCGCGAAGCAACGAGTCATGCTCAATGGCTTATTTCTGCTTGAAATAGTGTGCTCTTGTGCCAAAATCCGACGCGGGAGGTTTGGATCATGCTAGACCCATGGCTGGAACGAGAGCAACACTAGAGGGCGATTGGCGGGGCTTGAGGGGGGCCGACGGCCATTGTGAAAGAGGAGCTGGCGGACGCAACTAAAAAAAAAGGAAAATAAATGGAACAGGGAAAAAAAAGGGTTTCAACACGAGGACTTCCCAAGAGGTCACCCATCCTTGTATTACTCCGCCTAAGCATGGTTAACTACAAAGTTTTGATGGGATCCGTGTTGGAAACAAAGTGCGCAGTGGAATTTTTTTAAAAATTTTTCATCAGAGTAATTTCCAAAACATAAGTGTTATATATTATATGTATAAATTAAACAGATCTTACTAACCTCAGTGTGCCAAAGAACCTCCGCAACCTGTGTATAGAAGTAACTTTCCAGAAGAGCCCCAACCAACTGGTCTTCTTTGCTATTCTCTATCCACAACAGGAGTGAGTGTGGGCTCACACGTACAGCTCTTCCACCGGTTACTCTCCTTCCAATCAATAGAGAGAACCCAAAGCTAGTGCTCGTGATTTGTGAACAAAAGCTCTCAGGGAGTTTTCAGATGCTCACTAGAAGAGTATCACTCTTAATCTCTCAAATTGATCTCTATTGATCTTGGGGTCAGTCCATATCAGATTAGGTCTCAAAAACTCGAAACAGAATCAAGTTTGGATCAATATCCGATTAGATCTGCGTAAAAATGCGTAATCTTATCTCCGCTGATCGGCAGACCGAACAGGCCAGTTCGGCAGGCCGAACACGTCATCCGGCAGGCCGAACTCCAGAGAAAAAATCTCCATGAATCTTTTATTTTCCACCCGAGATTCTAAAGGATAAAGTCTCAGTTTTGATTCAAATAACCCAATAGAGAAGTTATCTGATCAAAACAAACTTTATCAAGATAATCGCTAAGAAAATAAATCAATTCACAATAATTCTACAAGTTTGTCTTGTTCTAATTTTGTCCAAAATTAAAACAACCGATAAACAGACAAGAATTATCTGATCGTAATAATTCAACAAGTTTATCTTGAACTAATTTCTTACAAAATTAATTCAACCGATAAATAGACATGAATTATTTGATTCTTACAAATTTAAACCAATCCGATAAATCCGATATAAGTCACCAATTATTGGAAAAGCACGCCGTGTCGTTACAGGACTTTGTGAGCCAGCAAAGGGGACCAAAATGGACCTATAAAGTTCAAGCTCATGAAAATTATGAAACCCAATATCCCAGATATACATTTCACAAATATCAACTCCAACGCTACTCCACTAAAAGTTTGGAACTGCACTCTCGAACTTCATAGAATTACGAAGCTCGTGTAGCTAAGTCTCCATGACATATCATAGTGTATGGTATCCCCATATGATAATCCATAATCGGCTTAAGGACAAGTTCTGTCTTACCTTCCCGATTATTTTTATCTTACGCTCCATTGTCTCACCATTAGAAAACTTATCATCCAAAGATAGTATACCATTTGGTTACACCTATATATCCAAATGGTTGAGCGCTCCAGTTTTCCAATTACAAGACAACGCATATAAAAGGATATCATTACTCCTAAAGAGGAGCTATGGATTCCATATCTATGAATAACAAGTCTATGCTATCAAGAGTCATGCCTCCAACGTACCGGCATGCATACCACTATAGAGATGTAGGAGTCACCCATTGGTACATCAAAAGACACAAGTCGAGATAACGGGCCCACTATTCATCTCAGGATTAAGATACATTACAAATGACTGTCTAAAGTGAATCGATTTGCCAAGACAGAATTATTAATCCAAATCATTTCACTTTATGTCCCGATCGAACACGTCGTCACCTATGACAATGAGCCAATGTTTCTATTCACAGAGTCCAACTCCAATGGTCAAGACAAACCATCTCCCAAAAAGGATATAGACAACATAACAATCTTTACATGAATAAAGCTCCCAACTTTATTCCCTCGATTGCGAATCATATGTTTTAGACCATCACCTTAAGAATCGTGTCTATCGCGTAATCATCCCATCATATGCCCAATTCTTAAGGTTTAGAGTGACAGTCTCAGACTACTGTTTGCTTATCATACATTCAACAAATATGTACGTAAAGAGGACAAGATTTGGTATATATAAATGAATAAATTCTTTATTGATAAAAATGTCTCCAAAAAATGTATTACATTTTTACCCCTTAGGGCATACATGTCTAACAATCTCCCACTTGCACTAAGTGAGTAAATACAACAAATTTCGCATCCCCATAGCTTCCACATGCCTTTCGAAGACTCTCCCAGTAAGTGTCTTCGTAAATGGATCAGCTAAATTGTCCTCTGACGCGATCATGCACACCGTGACATGCCCACCCTCAACGAAGTCCTTTATCACATGATACTTCCGATCAATGTGCTTACTCTTCTTGTGAAATCTTGGTTCCTTAGCATTAGCTACCGCCGCACTGTTATCACAGTACAGTGATACCGCTTTATCCATACCAGGAACTACCTTAAGATCCCCAAGGAACTTGCAGAGCCACACTGCTTCTTTCGAAGCATCACTAGCCACCACATACTCGGCCTCCATCGTTGAATCTGAAGTGCAATCTTGCTTCGCACTTCTCCAATTGATGGCACCGCCGTCCAGAGTAAACACAAACCCCAAAGTTGATTTCCTAGAATCCAGACAGGATTGAAAATCTAAATCAGTGTATCCTAGAGGAGTGAAGTCCTCACCCGAATACACAAGCATATACCCTCGAGTCCTTCTCAGGTACTTGAAAATATGCTTTACTGCAACCCAATGGTTTGGTCCTGGATCCGCCTGAAATCGACTTACAATTCTGACCGCATAGCTAATATATGGTCGAGTGCAAAGCATGGCATACATGAGACTACCTACTGCCAAAGCATAAGGCACCTTCTTCATGTATTCTCTTTCTTCATAAGACTTCGGAGAGTCTTTCTTAGAAAGAGTAATTCCAGACCTAGATGGTTGCCCACCTTTCTTGGAATCCTGCATTGCAAACCTCCTGAGAATTTTATCTATGTAGCCGGCCTGAGACAAAGCTATCATTTTGTTCTTCCTATCCCGAAATATCTGGATACCGAGAACAAAATTAGCCTCACCTAAGTCCATGTCAAACTGCTTGGTCAACCATAATTTGACCGATGACAACGCCCCAACGTCATTGCCAATTAGCAGAATGTCATCTACATAGAGCAGTAGAAAAACCACCTTCCCATCCTTAATGTGTTTGTAAAAACATGGTTCATCCACATTTTGTGAGAACCCATAAGTCTTGATCACTTGATCAAATCTTATGTTCCAAGAACCAGAAGCCTGCTTAAGTCCATAAATAGACTTTAACAGCTTGCAAACCTTACCCTCTTGACCCGTAACCTTGAACCCGTCTAGTTGTTCCATATAAATGGACTCATCAAGATAGCCATTCAGAAAATCCGTCTTGACATCCATCTGCCAAATCTCGTAGTCGAGACCGGTAGCTATGGACAAGAGAATCCGGATGGACTTAAGCATGGCTACAGGTGAAAAGGTTTCCTCATAATCGATTCCTTCCTTTTGCGTATAACCCTTAGCTACCAGTCTAGCCTTAAAGGTTTTGAACTTTCCATCCACTCCTCTTTTCCTCTTGTAGATCCACTTACACCCTATGGGTTTTACCCCTTCGGGAAGATCCACAAGCTCCCAGACCCGATTAGTCTCCATAGACTTCATCTCTATGTTCATGGCCTCTGTCCAGAGTCTTGAATCAACATCCTCCATAGCTTCTACGTAAGTATAAGGATCCCTATCATGTTCATCCGGTTCAGCCAAGAAGACCTCCCCATTGAACATATACCTCTCAGGTTGGCGCCCAATCCTCCCACTACGCCGAAGCCCCTGAGATTGTTGTTCAGGTTTGTTTGGTTTTTCTACACGGATCGGAATGGTTTCGTTCGGAACCTCCAGAGTGAACGGATCACCCCTTAACTCCTCAAGCACCACTTTGCTTCGAGGTTTAAAGTCGTCCATGTAACTCTCCTCAAGGAAAGTTGCATTAGTCGAAACCACGACTTTATTTTCCTTTGGGTTATAAAAATAACCCCCTTTAGTCCCTTTTGGATATCCTACAAACACGCAAACTTCCGAACGTGCTTACAACTTATTCAGATCCTTAAACAGGACATGAGCTGGACATCCCCATATGCGAATATGGTTTAAAGATGTCTTCCATCTTGTCCATAACTCGTGAGGAGTTTTAGGGACCGATTTTGAAGGCACATTGTTCAAAAGATAACATGCGGTTTGTAGTGCATATCCCCAAAAGGATAAAGGCAATGATGAATAACTCATCATGGACCTAATCATGTCCAACATAGTCCTATTCCTTCTTTCTGCTATGCCATTCTGCTGCGGAGTGCCCGGCGCAGTCAAATGGGATAAAATCCCATTCTCTAATAAGTGTCCCAAGAACTCATCAGAAAGGTATTCCCCACCTCGATTAGATCGAAGTGCCTTTATGGGTCTACCCAATTGCTTTTCCACTTCAGCCCGAAACTCCCTGAACTTATCATAAGTTTTGCTTTTGTGGTGCATTAGGTACACATACCCATATCTTGAGTAATCGTCAATAAAAGTGACGAAGTACTCATACCCTCCTCGTGCATGGATGTTCATCGGTCCGCAAACATCACTATGCACAAGTTCTAGAACCCCTTCGGCGCTATTGCCTTTAGATCCGTATGGTCTTTTGGTCATTTTATGCTCAAACAAGATTCACACTGAAGTATAGATTCCACCTTTAAGTGACTTAAAGGTCCATCCCTTACCAACCTTTGAATCCTATTCAGGTTAATATGACCAAGGCGCAAATGCCAAAGGTAAGTCTTATTAGAGTGAGAAGTTTTAAGTCTTTTTGAGTTATTATCATTTATCTCAGCATTAAGCAATAAGTCCATCTTAGGTTTGATAAAGTATAGATTATTTTGCATCTATCCAGAACAGATAAAAGATTTGTTTTTACGAATCACCACTTTTTCACTAAAAGATACCACGTAGGAGTCTTTAAATAAAGAAGATACCGAAATTAAATTCCTTTGAAATTTAGGAACATAAAAACAATCTCGCAAAATTAAATTCCTATAATTATCAAAATAAAGATGGACATCTCCCACTGCTTCCGCTGAGACCAAGGATCCATCGCCCATCCGAAGTGTTAAGTCTTCACGAAGTAGACTTCTCGTTTCTTTGAATCTCTGCAGAGAAACACAAACATGATTAGTTGCACCGAACTTACCACAGAAAGGAAGTCCTTGCAATGCTTCTTTATATGCCCGACCTTACCACAGAAAAAGCACTTAAGCTTCTTTGGGTTCTTCTTCTTCTTCTTCTTCTTGCTCTTGGTAGCAGCAGGAATAGAAGACTTTCCACTCTTGGCCCGTTGCTTCTTTCCATTCCCAGAGTTAGGATTGGAACCAGAAGTAGCTACCATATTGGCCTCTCCACCAGCAGGAGACTCCCTGATCAGCAGTTCAAACTCCTGTAACTGTTTCATCAGTTCTGCCAAGGTCATATCCCGTCTATTGCTTAAAGTAAAAGTAGCTCTAAACGGAATAAATTCCTTAGACAAAGTCTCAAAGACCATAGTCATCTGAGTTTCAACATCGATGTCGGCTCCATTGGTTTGAGCCTCAGCGAGGTAACCCATGACCAAAATCATGTGCTCCTTTACAGATGTCCCCGGTTTCTGTCTATAGTTTAAGAGTTTCTGAAGCGCCCCTTGCCGCTTCGTTATAGCCTAGCCTCCGAACATATCCTCAAGATTATCCAAGTTCTGCTTCGTAGTCTCATAATCTTGATGTTGAGCCTGCAGCACGTTGTTCATGCTAGCCATAACATAGCAGCGGGCCTGATCATTAGCATCTTTCCAGCGGTCGTACGCTTGGAATTGCTAATTACTTGAGTCTCCCGTAGGCTTGGGAGGACAAGGAGTTGTCAGAACATATTTCAGTTTCTCAAAGGAAAGGATGATGTCCAGGTTCCGTTTCCAATCGTTATAGTTCTCACCAGTTAATTGGTTTTTGTCAAGTATCGATGATAAAGCGTTTTTAGACATTTTCAATCTACAATAAAGAATCATATACCAAACATAAGCAAACATATATAATAATTTAGTAAGATAACACAATCATGTAAAATCATAAAAATGTGTTTATGTGTCAAAACCTTGAAAATATCACAACCTTACAACGATAATTCCCAACTCAGAATTCAACAAGCTCCTAGGGGAGTCATGCCAAATTCAATTAGGAACACGGATCCCCTCCTGATTAATATATGCCATCGAGGACCCGTATGATCCAGCATATACTAATAATCGTTTCTTTGGCCATTAATTTTATTAACAGAGCTCCTAGGGGAGGTAAATAATAAAATTAACGTGAGTGTATAACCACCGTTTCAATATTTTATCCATGATTTATAATCACCACCTAGGGGTGTGCAACCATAAATTATACTAAAATACCGTATCCTTTCAGAGATCCAATCTGGTACATGATAGAAATCCCTTCCTAGGGGTCGGGACAACCATGTTCTTCCTATGGACCAATGATGGAGGCCTTAGGTCCGCTCTTCGAAAACCTTCTCCCACTTAATTTTTTGAAGTCCATGTTTTATTTTAAAATCATGCATGAACAATTTTAATATGAGAGGCACTCCCTATTCTATATGGCATGTTATCAATATACATGGTAAATCATATTATAATGCAGACAAGCAAAGCTACAAGCAAAATAATAATAACCGTAATATTATGGTTCCACCCTAGAGAATAGAAAAATAAGATTACAAGAGAATAATCGAGACATTTATCGATTCTTCATCCTTGAATCCTCAAGCTGTATCCTTCTTCATATAATATCCATCTTCAAGTCTTCAATCCCGTATGAATCAAATACTTCATATTTCCAGTCATATCCAAATTTAATGTTTGTCAAAATCGTCCCAAAAATAAAATAAAAACTGCATCGAAAAAATTGCACCTTTTCTGGACTCCTGGCAGCTCTCGGTCGACAGACCGATCTAGGTGATCGGCCTACCGATCATGGAGGTTCGGCCTGCCGAACATGTAAGTTTGGCTTGCCGACAGAGCACCAAAATTTCTACCCAACTCTCGGCCTGCCGGACCACACGTCTGGCTTGCCGATCTGTGACCTTCAGCCTGCCGAACTGTGAGGTTCGGCATGCCGACCGAGCAGAAAACGTACATTCTAGAAAATACAATTTTAATGCAATTCATCAATTTTATTTTTCAACAATTCAAAAACATAAAATTAGAGACTCAGGAAATACCTGGAGACGCCATCATCAATCTTCAAGATCCGACTTCTCGATCCATCTTCTCTGAATAATTATTTAATTACAAAATTCTTACAAATTAAAAATTAAATAACAATTCCTAGATAGAGATGATAGTCCACCATCTAATTACATGAAAAACCTAGATACACATTCTAACCTCTAAGGAACCATAACCGGTATTAATTAATTAATAAATAATTAAACAACGATTTAATCAACCATAATTAATTAATAAACATTCACCACATAATCCATGACAACATATATATTATATAGAAACCTAGAGTGCCATCTCTCTATAAAATTCAATTCAAGCATAGGAGAGATTAAGATCACAAAATTTATGCATATAACATGATCATAAACTTGTAAATTTATGTAAAAAACTGGCTATGATACCAATTGTTGGAAACAAAGTGCGCAGCTAAATTTTTTTTAAAATTTTTCATCAGAGTAATTTCCAAAACACAAGTTTGACATATTATATGTATAAATTAAACAGATCTTACTAACCTCAGTGTGCCGAAGAACCTCCGTAACCTGTGTAGAGAAGTAACGTTCCAGAAGAGCCTCAACCAACTGGTCTTCTTTGTTATTCTCTATCCACAACCGGAGTGAGTGTGGGCTCACACGTACAGCTCTTCCACCGGTGACTCTCCTTCCAATCAATAGAGAGAACCCAAAGCTAGTGCTCGTGATTTGTGAACAAAAGCTCTTAGGGAGTTTTAAGATGCTCACTAGAAGAGTATCACTCTTAATCTCTCAAATTGATCTCTATTGATCTTGGGGTCAGTCCATGTCAGATTAGGTCTCAAAAACTTGAAACAAAATCAAGTTCGGATCAATATCCGATAAGATCTGTGTAAAAATGCGTAATCTTATCTCCGCTGATCGGCAGGCCGAACACGTCATCCGACAGGCCGGACTCCCAAGAAAAAATCTCCACGACTCTTTTATTTTCCACCCGAGATTCTAAAGGATAAAGTCTTAGTTTTGATTCAAATAACCCAATAGAGAAGTTATCTGATCAAAACAAACTTTATCAAGATAATCTCTAAGAAAATAAATCAATTCACAATAATTCTACAAGTTTATCTTGTTCTAATTTTGTCCAAAATTAAAACAACCGATAAACAGACAAGAATTATCTGATCGCAATAATTCAACAAGTTTATCTTGAACTAATTTCTTACAAAATTAATTCAACCAATAAACAGACGTGAATTATTTGATTCTTACAAATTTTAAACCAATCTGATAAATCCGACAAAAGTCACCAATTATTGGAGAAGCACGCCGTGTCGTTACAGGATTTTGTGAGCTAGCAAAGGGGACCAAAATGGACCTATAAAGTTCAAGCTCATGATAATTATGAAACCCAATATCCTAGGTATGCATTTCACAATTATCAACTCCAACGCTACTCCACTAAAAGCTTGGAGCTGCACTCTCAAACTTTATAGAATTACAAAGCTCGTGTAGCTAAGTCTCCATGACATATCATAGTGTATCGTATCCCCATATGATAATCCATAATCAGCTTAAGGACAAGTTCTATCGTACCTTCCCGATTATTTTTATCTTACGTTCTATTGTCTCACCATTAGAAAACTTACCATCCAAAGATAGTATACCATTTGGTTACACCTATGTAACCAAATGGTTGAGCGCTCCAGTTTTCCAATTACAAGACAACACATATAAGAGGATATCATTACTCCTAAAGAGGAGCTATGGATTCCATATCTATGAATAACAAGTCTACGCTATCAAGAGTCTTGCCTCCAACGTACCGGCATGCATACCACTATAGAGATGTGGGAGTCACCCATTCGTACATCAAAAGACACAAGTCGAGATAACGGATCCACTATTCATCTTAGGATTAAGATACAATACAAATGACTATCTAAAGTGAATTGATTTGCCAAGATAGAATTATTAATCCAAATCAATTCACTTTATGTCCCGATCCAACACGTCGTCACCTATGACAACGCGCCAATGTTTCTATTCACAGAGTCCAACTCCAATGGTCAAGGCAAACCATCTCCCGAAAGGGATATAGACAACATAACAATCTTTACATGAATAAAGCGCCCAACTTTATTCCCTCGATTGCGGATCATATGTTTTAGACCTTCACCTTAAGAATCGTGTCTACTGCATAATCATCCCATCATATGCCCAATTCTTAAGGTTTAGAGTGACAGTCTCAGACTACTATTTGCTTATCATACATTCAACAAATATGAATGTAAAGAGGACAAGATTTGGTATATATAAATGAATAAATTCTTTATAGATAAAAATGTCTCCAAAAAACGTATTACATTTTTACTCCTTAAGGCATACATGTCTAACAATCCGATGCAATAGTGCTGGTATGATCGCACCTAAAAGCCTAAGCGCACAAAGAGCACTTATACGCTCGTCGTCCCAAGCAAGGGCTGTTGAACTTTGTGAGAAAGCGCATGTTCGAGGGACCCGACGATCGAATTGGTCGGCAAAAGTCCCCTAGTTCATCGCGAAGCAACGAGTCACGCTCAATGGCTCGTTTTGGCTTAAAATACTGTGCTCTTGCATCAGAATCCAACACCGGGAGGTTTGGAACCTATAGGACCCTCGGTTTGAACGAGAGCCACACTAGAGGGCGATGAATGGGGCTTGAGGGGGGCCGACGGCCATTGTGAAACGGAGCTGGCGGTCGAAACTAAAAAAAATGGGATATAAACGCAACGGAAAAAAAAGAGGGGTGCAACACAAGGACTTCCCAGGAGGTCACCCATCCTAGTACTACTCTCGCCCAAGCACGCTTAACTACGGAGTTCTAATGGGACCCAGTGCATTAGTGTTGGTATGATCGCAACCATAAGCCTAAGAGCAACAAAAGCACTTATGGGCTCGCCGTGCCAAGTAGGGGCCGTTGAACTTTGCCGAGAAAGGGCCCGTTCGAGGGCCCCGGTGACCGAATTTGGCCGCAAAAGCCCCCAAGTCATCGCGAAGCATCGTGTCGCGCTCAATGGCTCATTTTCGCTTGAAATAGTGTGCTCTTAAGCAAGAATCCGACGTTGGGAGGTTTGGAACCTGTAGGACCCACGGTTGGAACGAGAGCAGCACTAGAGGGCGATGGGCGGGGCTTGAGGGGGGCTGGTAGCCTTTGTGAAAGCAAGGCTGGTGGACGCAGCTAAAAAAAAGGGAAATAAATGCAACGTGGAAAAAAAAAGTGGGGTGCAACACGAGGACTTCATAGGAGGTCACCCATCCTAGTACTACTCTCGTCCAAGCACGCTTAACTGTGGAGTTCTAATGGGATCCATTGCATTAGTGCTAGTATGATCGCACACATAAGCCTAGGCACAAAAAAAGCACTTATGGGCTCGCCGTGCCAAGTAGGGGCTGTTGAACTTTGCTGAGAAAGGGCCCGTTTGAGGGCCCCGATGATCGAATTTGGCCGCAAAAGCCCCCAAGTCATTGCGAAGCATCGTGTCGCGCTCAATGGCTCATTTTTGCTT
Source organism: Artocarpus heterophyllus (assembly GCA_025403435.1). Taxonomy (NCBI): domain Eukaryota; kingdom Viridiplantae; phylum Streptophyta; class Magnoliopsida; order Rosales; family Moraceae; genus Artocarpus; species Artocarpus heterophyllus. The sequence goes on along the minus strand of CM046340.1, from coordinate 19,826,679 downwards.
GAAATAGTGTGCTCTTAAGCAAGAATCCGACGTTGGGAGGTTTGGAACCTGTAGGACCCACGGTTGGAACGAGAGCAGCACTAGAGGACGATGGGCGGGGCTTGAGGGGGGCCGACAGCCTTTGTGAAAGCGAGGCTGGTGGACGCAGCTAAAAAAAAGGGAAATAAATGCAACGTGGAAAAAAAAAGTGGGGTGCAGCACGAGGACATCATAGGAGGTCACCCATCCTAGTACTACTCTCGTCCAAGCACGCTTAACTGTGGAGTTCTAATGGGATCCATTGCATTAGTGCTAGTATGATCGCACACATAAGCCTAGGCACAAAAAAAGCACTTATGGGCTCGTCGTACCAAGCAGGGGCCGTTGAAATTTGCCAAGAAAGCGCCCGTACGAGGGACCCGGTGATCAAATTTGGTCGTAAATGCCCCCATGTCATCGCGAAGCAACGAGTCACACTCAATGGCTCATTTCTGCTTGAAATAGTGTGCTCTTGCGTCGAAATCTGACACGGGAGGTTTGGATCTTGCTGGACCCATGGTTGGAACGAGAGCAACACTAGAGGGCGATGGGCGGGGCTTGAGGGGGGCCGACGGCCATTGTGAAAGAGGAGCTAGCAGACGCAACTAAAAAAAAAGGAAAATAAATGGAACGGGGAAAAAAAAAGGGTTTCAACACGAGGACTTCCCAAGAGGTCACCCATCCTTGTACTACTCTCGCCCAAGCATGGTTAACTGCGATGTTTTGATGGGATCCGGTGCATTAGTGCTGGTATGATCGCACCCGAAAGCCTAAGCGCACAAAGAGAACTTATACGCTCGTCGTCCCAAGCAAGGGCCATTGAAATTTTCTGAGAAAGTGCATGTTCGAGGGACGCGACGATTGAATTGGTCGGCAAAAGCCCTCTTGTTTGTCGCGAAGCAACGAGTCATGCTCAATGGCTCATTTTCACTTGAAATAGTGTGCTCTTGCATCGGAATCCAACACCGGGAGGTTTGGAACCTACAGGACCCTCAATTTGAATGAGAGCCACACTAGAGGGCGATGAACGGGGCTTGAGGGGGGCCGACGGCCATTGTGAAAACAGAGCTGGCGGTCAAAACTAAAAAAAATGGGATATAAACGCAACGGAAAAAAAAAAGGGGTGCAACACAAGGACTTCCCAGGAGGTCACCCATCCTAGTACTACTCTCTCCCAAGCACGCTTAACTACAGAGTTTTGATGGGATCCAGTGCATTAGTACTGGTATGATCTCAATCGTAAGCCTAAGCGCAACAAAAGCACTTATGGGCTCGTCGTGCCAAGCAGGGGCCATTTAACTGCGGTGTTCTTTATTGGGTTATTTGAATTAAAACTACGACTTTATCCTATAGAATCTCGGGTGAAAAATAAAAGATTCATGGAGATATTTATTCAGCAGTTCAGCCTGCCGAACATCCTGATCGGCCTGCCGATGAGCGAAGGATAAGATTACGCATTTTTACATGGATCTTATCAAATATTGATCCGAATTTGATTCTATTTTAAATTTTAAGACCTAATCTGATAGGGACTAACCCTGGGACCAACCTCTATAAATGGGGAGTAAGTCTTAAGAGTTACTTAGATCAGTTGAGAGATTAAGAGTGATACTCTGCTGTTGAGAATCTAAAGACTCCCTGAGAGCTTTTGTTCTCAAATCACAAACACTAGCTTTGGGTTCTCTCAATTGGTTGGAAGGAGAGTTACCTAGAGAAAGAGATGTACGTGTGAGCCCACACTCACTCCGGTCGTAGATAGAGAATAGCAAAGAAGACCTGTTGGTTGAGGCTCTTTTGGAACGTTACATCTCTTCACATTTTACGAGGGTTCTTTGAAACACAAAGGTTAGTAAGATCTGGTTAATTTATGCATATAGCATGTCAAACTTGTGTTTTGGAAAATACTCTGATGTAAAATTTTTAAAATTCCACTGCATACTATTTTTCCAGCAATTGGTGTCAGAGTCATAGTTTTTACATAAATTTATGAGTTTGTGATCATATTATATGTATAAATTTTTTTATCTTAATCTCTCCTATGCTTGAATTTAATTTTATAGAGAGTTGGCACTCTAGGTTCTATATATTTTACATGTTGTCATGGATTATATGGTGAATGTTTATTAATTAATTATGGTTGATTAAATCATTATTTAATTAATTATTAATTAATTAATTTATACCGATTATGGTTCCTTAGAGGTTAGAATGTGTATCTAGGTTTTTCATGTAATTAGATGGCGAACTATCATTTTCGTCTAGGAATTTTTGTTTAATTTTAAATTTTTAAGAATTTTGTAATTAAATAATTATTCGAAGAAGACGGATCTAAAAGAAAGATGATGGTGCTCCCAGGTATTTGCTGAGTCTCTAATTTTATGTTTTTGAATTATTGAAAATAAAATTGATGAATTGCATTAAAAATTGTATTTTCTGGAATGGGAGATTTCTGCTCGGTCGGCATGAGTTTGGCAGGCCGATGGTCACAGATCGGCAGGCCAGACGTGAGGTTCGATAGGCCGTCAGTGGGGCGGAAATTAGGTGGCTCTGGCGGCAGGCTGAACTTTTATGGATTGGCAGGCCGATCGAGAACTAGAAAATTTCCAAAAAAGGTGCAGTTTTTCTGATGCATTTTTAATTTTATTTTTGGGACAATTCTAAGAAACATTAAATTTGGATATGACCAAAAATATGAAATATTCAATTCATATAGGATTGAAGACTTGAAGATGGGCATTATATGAAGAAGGATACAGCTTGAGGATTCAAGGATGAAGAATCAATAATTTGTTGTTATTTATTATTTTGCTTGTAGCTTTGCTCGATTGCTTTGTTTGTCTGCATTATAATATGATTTGCCATGTATTTTGATAACATGTCACATAGAATAGGGAGTGCCACTCATATTAAAATTGTTCATGCATATTCTTAAAATAAAACCTTGATTTCAAAAGATTGAATGGGAGAAGGTTTTTGAAGAGAGGACCTAAGGCCTCCATCGTTGGTCCATAGGCAGAACATGGTGGTCCCGACCCCTAGGAAGGGATTTTTATCATGTACCAGATTGGATCTCTGAGAGGATAAGGTATTTTAGCATAATTTATGGTTACAGACCCCTAGGTGGTGATTATAAATCATGGATAAAATTTTGAAATGATGGTTATACACTCACGTTAATTTTATTATTAACCTCCCCTAAGAGCTCTGTTAATAAAATTAATGGTAAAAGAAATGATTATTAATATATGTTGGATCATACGCGTCCTAGAAGGTATATATTAATCAAGAGGGGATCCGTGTTCCTGATTGAATTTGGCATGACTCCCCTAGGAGCTTGTTGAATTATGAGTTGGGAATTATCGTTGTAAGGTTGTGATATTTTCAAGGTTTTGACACATAAACACATTTGCATATTTTTACATGATTGTGTTATCTTTCTAAATTATTATTATATGTTTGCTTATGTTTGGTATATGATTCTTTATTGTAGATTAAAAATGTCTACAAACGCTTTATCATCGATACTTGATAAAAACCTATTAACCGGAGAGAATTATAATGATTGGAAACAGAACCTGGATATCATCATATCCTTTGAGAAACTGAAATATGTATTGACAACCCCTTGTCCTCCCGAGCCTATGGGAGACTCAACTAATGAGCAATTCCAAGCCTATGATCGCTGGAAAGATGCTAATGATCAAGCCCACTACTATGTTATGGCTAGCTTGAATAATGTGCTACAGGCTCAACATCAGGATTATGAGACTGTGAAGCAGATCTTGGATAATCTTGAGGATATGTGTGGAGCATAACAAAGTGGCAAGGGGGGGTGCTTCAGAAACTACTAAACTGTAGATAGAGGCCGAGGACATCTGTAAAGGAGCATATGATGTTGGTCATGGGTTACCTCTCTGTGGCTCAAACTAGTGGAGCCGACATCGATGCTGAAACTTAGATGACTATGGTCTTTGAGACTCTATCAAAGGAATTTATTCCGTTTAGAGCTACTTTTAATTTAAGCAATAGGCGGGATATGACCTTAAAAGAATTGATGAAACAGTTACAGGAGTTCGAACTGCTAATCAGGGAGTCTCTTGCGGGTGGAGAGGCCAACATGGTAGCTGCTTCTGGTACCAATCCTAACTTTGGGAATGGAAAGAAGCAACGGGCCCAAAACGGGAAGTCTTCTATTCCTGCTAGCACCAAGAGCAAGAAGAAGAAGAAGAAGAACCCAAAGAAGCTTAAGTGCTTCTTCTATGGAAAGGTCGGGCATATCAAAATGCATTGCAAGAACTTTCTTTCCAAAAGAGGTAGGTGTGATCTTCTATATTTAGAAACTTGTTTGGTTGAGGAATCTAGTGACATTTGGGTCATAGATTCTAGTGCAACTAATCATGTTTGTGTTTCTCTGCAGGGGTTCAAAGAAACGAGAAGTCTACTACATGAGGACTTCACGCTCCGGATGGGCGATGGATCCTTGGTCTTAGAAGAAGCAGTGGGAGATGTCCACTTTATTTTGATAATTATAGGAATTTATTTTTACAATATTGTTTTTATGTTCCTAAATTTAATAGGAATTTAATTTCTATAGCCTGTTTATTTAAAGACTCCTACTTGGTTTTTTTTAATGATAAAGTGGTGATTCGTAAAAATAAATCTTTTATCTGTTCTGGATGGATGCAAAATAATCTATAATTTATCAAACCTAAGATGGACTTATTACTTAATGCTGAGATGATGATAATAACTCTAAAAGACTTAAAACTTCACACTCTAATAAGACTTATCTTTGGCATTTATGCCTTGGTCATATTAACCTGAATAGGATTCAAAGGTTGGTAAGGGATTGACCTTTAAGTCACTTAAAGGTGGAATCTATACCTCAATGTGAATCTTGTTTGGAGGGTTAAATGACCAAAAGACCGTTTGGGTCTAAGGGCAATGGGGCCGAAGGGGTTCTAGAACTTGTGCATAGTGATGTTTGTGGACCGATGAACATCCGGGCACGAGGAGGGTATGAGTACTTCATAACTTTTATTGACGATTACTCAAGGTATGGGTATGTGTACCTAATGCACCACAAAAGCGAAACTTTTGACAAGTTCAGGGAGTTTCGGGCTGAAGTGGAAAAGCAATTGGGTAGACCCATAAAGGCACTTCGATTCGATCGAGGTGGAGAATACCTTTTTGATGAGTTCTTGGGACACTTATTAGAGAATGGGATTTTATTCCATTTGACTACGTCTGGCACTCCGCAGCAGAATGGCGTAGCGGAGAGAAGAAATAGGACTTTGTTGGACATGATCATGTCCATGATAAGTTATTCATCATTACCTTTATCCTTTTGGGGATATGCACTACAAACTGCATGTTATCTTTTGAACAATGTGCCTTCAAAATCGATCCCTAAAACTCCTCACGAGTTGTGCATAAGTAGGAAGACATCCTTAAACCATATTCGCATATAGGGATGTCTGACTCATGTGCTGTTTAAGGATCCGAATAAGTTGGAAGCACGTTCGGAAGTTTGCATGTTTGTCGGATATCCAAAAGGGACTAAAGAGGGTTATTTTTATAACCCAATGGAAAATAAAGTCGTGGTTTCTGCTAATGTAACTTTCCTTGAGGAGAGTTACATGGATGACTTTAAACCTCGAAGCAAAGTGGTGCTTGAGGAGTTAAGGAGTGATACGATCACTCCGGAGGTTTCAAATGAAACCGTTCCGATCAGTGTAGAAAAACCAAACAAACCTAAACAACAACCTTAGGGGCTTCGGCTTAGCGGGAGGATTGGGCGTTAAGCTAAAAGGTATATGTTCAATGGGGAGGTCTTTTTGGCTAAACCGGATAAACATGATAGGGATCCTTATACTTACACAGAAGCTATGGAGGATGTTGATTCAAAACTCTAGACAGAGGCCATGAACATTGAGATGAAGTCTATGGAGACTAATCAGGTTTGGGAGCTTGTGGATCGTCCTGAGTTGGTAAAACCCATAGGGTGTAAGTGGATCTACAAGAGGAAAAGAGGAGTGGATGGAAAGGTCAAAACCTTTAAGGCTAGACTGGTAGCTAAGGGTTATATGCAAAAGAGAGGAATCGATTATGAGGAAACCTCTTTTCGCCTGTAGCCATGCTTATATCCATCTAGATTCTCTTATCCATAGCTACTGCTCTCGACTACGAGATTTGGCAGATGGATGTCAAGACTGCTTTTCTAAATTGCTATCTTGATGAGTCTATTTATATGGAAGAACCAGACAGGTTCAAGGTCACGGGTTAAGAGGGGAAGGTTTGTAGGCTTCTAAAATCAATTTATGGACTAAAGCAAGCTTCCCGTTCTTGGAACATAATATTTGATCAAGTGATCAAGACTTATGGGTTCTCACAAAATGTGGATGAACCATGTGCTTACAAACACATTAAGGATGGGAATGTGGTTTTTCTACTACTTTATGTAGATGACATTTTGCTAATTGGCAATGACATTGGGGCATTGTCATTGGTCAAATTATGGTTGACCAAGCAATTTGACATGAAGGACTTGGGTGAGGCTAATTTTGTTCTCGGTATCCATATCTTTCGAGATAGGATGAACAAAATGATAGCTTTGTCTCAGGTCGGCTACATAGATAAAATTCTCAAGAGGTTTGCAATACAAGATTCCAAGAAAGGTGGGCAACCATCTAGGTCTGGAATCACTCTTTCTAAGAAAGACTCTCCAAAGTCTTATGAAGAAAGAGAATACATGAAGAAGGTGCCTTATGCTTCGGCAGTGGGTAGTCTCATGTATGCCATGCTTTGCACATGACCAGATATTAGTTATGCGGTCGGGATTTTAAGTCGGTTTCTGGGGAATCCAGGACCGAACTACTGGGTTGTAGTTAAGCATATTTTCAAGTACCTGAGAAGGACTCGGGGGTATATGCTTGTATATTCCGGTGAGGACCTAACTCCTTTAGGACATATTGACTCAGATTTTCAATCTTGTGTGGATTCTAGGAAATCGACTTCGGGTTTTGTGTTTACTCTGGGTGGCGGTGCCATCAGTTGGAGAAGTGCTAAGCAAGATTGCACTTCGGATTCAACGATAGAGGCCGAGTATGTGGCAGCTAGTGATGCTCCGAAAGAAGTAGTGTAGCTTCACAAGTTCCTTGGGGATCTTGAGGTAGTTCCTAGTATGGATAAAAAGATATCACTATACTATGATAACAATGCGGCAGTAGATAATCCTAAGGAACTAAGATTTCACAAGAAGAGTAAGCATATTGATCAAAAGTATCATGTGATAAAGGACTTCGTTGAGGGCGGGCATGTCACGGTGTGCAAGATCATGTTAGAGGACAATTTAGCTGATCCATTTACGAAGACAATTACTGGGAGAGTCTTCGAGAGGCATGTGGAAGCTATGAGGATGCGAGATTTGTCATATTTACTCACTTAGTGCAAGTGGGAGATTGTTAGACATGTATGCCCTAAGGAGTAAAAATGTAACAAGTTTTTGGAGACATTTTTATCAATAAAGATTTTATTTATTATTTATATACCAAATCTTGTCCTCTTTATGTTTATTTTTGTTGAATGTATGTTAAGCAAACAATAGTCTGAGACTATCGATCTAAACCTTAAAGAATTGGGCATATGATGGACAGATTATGTAGAAGACACGATTCTTAAGGTGATGGTCTAATCATAAGATTCACAATCGAGATAATAAAGTTTGGTGCTTTATTCATGAAAAGATTGTTATGTTGTCTATATCCGTATTGGGAGAAGGTTTGTCTTGACCATCAAATGTGGACTCTGTGAATAGAAACATTGGCATGTTATTATAGGTGACGATGTGTTAGATTGGGACCTAAAGTAAATTGATTTGGATTAATAATTCTGTCTCAGCAAATCGATTCACTTTAGACAATCATTTGTATTGTATCTTAATCATGAGATGAATAGTGGGCCTGTAATCTTGACTTGTGTCTTTTGATATACCAAAGGGTGACACCCACATCTTAATAGTGGTATGCATGCCGGTACGTTGGAGGCATGACTCTTGATAGCATAGACTTGTTATTCATAGATATGGAATCCATAGCTCCTCTTTAGGAATTGTGATATCCTCTTATATGCGTTATTCTGTAATTGAAAAACTGGAGCGCTCAACCATTTGGATACATAGGTGTTACCGAATGGTATACTGTCTTTGGATGGTAAGTTTTCTGATGGTGAGATAATGGAATCTAAGATAAAAATAATCGGAAAGGTAAGACAGAACTTGTCCTTAAGCTGATTATGGATAATCATATGGGGATATAATACACTATGATATGTCATGGAGACTTAGCTATGCGGGCTTCGTAATTCTATGTAGTTCGAGAGTGTAGCTCCAAGCTTTTAGTGGAGTAGCATTGGAGTTGATAATTATGAAATATATATCTAGGATATTGGGTTTTGTAATTATCGAGAGCTTGAACTATATAGGTCCATTTGGTCCCCTCTGCTAGCTCACAACATCCTGTAACGATATGGTGTGCTTTTCCAATACTTGGTAACTTATGTGAGATTTATCAGATTGGTTAAAATTTGAAAGAATTAGATAATTCATGTCTGTTTATCTATTAAATTAATTTTGTGATAAAATTGATTCAAGATAAACTTGTTGAATTATTGTGATCGGATAATTCTTGTCTGTTTATCGGTTGATTTAATTTTTGGATAAATTAGAACAAGATAAACTTGTAGAATTATTGGGAATTCATTTATTTTCTTAGAGATTATCTAGATAAAGTTGTTTTGATTAGATAACTTCTTTTTTGGGTTATTTGAATTAAAACTGAGACTTTATCCTATAGAATCTTGGGTGGAAAATAAAAGATTTACGGAGATATTTATTCGGTAGTTCGGCCTGCCGATGTACGTGTTTGGCCTGCCGAACATCCTGATCAGCCTGCCGATGAGCAAAGGATAAGATTACGCATTTTTACACGGATCTTATTAGATATCGACCCGAATTTGATTCTGTTTCAAATTTTGAGACCTAATCTGATAAGGACTGACCCTGGGACCAACCTCTATAAATAGGGAGTAAGTCTTAAGAGTTACTTAGATCAGTTGAGAGATTAAGAGTGATACTCTACTGTTGAGAATCTGAAAACCCCCTAAGAGCTTTTGCTCTCAAATCACGAACACTAGCTTTGGGTTCTCTCAATTGATTGGAAAGAGAGTTACCTAGAGGAAGAGCTGTACATGTGAGCCGACACTCACTCCAGTCGTGGATAGAGAATAACAAAGAAGACCAGTTGGTTGAGGCTTTTCTAGAACGTTACTTCTCTTCAAGTTTTGCGAGGGTTCTTCGGCACACAAAGGTTAGTAAGATCTAGTTAATTTATGCATATGGCATGTCAAACTTGTGTTTTGGAAAATACTCTGATGTAAAATTTTAAAATTTTAATGCATATTATTTTTCCAATAGGACCCGACGATCGAATTTGGCCGCAAAAGCCCCCGGTTCGTCGCGAAGCAATGAGTAACGCTCAATGGCTTGTTTTCGCTTGAAATAGTGTGCTCTTGCACCAAAATCCGACGTTGGGAGGTTTGGAACATGCAGGGACCTCAGCTAGAATGAGAGCAACACTAGAGAACGATGGGCGGGGCTTGAGGGGGGCCGACGGCCATTGTGAAAGGGATCTGGCGGATGCAATTAAAAAAAAGGGAAATAAATGCAACGGGAAAAAAAGAGAGGGGTGCAACACGAGGAGATCACCTATAGTACTACTCTTGCCCAAGCATGCTTAATTGTAGAGTTCTGATGGCATCCGGTGCATTAGTGCTGGTATGATCACACCCATAAGCCTAAGAGCAAAAAAAGCACTTATGGGCTCGCCGTGTCAAACAAGGGCCGTTGAGCTTTGACAAGAAAGGGACCGTTCGAGGGCCCGAACGATCTTATTTTGCCACAAAATCCCCTAGGTCATCGCAAAGCAACGGGTCGCACTCAATGGCTCATTTTCACTTGAAATAGTGTGCTCTTGCACAGGAATCTGATGCCGGGAGGTTTGGAACCTGTAGGACACACGGCTGGAATAAGAGCAACACTAGAGGGCGATGGGCGGGGCTTGAGGGAGGCCGGTGGCCATTGTGAAAGTAGAGCTGGCGGACGCAACTAAATAAAAGGGGAAATAAATACAACAGGGAAAAAAAGAAAAGAGGGGTGTAACACAAGGACTTCCCAGGAGGTCGGCCATCCTAGTACTACTCTCGCCCAAGCATGCTTAACTGCAGAGTTCTGATGGGATCTGGTGCACTAGTGCTGGTATGATCGTACCCGTAAACCTAAGCGTAAAAAAAGCACTTATGGGCTTGCTGTGTCAAGTAGGGGTCATTGAACTTTGCGAGAAAGAGACCGTTCGATGGCCCCGACGATCGAATTTGGCCGCAAAAGCCCTAGGTCATCGTGAAGCAACTAGTCATGTTCAATGGCTCATTTCCACTTGAAATTGTGTGCTCTTGTGCAGGAATCTAACGGCATGAGGTTTGGAACATGTAGGACACACGGTTGGAATGAGGGCAGCACTAGAGGGTAATGGGCAGGCTTGAGGGGGGCCGGCAACCATTGTGAAAGTGAAGCTGGTGGACGCAGCTAAAAAAAGGGAAAATAAACGCAATGGGGAAAAAAAAAAGAGGGGTGCAACTCGAGGACTTCCCAGGAGGTCACCCATCCTAGCACTACTCTCGCCCAAGCACGCTTAGCAACGGAGTTCTAATGGGATCCAGTGCACTAGTGTTGGTATGATCGCACCTGTAAGCCTAAGCGCAAAGAAAGCAGCAATGGGCTAGCCGTGCCAAGTAGGGGCCATTGAACATTGCTGAGAAAGGGACCGTTCAAGGGCCCCGGTGATCCAATTTGGCCACAAAAGCCCTCAGGTTGTCGCGAAGCGACGAGTTGCACTGAATGGCTCGTTTTCACTTGAAATAGTGTGCTCATGTGCAGGAATCCAACGCGAGAGGTTTGGAACCTGTAGGACCCACGAGTAGAACGAGAGCAGCACTACAGGCCAATGGATGGCGAACGCCGAGAGGTTTGCTCGAACGGGGCCGGCGGCCATTGTGAAACCGTAGCTGGCGAACGCAGCTAAAAAAAAAGGAAATAAACACAACGGGGGAAAAAAAAAGGAGGGGTGCAACACGAGGACTTCCTAGGAGGTCAGCCATCCTAGTACTACTCTCACCGAAGCACACTTAACTGCGGAGTTCTGATGGGATCCGGTGCACTAGAGCTGGTATGATCGCACCCGTAAGCCTAAGAGCAAAAAAAGCACTTATGGGCTCGCCGTGTCAAGCAGGGGCCATTGAACTTTGCTGAGAAAGGGACCGTTCAATGGCCCCGATGATCGAATTTGGCCACAAAAGCCCCTAGGTCATCGCTAAGCAATGAGTCACGCTCAAAAGCCCCTAGGCCACAAAAGCCCCTAGGTCATCGCTAAGCAATGATCCAATTTGGCCACAAAAGCCCTCAGGTTGTCACGAAGCGACGAGTTCAGCTCAATGGCTCGTTTTCACTTGAAATAGTGTGCTCATGCATAGGAATCCAACGCCGAGAGGTTTGGAACCTGCAGGACCCACAAGTAGAACGAGACGGCACTAGAGGGCAATGGACGGGGGTCCAGTGAGGCCGGCGGCCATTGTGAAAGTGGAGCTGGCGAACGCAGCTAAAAAAAAAGGGAAATAAACACAACGGGGGAAAAAAAAAGGAGGGGTGCAACATGAGGACTTCCTAGGAGGTCAGCCATCCTAGTACTACTCTCGCCCAAGCACACTTAACTGTGGAGTTCTGATGGGATTTGGTGCACTAGAGCTGGTATTATTGCACCGGTAAGCCTAAGAGCAAAAAAAGCACTTATGGGCTCATCGTGTCAAGCAGGGGCAGTTGAACTTTGCTGAGAAAGGGACTGTTCAAAGGCCCCGGTGATCGAATTTGGCCTCAAAAGCCCCTAGGTCATCGCTAAGCAACGGGTCGCACTCAATGCCTGATTTTTGCTTGAAATAGTGTGCTCTTGCATAGGAATCCAACACCGGGAGGTTTGGAACTTGTAGGACACACGTCTAGAACGAGAGCAATACTAGAGGGCAATGGGCGAGGCTTGAGGGACGCTGGCAGCCATTGTGAAAGTGGAGCTGGCAGATGCAACTAAAAAAATGGGAAATAAACGCAACAGGGAGAAAAAAAAAGAGGGGGGCAACACGAGGACTTCCCAAGAGGTCACCCATCCTAGTACTACTCTCGCCCAAGCACGCTTAGCTACGGAGTTCTAATGGGATCCAGTGCACTAGTGCTGGTATGATCGCACCTGTAAGCCTAAGCGCAAAGAAAGCAGCAATGGGCTTGCCGTGCCAAGTAGGGGCCATTGAACATTGCTGAGAAAGGGACCGTTTGAGGGCCCCGGGGATCCAATTTGGCCACAAAAGCCCTCAGGTTGTCACGAAGCGACGAGTTCCGCTCACTGGCTCGTTTTCACTTGAAATAGTGTGCTCATGCATAGGAATCCAACGCCGAGAGGTTTGGAACCTGCAGGACCCACAAGTAGAACGAGACGGCACTAGAGGGCAATGGACGGGGGTCCAGTGAGGCCGGCGGCCATTGTGAAAGCGGAGCTGGCGAACGCAGCTAAAAAAACAGGGAAATAAACACAACGGGGGAAAAAAAAAGGAGGGGTGCAACATGAGGACTTCCTAGGAGGTCAGCCATCCTAGTACTACTCTCGCCCAAGCACACTTAACTGTGGAGTTCTGATGGGATTTGGTGCACTAGAGCTGGTATTATTGCACCGGTAAGCCTAAGAGCAAAAAAAGCACTTATGGGCTCATCGTGTCAAGCAGGGGCAGTTGAACTTTGCTGAGAAAGGGACTGTTCAAAGGCCCCGGTGATCGAATTTGGCCTCAAAAGCCCCTAGGTCATCGCTAAGCAACGGGTCGCACTCAATGCCTGATTTTTGCTTGAAATAGTGTGCTCTTGCATAGGAATATGACACCGGGAGGTTCGGAACTTGTAGGACACATGTCTAGAACGAGAGCAATACTAGCGGGCGATGGGAGGGGCTTGAGGGAGGCTGGCGGCCATTGTGAAAGTGGAGCTGGTAGATGCAACTAAAAAAAGGGGAAATAAACACAACAAGGAGAAAAAGAAAGAGGGGGGCAACACGAGGACTTCCCAAGAGGTCACCCATCCTAGTACTACTCTCGCCCAAGCACGCTTAGCTACGGAGTTCTAATGGGATCCAGTGCACTAGTGCTGGTATGATCGCACCTGTAAGCCTAAGCGCAAAGAAAGCAGCAATGGGCTCGCCGTGCCAAGTAGGGGCCATTGAACATTGCTGAGAAAGGGACCGTTTGAGGGCCCCGGGGATCCAATTTGGCCACAAAAGCCCTCAGGTTGTCACGAAGCGACGAGTTCCGCTCACTGGCTCGTTTTCACTTGAAATAGTGTGCTCATGCATAGGAATCCAACGCCGAGAGGTTTGGAACCTGCAGGACCCACGAGTAGATTGAGAGCGGCACTAGAGGGCAATGGACGGGGCTCGAGCGGGGCCGGCGGCCATTGTGAAAGCGGAACTGGCGAACGCAGCTAAAAAAGAAGGTAAAAAAAACACAACGGGGGAAAAAAAAGGAGGGGTGCAACACGAGGACTTCCTAGGAGGTCAGCCATCTTAGTACTACTCTCACCCAAGCACACTTAACTGTGGAGTTTTGATGGGATCTGGTGCACTAGAGCTGGTATGATTGCACTGGTAAGCCTAAGAGCAAAAAAAGCACTTATGGGCTCACCGTGTCAAGCAGGGGCCATTGAACTTTGCTGAGAAAGGGACTGTTCAATGGCCACGGTGATCAAATTTGGCCGCAAAAGCCAATAGGTCATCTCTAAGCAACGGGCCGTGCTCAATGGCTCATTTTTGCTTGAAATAGTGTGCTCTTGCATAGGAATATGACACCGGGAGGTTTGGAACTTGTAGGACACACATCTGGAACGAGAGCAATACTAGAGGGCGATGGGCGGGGCTTGAGGGAGGCTGGCGGCCATTGTGAAAGTGGAGCTGGCAGATGCAACTAAAAAAAGGGGAAATAAACGCAATAGGGGAAAAAAAAGAGGGGAGCAACACGAGGACTTCCCCGGAGGTCATCCATCCTAGTACTACTGTTGTCCAAGCACTCTTAGCTGTGGAGTTCTGATGGGATCCGGTGCACTAGTGCTGGTATGATCGCACCCGTAAGCCTAGCGCAAAAAAAGCACTTATGTGCTTGCCGTGTCAAGCAAGGGCTGTTGAACTTTGTCGAGAAAGGGATTGTTCGACGGCCCCGGTGATCGAATTTGGCAGTAAAAGCCCCAGGTCATTGCAAAGCAACGAGTCGTGCTCAATGGCTCATTTCTGCTTGAAATAGTGTTCTCTTGTGCAGGAATCCGACGCCGCGAGGTTTGGAACCTGTCAGACACATGGCTAGAACGAGAGCAGCACTAGAGGGTGATGGGCGGGGCTTGAGGGGGGCCAGCGGCCATTGTGAAAGCGAAGCTGGGGGACACAGCTAAAAAAAAGGGCAAATAAACGCAATGGGGAAAAAAAAAGTGGGGGGCAACACGAGGACCTCCCAGGAGGTCATCCATCCTAATACTACTCTCGCCCATGCACTCTTTGCTGCAGAGTTCTAATGGGATCCGGTGCACTAGTGATGGTATGATCGCTCCCGTAAGCCTAAGCGTGAAAAAAGCACTTATGGGCTTGCCGTCCCAAGCAGGGGCCGTTGAATTTTGCTGAGAAAGGGACAGTTCAAGGACCCCGGTGATCCAATTTCACCACAAAAGCCCTCAGGATGTTGCAAAGCGACATGTCATGCTCAATGGCTCGTTTCTATTTGAAATAGTGTGCTCTTGCACAGGAATTTGACGCTGTGAGGTTTGGAACCTGCAGGACCACCGGCTGGAACGAGAGCAGCACTAGAAGGTGATGGATGGGGCTCGAGGGGGGCCGTCGGCCATTGTGAAAGCGAAGCTAGCAGATACAGCTCAAAAAAAGGGTAACAAATGTAACGGGGAAAAAAAAAGAAGAGAGGTGCAACACAAGGACTTCCCAAGAGGTCACCCATCCTAGTACTACTCTCACCAAAGCACGCTTAACTGTAGAGTTCTGATGGGATCTGGTGCATTTGTGCTGGTAAGATCGTAGCCGTAAGCCTAAGCACAAAGAAAGCCCTTATGGGCTCGCTGTGCCAAGCAGGCGCCGTTGAACTTTGCCGAGAAAGGGACCGTTCGAGGGCACCGACAATCCAATTTGGCCGCAAAACCCCCAGGTCATCACGAAGCAACAAGTTGCACTCAAAGGCTCTTTTTTGCTTCAAATAGTGTGCTCTTGCACAGGAATCTGATGCCGGGAGTTTTTGAACCTACATGACCCACGGTTGGAACGAGAGCAGCATTAGAAGGCGATGGATGGGGCTTGGGGGGCTCAGCGGCCATTGTGAAAGCGGAGCTAGCAAACACAGCTAAAAATAAAGTGAAATAAAGGTAATGGGGACAAAAAAAAGAGGGTTGCAACAAGAGGACTCCTCAAGAGGTCACCCATCCTAGTACTACTCTCACCGATGCACACTTAACTGCAGAGTTCTAATGGGATCTGGAGCAATGAGTCACGCTCAATGGCTCATTTTCGCTTGAAATAGTGTGCTCTTGTGCAAGAATCTGACACCGGGAGGTTTGGAACTTGTTGGACATGCGGCTGGAATGAGAGCAGCACTAAAGGGCGATGGGTGGGGCTTGAGGGGGACTAGCGGCCATTATGAAAGCGGAGCTGGCAGACGCAACTAAAAAACAGGGGAAATGATGCAACGGTGAAAAAAAAAAGAGGGGTGCAACACAAGGACTTCCCAGGAGGTTAGCCATCATAGTACTACTCTCGCCCAAGCATGCTTAACTGTAGAGTTCTTATGGGATCCAGTGCACTAGTGCTGGTATGATCGCATCTATAGGTCAACGCAACGCAACGAGTCGCACTAAAGGGCATATTTCTGCTTGAAATAGTGTGCTCTTATGCAAGAATCCAATACGGGAGGATTGGAACATACAGGACCCATGGTTGGAATGAGAGCAGCACTAGAGGGCGATGGACGGGGCTTGAGGGGGGCCGGCGGCAATTGTGAAAGAAAAGCTGGCGGACGCAGCTAAAAATAAAGCGAAATAAATGCAACGGGGAAAAAAAAAAGAGGGGTGCAACACAAGGAGTTCTCAGGAGGTCACCCATCCTAGTACTACTCTCACCCATGCACGCTTAACAGTGGAGTTCTGATGGGATTCAGTGCACTAGTGCTCGTATGATCGCACCAGTAAGCCTAAGCATAAAGAAAGCACTTATAGGCTCACCGTGCCACACAGGGGCTGTTGAACTTTGCTGGGAAAGAGAGCGTTCGAGGGCCCCGGTGATCAAATTTGACCGCAAAAGCCCCCAGGTCATTGTGAAGCAACATGTCGCGCTCAATGGAGCATTTCCACTTGAAATAGTGAGCTCTTGCGCAGGAATCCAACGCCGATAGGTTTGGAACATGTAGGACCCACGGTTCAAACGAGAGCAACACCAGAGGGCGATGGGTGCAACACAAGGACTTCCCAAAAGGTCACCCATCGTAGTACTATTCTACATAAGCACGCTTAACTGTAGAGTTTTGATGGAATTCGATGCATTTGTGCTGGTATGATCGCAGCTGTAAGCCTAAGCGTGAAGAAAGCACTTATGGGCTTGCTGTGCCAAGCAAGCGCAATTGAACTTTGTCGAGAAAGGGCCCGTTCGAGGGCCCCGGTGATTGAATTTGGCTGTAAAAACCTCCAGGTCGTCATGAAGCATCGATTTGTGCTCAATGGCTCGTTTTCGCTTGAATTAGCATGCTCTTGCATCGAAATTTGATGCCTGGAGGTTTGGAACCTGCTGGCAACATGGCTAGAACGAGAGCAGCACTAGAAGGCGATGGGCAGGGCTTGAGGGGCAGCAACGGCCATTGTGAAAGCGCAGCTGGCGGATGCTACTAAAAATAAAGTGAAATAAATGCAACGGGGAAAAAAAAAAGAGGGGTACAACACAAGGTCTTCCCTGGAGGTCTTCCATCCTAGTACTACTCTTGCACAAGCACCCTTAACTGCTGAGTTCTGATGGGATTCGGGGCATTACTGTTGGTATGATTGCACTAATAAGCCTAAGTGCACAAAAAAAGCACTTATGGGCTCGCTGTGCCAAGAAGGGGCAGTTGAACTTTGTCGAGAAGGGGACCGCTCGAGGGCCCCGATAGTTGAATTTGGCCGCAAAAGCCCCCTTATCATTGCTAAGCAATGAGTCGTGCTCAATGGCTCGTTTTTGTTTGAAATAATGAGCTCTTGTGTAGGAATCCGATGCCAGGGGGCTTGGAACCTGTAGGACCCATGGTCGAAACGAGAGCAGCACTAGAGGGCGATGGGCAAGGCTTGAGGGGCGCCGACGGCCGTTGTAAAAGCGTAGCTAGCAGATGCTGCTAAAAATAAAGTGAAATAAATGCAACGGGGAAAAACAAAGAGGGGTGCAACATGAGGACTTCCTTGGAGGTCTTCCATCCTAGTACTACTCTTGCACAAGCACCCTTAACTGTGGAGTTCTGATGGGATCTGGGGCATTACAGCTGGTATGATTGCACCAATAAGCCTAAGTGCAAAAAAAGTACTTATGGGCTCACTGTGCCAAGAAGGGGCCGTTGAACTTTGCCGAGAAGGGGACTGTTTGAGGGCCACGATAGTTGAATTTGGCCGCAAAAGCCCCCTTGTCATCTCGAAGCAACAAATCCCGCTCAATGGCTCGTTTTTGTTTGAAATAGTGAGCTCTTGCGTAGGAATCCGATGCCAGGGGGTTCAGAACCTGTAGGACCCATGGTCGGAATGAGAGCAGCACTAGAGGGTGATGGGCAGAGCTTGAAGGGGGCCATCGGCCATTGTGAAAGCTGAGTTGGCGGACGCAGCTAAAAAAAATGGGGAATAAATGCAATGGGGAAAAAAAAGAAAGGGTGCAACACGAGGACTTCCCATGAGGTCACCCATCCTAGTATTGCTCTCGCCCAAGAATGCTTTACAGTGGAGTTCTAATGGTATCTGTTGCATTAGTGCTGGTATGATCGCACCCGTAAGCCTAAGAGCAAAAAAGGCACTTATGGGATCGTCGTGCGAAGTAGGCGCCATTGAACTTTGCCAAGAAAGGGCACGTTTGGGGGCCCCGATGATCGAATTTGGCCGTAAATGCCCCCAAGTCGTTGCAAAGCAACGAGTCGCGCTCAATGGCTCATTTTTGCTTCAAATAGTGTCCTGTTGCACAGGAATCTAACTTTAGCAGGTTTAAAACCAGCAGGACCCACGGTTGGAACGAGAGCAGCACTATAAGGCGATGGACGGTGCTCGAGGGGGGCCGGTGGCCATTGTGAAAGTGGAGCTGGCGGACGCAGCTAGAAAAAAAAGGGAAATAAATGCAACGGGGGAAAAAAAGCGGGGTAAAACTCAAGGACTTCCCAGGAGGTCACCCATCCCAAAACTACTCTCACCCAAGCAAGCTTAACTATGGAGTTCTAATGGGATCTAGTGCACTAGTGCTGGTAAGATCGCACCCGTAAGCCTAAGAGCAAAAAAAGCACTTATGGGCTCACCGTGCCTAGCAGAGGTTGTTGAACTTTACCAAGAAAGGGACCGTTCGAGGGTCCCGGTGATCCAATTTGGGCACAAAAACCCCCAGGTCGTCGCAAAGCAATGAGTCACGCTCAATGGCTCGTTTTCACTTGAAATAGTATGCTCTTGCACAGGAATCCGATGCTAGGAGGTTTGGAACCAGCAGGACCCACGGCTGGAATGAGAGCAGCACTAGAGGGAGATGGACGGGGCTTGAGGGGGGCCGGTGGACATTATGAAAGCAGAGCTGGCGGAAAAAAAAAAGAAGGAAATAAATGCAACAGAAAAAAAAAAAAAAAACAGGTGCAACACGAGGACTTCCCCCGAGGTCACCCATCCTAGCACTACTCTCACCCAAGCACGCTTAACTATGGAGTTCTGATGGGATCCGGTGCATTAGTGCTAATATGATCTCACCTGTAAGCCTAAGCACAAAAAAAGCACTTATGGGCTCGCCGTGCCAAGCAAGCGCTGTTGAACTTTGCCGAGAAAGGGCCTGTTTGAGGGCCTTGGCGATCAAATTTGGCCATAAAAGCCCCCAGGTCATCGCAAATCATCGAGTTATGTTCAGTGGCTCGTTTTTGCTTGAAATAGTGTGCTCTTGCGTCAGAATCCGATGCCGGGAGGCTTAAAACCTATAGGACCCATGGCTGGAACAAGAGCAGCACCAAAGGGCGATGGGAGGTCACCCATCCTTGTACTACACTCGCCCATGCACGCTTAACTATGGAGTTTTAATGGGCTCCAGTGCATTGGTGCTAGTATGATCGCACCCGTAAGCCCTAGTGCAAAAAAAACACTTATGAAGCCCGGCCAAGCAAGGGCCACTGAACTTTGTTGAGAAAGGGACCATTCAATGGCCCCGATGATCATATTTGGCCGCAAAAGCTCCCAGTTCATCGCAAAACTGTGAGTCGGACCCAATGCCTCGTTTTCGCTTGAAATAGTGAACTCTTGCACAGGAATCCGATGTCGGGATGTTTGGAACCTATAGGACCCGCGACTGGAACGAGAGCAGCACTAGTGGGCGATGGTCGGGGCTTGAGGGGGGCTGGCGGCCATTGTGAAAGCGTAGCTGGTGGATGCAGCTAAAAAAAAAAGGAAGTAAACGCAAGAGGGAAAAAAAAAAAGAGGGGTGCAACATGAGGACTTCCTAGGAGGTCACCAATCCTAGTACTACTCTCGCCTAAGCACGCATAACTGTGGAGTTCTGATGGGATCGGTGCATTACTGCTGGTATGATCGTAAAAGTATGCCCAAGCACAAAAAAAGCACTTTTAGGCTCGTCGTGTCAAGTAGGGGCCAATGAAATTTGTCGAGAAAGGGACCGTTCAAGGGCCCCGGCATTTGAATTTGGCTGCAAAAGCCCCCAGGTCGTCGTGAAGCATCGAGTCACACTCAATGGCTCTTTTCTAGTTGAAATAGTGAGCTCTTGCATAGGAATCTAACGCCATGAGGTTTGGAAATGGTAGGACCCGTGGCTGGAATGAGAGCAACACTAGAGGGCGATGGGCAGGGCTCGACGGGGGCCGACGATCATTGTGAAAGCGGAGCTGGCGGACGCAGCTAAAAAAAGTGGGAAATAAACGTAACAGGGGAAAAAAAAAAGAGGGGGTGCAACAAGAGGACTTCCCAGGAGGCCACCCATCCTAGTACTACTTTTGCCCAAGCACGCTTAACTGTAGAGTTCTGATGGTATCCAATGCATTAGTGCTAGTGTGATCGCACCGATAAGCCTAGGTGCAAAAAAAGCACTTATCGGCTTGCCGTGCCAAGCAGGGGCCATTGAACATTGTCGAGAAAGGGACCGTTTGACGGCCACGGTGATCGAATTTGGATGCAAAAGCCCCCAGGTCGTCGTGAAGTAATGAGTCGCACTCAATGACTCATTTTCGCTTGAAATAGTGAGCTCTTTCGCAGGAATCTGACTCCGGGAGGTTTGGAACCTATAGGACCCGTGACTGGAAGGAGAGCAGCACTAGAGGGCGATGGACAGGAGTTGAGGGGGGCCATTTTGAAAGCAGAGTTGGCGGACGCAGCTAAAAATAAAGGGAAATCAACACAACAGGGAAAAAAAAAGTTGCAACACTTGGACTTCCCAAGAGGTCACCCATCCTAGTACTACTCTCGCCCATACATGCTTAACTGCAGAGTTCTCATGGGATTCGGTGCATTAGTGCTGGTATGATCACACCCGTAAGCCTAACCACAAAAAAAACACCTATGGGCTCGCCGTGCCAAGTAGGGGCTGTCAAACTTTGTCGAGAATGGTACCATTCGCGGGCCTTAGCGATCGAATTTGGCCGCAAAAGACTCCAGGCCGTCACGAAGCTACGAGTCTCGCTTAGTGGCTCATTTTCGCTTGAAATAGTGAGCTCTTGCTCAGGAATACGACACCAGGAGCTTTGGAACCTGCAGGACCCACGGCTAGAAAGAGAACAGCACTAGAGGGCGATGGGCGGGGCTTGAGGGGGGTCGGTGGCCATTATGAAAGTGGACCTGGTGAACGCAACTAAAAAAAAAGGGAAATAAACGCCACAGGGAAAAGAAAAAAAGAGTGTTGCAACACAAAGACTTCTTAGGAGGTCACTCATCCAAGAACTACTCTCGCCCAAGCACGCTTAATTGCGGAGTTCTAAGCGGATCCGGTGCACAAGTGCAGGTTAGATCGCACACGTAAGCCTAAGACCAAAAAAAGCACTTATGGGCTCACCGTGCCAAGCAGGCGCCGTTGAACTTTCTCAAGAAAGGGACAGTTTGAGGGCCCCGTCGATCCAATTTGGCTGAAAAAGCCCCTAGGTCATCGTGAAACAATGAGTCGCACTCAACAGCTCGTTTTCGCTTGAAATAGTGTGCTCTGGCACAAGAATCCAATGTCGGGAGGTTTGGAACCTACAGGACCCACAGCTGGAACGAGATCAGCACTAGAGGGAGATGGACGGGGCTTGAGGGGGGCCGACAGCCATTGTGAAAGTGGTGCTGGCAGACGCTGCTGAAAAAAATGGAAAATAAACTCAACGGGAAAAAAAAAGAGGGGTGCAACACGAGGACTTCCCAGGGGGTCACCCATCCTAGCACTACTCTTGTCCAAGCACACTTGACTGCGGAGTTCTGATGGGATCCAGTGCATTAGCGCAGGTGTGATCGCACCCGTAAAACTAAGCCCAAAAAGCACTTATGGGCTCGACGTGCCAAGCAGGCGCCATTGAACTTTGCTGGGAAAGGGCCTGTTCGAGGGCCCCGGTGTTCGAATTTGGCCATAAAATCCTGTAGGTCATCGCGAAGCATCGAGTCGCGCTCAATGGCTCGTTTTCCATTAAAATAGCATGGCCTAGCGCCAGAATCTGACATCGGGAGGTTTAGAAGCTACAGGACCCATGGCTTGAACGAGAACAACACAAGAGGGCAATGGGCTAGGCTTGAGGTGGGTCGGCGGCTATTGTGAAAGAGGAACTGGCGGACGCAGCTAAAAATGAAGGAAAATAAATGCAACGGGGAAAAAAAGAGGGGGGCAACACGAGGACTTCACAGCAGGTCACCCATCCTAGTACTACGCTCGCCCATGCATGCTTAGCTAAGGAGTTCTGATGGGATCCGGTGCATTAATGGTTGTATGATCGAACCCGCAAGCCCCAGCACAAAAAAAACACTTATGGGCTCATCGTGCCAAGTAGGGGCTGATGAACTTTGCCGAGAAAGGGACCATTCGAATTTGGCTGCAAAAGCCCCAGTTCATCGCAAAAAAAGTGAGTCACGCTCAATGGCTCGTTTCTGTAAATAATAGCGAACTCTTACGCAGGAATCTGACGAGGAGAGGTTTGGAACCTGCAAGACCCACGGCTAGAACGAGATCAGCACTAGAGGGTAATGGTCAGGGCTTGACAAGGGCCGGTAGCCATTGTGAAAGCAAAGCTGGCGGACGCAGCTAAGAAAAAAGAAAAGAGGGGTGCAACACGAGGACTTCCCAGGAGGTAACTATCCTAGAACTACTCTCTCCCAAGCACGCTTAACTACGGAGTTTTGATAGGATCCAGTGCATTAGTGCTGGTATGACCACACCAGTAAGCCTAAGCGCAAAAAAAGGACTTATAGGCTCATCGTGCCAAGCAAGGGCCATTGAAATTTGCTGAGAAAGAGACCGTTCGAGGGCCCCGGCAATCTAATTTGGCCACAAAAGGCCCCAGGTTATCGCGAAGCAATGAGTCACACTCAATGGCTTGTTTTCGCTTGAAATAGTGAGCTCCTGCACAGGAATCTGACGCCGGGAGGTTTGGAACCTGCAGGACCCACGGTTGGAATATGAGCAGCACCAGAGGATGATGGACAGGGCTTGAGGGGGACCGACGGCCATTGTGAAAGCGGAGCTGGCTGATGCAGCTATAAAAAATTAGCAATAAACGCAACGTGGGAAGAAGAAAAAGGGGTGCAACACGAGGACTTCCCAGGACGTAACCCATCCAAGTACAACTCTCACCCAAGCAGGCTCAACTGTCGAGTTCTGATGGGATCTGGTGCATTAGTGCTGGTATGATCACACCCGATAGCTTAAGTGCAAAAAAAGCACTTATGGGCTAGCCGTGCCAGGCAGGCGCCATTGAACTTTGCTAAGAAAGGGTCCGTTCGAGGGCCCCAATGATCGAATTTTGTCGTAAAAGCCCTAGGTAATCGCGAAGCATCGAATCATGCTCAATGGCTCATTTTCGCTTGAAATAGCATGCTCTTGCGTCGGAATCTGAAGCTGGGAGGTTTGGAACCTGCAAGAGCCATGGCTAGAATGAGAGCAGAACTAAAGGCCGATGGTTGGGGCTTGAGGGGGGCCAACGGCCGTTGTGAAGGCAGAGCTGGCAGACGTAGCTAAAAAATAGGGAAATAAATGCAAACGGGAAAAAAAAAAAAAAGAAGGGTGCAACATGCGGACATCCTAAGAGGTCACCTATCCTAGAACTACTCTTGCCCAAGCACGCTTAATTGCAAAGTTCTATTGGATCCAGTGCATTAGTGCTGGTATGATCGCACCAGTAAGCCTAAGTATAAAAAAAACACTTATGGACTTGCCGTGCCAAGCAGGGGCCATTGAACTTTGTCGAGCAAGGGACCGTTCGAGGGCCCCAATGATCGAATTTGGCCGCAAAAGCCCCCAGTTCATTGCGAAACAATGAGTCGCGCTTAATGGCTCATTTCTGCTTAAAATAGGGAACTCTTATGTAGGAATCCGATGCTGGGAGGTTTGGAACCTGTCGGACCCACGGCTGGAAAGAGAGTACCACAGGAAGGCGATGGGCAGGGCTTGAGGGGGGCCGACGGCCATTGTAAAAGCGGAGCTGGCAGATGTTGCTAAAAAATATGGAAACTAAACGCAATGGGGGAAAAAAAAAAGAGAGATGCAACACAAGGACTTCCCACGAGGTAACCCATCCAAGTACAACTCTCGCCCAAGCAAGCTTAACTACCGAGTTCTGATGGGATTCGGTGCATTAGTGCTGGTATGATCGCACCCGATAGCCTAAGTGCAAAAAAAGCACTTATGGGCTAGCCGTGCAAAGTAGGCACCATTGAACATTGTTGAGAAAGGGTCCGTTTGAGGGCCCCGATGATCCAATTTGGCTGTAAAAGCCCCAGGTAATCATGAAGCATCGAGTCACGCTCAATGGCTCGTTTCCTCTTAAAATAGCATGCTCTTGCACTGGAGTCCGACGTTGGGAGGTTCGGAACTTGCAAGACTCACAGATAGAACAAGAGCAGTACTAGAGGGCGATGGTCAGGGCTTGAGGGGGGCCTACAGCGATTGTGAAGGCAGAGCTGGCAGACGCAGCTAAAAAAGAAAGGGAAATAAATGCAGAAGGGAAAAAAATAAAAGAAGGGTACAACACGTGGACATCCTAGGGGGTCACCTATCCTAGAACTACTCTCGCCCAAGCACGCTTAACTATGGAGTTCTATAGGATCCAGTGCATTAGTGCTGGTATGATCGCACCAGTAAGGCTAAGCGCAAAAAAAGCACTTATGGGCTTGCCGTGCCAAGTAGGGTCCATTGAACTTTGCCGAGAAAGGGACCATTCAAGGGCCCCGATGATCGACTTTGGCAGCAAAGGCCCCCAGTTCATCGTGAAGCAGTGAGTCACGCTCAATGGCTCGTTTTCGCTTAAAATAGGGAGCTCTTGTGCAGGCATTCGATGCCGGGAGGTTTGGAACCTACAAAACCCACGGCTGGAATGAGAGCAGCACTAGAGGGCAATGGTCAGGGCTTGAGGGGGGCTGGCGCCCATTGTGAAAGTAGAGCTGGCGGGCGCATCTAGAAAAAATAAAAATAAATGTAGCGGGGGAAAAAAAAAAGAGGGGTGCAACACGAGGACTTCCCAGGAAGTCACCTATCCTAGAACTACTCTCGCCCAAGTACGTTTAACTGCAGAGTTCTGATGGGATCCGCTGCATTAGTGCTGGTATGATCGTACTCGTAAGCCTAAGCACAAAAAAAACACTTATGGGCTCATCGTGCCAAGTAAGCGTCATTGAAATTTCCCGTGAAAGGGCCCGCTCGAGGACCCCAGTGATTGAATTTGGCCGCAAAAGCCCCCAGGATGTCATGAACCATCGGGTCATGCTCAATGGCTTGTTTTTGCTTGAAATAGCATGCTCTTGCGCCGAAATCTGACGTCGGAAGGTTTGGAACCTACAAGACCCATGGCTGGAACGAGGGTAGCACAAGAGGGCAATGGGCAGGGCTTGAGGGGCGCCGGCGGCCACTGTGAAAGTGGAGCTGGCCGATGCAGCTAAAAACAAAAGGGAAATAAACGCATGGGGGAAAAAAAGGGACGCAACACTAGGACTTCCCAGGAGGCCACCCATCCTTGTACTACTCTCACCTATGCACGCTTAACTGTAGAGTTCTGAGGGGATCCGGTGCATAGTGCTGGTATGATCGCACCACTGAGCCCAAGCGCAAAAAAAGCATTTATGGGCTTCCCATGCCAAGCAGGGGCCGTTGAACTTTGTCGAAAAAGGGACCATTCAAGGGCCCCGATGATCAAATTTGGCCACAAAAGGCCCCAGGTCATCGCGAAGCAGCGAGTCGCACTCAATGGCTCGTTTCCACTTGAAATAGTGAGCTCTTGCGCAGGAATCTGATGACGGGAGGTTTGGAACCTATAGGATCCACGACTGGAATAAGATAGCACTAGAGGGCGTTGGGCAGGGCTTGAGGGAGGCCAGCGGACATTGTGAAAGCAGAGGTGGCGAACGCAACTAAAAAAATGGGAAACAAACGGAACGGGAAAAAAAAAGAGAGGGATGCAACAGCAGGACTTCCCAGAAAATCACCCATCCTAGTACTACTCTCGCCCAAGCATGCTTAACTACCAAGTTCTGATGGGATCCGGTGCATTAGTGCTGGTATGATCGCACCCGATAGCCTAACTACAAAACAAGCACTTATGGGCTAGCCGTGCCAAGCCGACGCCATTGAACTTTGCTGAGAAAGGGTCCGTTCGAGGGCCCCGGTGATTGAATTTGGTCGTAAAAGCCCCAGGTAATCGTGAAGCATCAAGTCACACTCAATGTCTCGTTTTCGCTTCAAATAGTATGCTCTTGCCTTGGAATCCGATGCTGTGAGGTTTAAAACCTACAAGACCCATGGCTAGAACGAGAGCAGCACTAGAGGGCGATTGTCGAGGCTTGAGGGGGGCTGACGGCCACTGTGAAGGCAGAGCTGGCAGGCGCAGCTAAAAAAAAAAGGGAAATAAATGCAAACGGGAAAAAAAATAAAAGGGGTGCAACACGAGGACTTCCCAGGAGGTAACCCATCCAAGTACAACTCCCGTCCAAGCACGCTTAACTGCCGAGTTCTATAGGATCCAGTGCATTAGTGCTGGTATGATCACACTAGTAAGCCTAAGCATAAAAAAAGCACTTATGGGCTTGTCGTGCCAAGCAGGGGCGGTTGAACTTTGTCGAGAAAGGAACCATTTGAGGGCCCCGACGATCGAATTTGGCCGCAAAAGCCCCCAGTCATTGCGAAGCAGCGAGTCGTGCTCAATGGCTCGCTTTCTCTTAACATAGGGAACTCTTGTGCAAGAATTGTTGGAAACAAAGTGTGCAGCGGAATTTTAAAATTTTTTTCATCAGAGTATTTTCCAAAACACAAGTTTGACATGTTATATGTATAAATTAAACAGATCTTACTAACCTCAGTGTGCCGAAGAACCTCCGCGACCTGTGTAGAGAAGTAACGTTCCAGAAGAGCCTCAACCAACTGGTCTTCTTTGCTATTCTCTATCCACAACCGGAGTGAGTGTGGGCTCACACGTACAGCTCTTCCACCGGTGACTCTCCTTCCAACCAATAGAGAGAACCCAAAGCTAGTGTTCATGATTTGTGAACAAAAGCTCTCAGGGAGTTTTCAGATGCTCACTAGAAGAGTATCACTCTTATTCTCTCAAATTGATCTAAGTAAATCATTAGACTCACTCCCTTTTTATACCTATTGGTCCTTGGGGTCAGTCCATATCAGATTAGGTCTCAAAAATCGAAACAGAATCAAGTTCGGATCAATATCTGATAAGATACGCGTGAAAAACGCGTAATCTTAACTGTCGCGGTCGGCATGCCGAACTGTGTGATAGGCAGGCCGAACTGCCGAGAAAAAATCTCCTCGAATCTTTTATTTTCCACCCGAGATTCTAAAGGATAAAGTCTCAGTTTTGATTCAAATAGCCCAATAGAAAAGATATCTGATCAAAACAAACTTTATCAAGATAATCTCTAAGAAAATAAATCAATTCACAATAATTCTACAAGTTTATCTTGTTCTAATTGTCCAAAATTAAAACAACCGATAAACAGACAAGAATTATCCGAACGCCATAATTCAACAAGTTCATCTTGAACTAATTTCTTACATAATTAATTCAACCGATAAACAGACATGAATTATTTGATTCTTATAAATTTTAAACCAATCTGATAAATCTGACATAAGTCACCAATTATTGGAAAAGCACGCCGTGTCGTTACAGGATTTTGTGAGCTAGCAAAGGGGACCAAAATGGACCTATAAAGTTCAAGCTCATGATAATTATGAAACCCAATATCCCAGATATACATTTCACAATTATCAACTCCAACGCTACTCCACTAAAAGCTTGGAGCTGCACTCTCGAACTTTATAGAATTACGAAGCTCGTGTAGCTAAGTCTCCATGACATATCATAGTGTATCGCATCCCCATATGATCATCCATAACCGGCTTAAGGACAAGTTCTGTCTTACCTTCCCGATTATTTTTATCTTACGTTCCATTGTCTCACCATTAGAAAACTTACCATCCAAAGATAGTATACCATTCGGTTACACCTATGTATCCAAATGGTTGAGCGCTCCAGTTTTCCAATTACAGGACAACGCATATAAGAGGATATCATTACTCCTAAAGAGGAGCTATGGATTCCATATCTATGAATAACAAGTCTACGCTACCAAGAGTCATGCCTCCAACGTACCGGCATGCATGCCACTATAGAGATGTGGGAGTCACCCATTGGTACATCAAAAGACACAAGTCGAGACAACGGGCCCATTATTCATCTCAGGATTAAGATACAATACAAATGATTGTCTAAAGTGAATCGATTTGGCAAGATAGAATTATTAATCCAAATCAATTCACTTTATGTCCCGATCCAACACATCGTCACCTATGACAACGCGCCAATGTTTCTATTCACGGAGTCCAACTCCGATGGCCAAGACAAACCATCTCCCAAAAGGGATATAGACAACATAACAATCTTTACATGAATAAAGCACCCAACTTTATTCCCTCGATTGCGGATCATATATTTTAGACCATCACCTTAAGAGTCGTGTCTACCGCATAATCATCCAATCATATGCCCAACTCTTAAGGTTTAGACTGATAGTCTCAGACTACTGTTTGCTTATCATACATTCAACAAATATGAACGTAAAGAGGACAATATTTGGTATATATAAATGAATAAATTCTTTATTGATAAAAATGTCTCCAAAAACGTATTACATTTTTACTCCTTAGAGCATACATGTCTAACAATCTCCCACTTGCACTAAGTGAGTAAATACTGCAAATTTCGCATCCCCATAGCTTCCACATGCCTTTCGAAGACTCTCCCAGAAAGTGTCTTCGTAAATGGATCAGCTAAATTGTCCTCTGACGCGATCTTGCACACCGTGACATGCCCGCTCTCAACGAAGTCCTTTATCACATGATACTTCCGATCAATATGCTTACTCTTCTTGTGAAATCTTGGTTCCTTAGCATTAGCTATCGTCGCACTGTTATCACAGTACAGTGATACCGCTTTATCCACACCAGGAACTACCTCAAGATTCCCAAGGAACTTGCGGAGCCACACTGCTTCTTTCGAAGCATCACTAGCCGCCACATACTCGGCCTCCATCGTTGAATCCGAAGTGCAATCTTGCTTTGCACTTCTCCAACTGATGGCACCGCCACCCAGAGTAAACACAAACCCCAATGTCGATTTCCTAGAATCCAGGCAGGATTGAAAATCCAAATCAGTGTATCCTAGAGGAGTTAAATCCTCACCCGAATACACAAGCATATACCCTCGAGTCCTTCTTAGGTACTTGAAAATATGCTTTACCGCAACCCAATGGTTCGGTCCTGGATCCGCCTGAAATCGACTCACAATCCCGACCGCATAGCTAATATCCGGTCGAGTGCAAAGCATGGCATACATGAGACTACCCACTGCCGAAGCATAAGGCACCTTCTTCATGTATTCTCTTTCTTCATAAGACTTTGGAGAGTCTTTCTTAGAAAGAGTAATTCCAGACCTAGATGGTTGCCCACCTTTCTTGGAATCCTGCATTGCAAACCTCCTGAGAATTTTATCTATGTAGCTGGCCTGTGACAAAGCTATCATTTTGTTCTTCCTATCCCGTAAGATCTGGATACCGAGAACAAAATTAGCCTCACCCAAGTCCTTCATGTCAAACTACTTGGTCAACCATAATTTGACCGATGACAACGCCCCAACGTCATTGCCAATTAGCAGAATGTCATCTACATAGAGTAGTAGAAAAACCACCTTCCCATTCTTAATGTGTTTGTAAACACATGGTTCATCCACATTTTGTGAGAACCCATAAGTCTTGATCACTTGATCAAATCTTATGTTCCAAGAACGAGAAGCCTGCTTAAGTCCATAAATTGACTTTAGCAGCTTACAAACCTTACCCTCTTGACCCGCGACCTTGAACCCGTCTGGTTGTTCCATATAAATGGACTCATCAAGATAGCCATTCAAAAAAGCCATCTTGACATCCATCTGCCAAATCTTGTAGTCGAGAGCGGCAGCTATGGACAAGAGAATCCGGATGGACTTAAGCATGGCTACAGGCGAAAAGGTTTCCTCATAATCGATTCCTTCCTTTTGCGTATAACCCTTAGCTACCAGTCTATCCTTAAAGGTTTCGACCTTTCCATCCACTCCTCTTTTCCTCTTGTAGATCCACTTACTCCCTATGGGTTTTACCCCTTCGGGAAGATCCACAAGCTCCTAGACCCGATTAGTCTCCATAGACTTCATCTCAATGTTCATGGCCTCTGTCCAGAGTCTTGAATCAACATCCTCCATAGCTTCTGCGTAAGTATAAGGATCCTTGTCATGTTCATTCGGTTCAGCCAAAAAGACCTCCCCATTGAACATATACCTCTCAGGTTGACGCCCGATCCTCCCACTACGCCGAAGCCCCTGAGGTTGTTGTTCAGGTTTGTTTGGTTTTTCTACACCAATCGGAATGGTTTCGTTTGGAACCTCCGGAGTAAACGGATTACCCCTCAACTCCTCAAGCACCACTTTGCTTTGAGGTTTAAAGTCGTTCATGTAACTCTCCTCAAGGAAAGTTGCATTAGTTGAAACCACGACTTTATTTTCCTTTGGGTTATAAAAATAACCCCCTTTAGTCCCTTTTGGATATCCTACAAACACGCAAACTTCTGAACGTGCTTCCAACTTATTCGGATCCTTAAACAGGACATGAGCTGGACATCCCCATATGCGAATATGGTTTAAGGATGTCTTCCGTCTTGTCCACAACTCGTGAGGAGTTTTAGGGACCGATTTTGAAGGCACATTGTTCAAAAGATAACATGCGGTTTGTTGTGCATATCCCCAAAAGTATAAAGGCAATGATGAATAACTCATCATGGACCGAATCATGTCCAACAAAGTCCTATTCCTTCTCTCTGCTACGCCATTCTGCTGCGGAGTACCCGGCGCAGTCAAATGGGATAAAATCCCATTCTCTAACAAGTGTCCCAAGAACTCATCAGAAAGGTATTCCCCACCTCGATCAGATCGAAGTGCCTTTATGGGTCTACTCAATTGCTTTTCCACTTCAGCCCGAAACTCCCTGAACTTATCATAAGTTTCGCTTTTGTGGTGCATTAGGTACACATACCCATATCTTGAGTAATCGTCAATAAAAGTAACGAAGTACTCATACCCTCCTCATGCCCGGATGTTCATCGGTCCGCAAACATCACTATGCACAAGTTCTAGAACCCCTTCGGCCCTATTGCCCTTAGACCCGTATGGTCTTTTGGTCATTTTACCCTCCAAACAAGACTCACATTGAGGTATAGATTCCACCTTTAAGTGACTTAAAGGTCCATCCCTTACCAACCTTTGAATCCTATTTAGGTTAATATGGCCAAGGCGCAAATGCCAAAGATAAGTCTTATTAGAGTGAGAAGTTTTAAGTCTTTTTGAGTCATTATCATTTATCTCAGCATTAAGCAATAGGTCCATCTTAGGTTTGATAAAATATAGATTATTTTGCATCCATCCAGAACAGATAAAAGATTTGTTTTTACGAATCACCACTTTTTCATTAAAAGATACCACGTAGGAGTCTTTAAATAAAGAAGATACAGAAATTAAATTCCTTTTAAATTTAGGAACATAAAAACAATCTCGCAAAATTAAACTGCTATAATTATCAAAATAAAGATGGACATCTCCCACTGCTTCCGCTGAGACCAAGGATCCATCGCCCATCCGAAGCGTTAAGTCTTCACGAAGTAGACTTCTCGTTTCTTTGAATCCCTGCAGAGAAACACAAACATGATTAGTTGCACTGGAATCTATGACCCAAATGTCACTGGATTCCTCAACCAAACAAGTTTCTAAATATAGAAGATCACACCTACCTCCCTCGGAAAGGAAGTCCTTGCAATGCTTCTTTATATGCCCGACCTTACCACAAAAGAAGCACTTAAGCTTCTTTGGGTTCTTCTTCTTCTTCTTCTTGCTCTTGGTAGCAATAGGAATAGAAGACTTCCCACTTTTGGCCCGTTGCTTCTTTCCATTCCCAGAGTTAGGATTGGAACCAGAAGCAGCTACCATATTGGCCTCTCCACCAGCTGGAGACTCCCTGATCAGCAGTTCAAACTCTTGTAACTGTTTCATCAGTTCTGTCAAGGTCATATCCCGTCTATTGCTTAGATTAAAAGTAGCTCTAAACGGAATAAATTCCTTAGACAGAGTCTCAAAGACCATAGTCATCTGAGTTTCAGCATCGATGTCGGCTCCATTGGTTTGAGCCTCAGCGAGGTAACCCATGACCAACATCATGTGCTCCTTTACAGATGTCCCCGGTCTCTGTCTACAGTTTAAGAGTTTCCGAAGCGCCCCTTGCCGCTTTGTTATGGCCTGGCCTCCAAACATGTCCTCAAGATTATCCAAGATCTGCTTCACAGTCTCATAATCCTGATGTTGAGCCTGCAGCACGTTATTCATGCTAGCCATAACATAGCAGCGGGCCTGATCATTAGCATCTTTCCAGCGATCGTACGCTTGGAATTGCTCATTACTTGAGTCTCCCATAGGCTCGGGAGGACAAGGAGTTGTCAGAACATATTTTAGTTTCTCAAAGGAAAGGACGATGTCCAGGTTCCGTTCCCAATCATTATAGTTCTCACCGGTTAATTGGTTTTTGTCAAGTATCGATGATAAAGCGTTTTTAGACATTTTCAATCTACAATAAAGAATCATATACCAAACATAAGCAAACATATATAATAATTTAGTAAGATAACACAATCATGTAAAATCATACAAATGTGTTTATGTGTCAAAACCTTGAAAATATCACAACCTTACAACGATAATTCCCAACTCAGAATTCAACAAGCTCCTAGGGGAGTCATGCCAAATTCAATCAGGAACACGGATCCCCTCCTGATTAATATATGCCATCCAGGACCCGTATGATCCAGCATATACTAATGATCGTTTCTTTGGCCATTAATTTTATTAACAGAGCTCCTAGGGGAGGTTAATAATAAAATTAACGTGAGTGTATAACCACCGTTTTAATATTTTATCCATGATTTATAATCACCACCTAGGGGTGTGCAACCATAAATCATACTAAAATACCTTATCCTTTCAGAGATCCAATCTGGTACATGATAGAAATCCCTTCCTAGGGGTTGGGACCATCATGTTCTTCCTATGGACCAACGATGGAGGCCTTAGGTTCTCTCTTCGAAAACCTTCTCCCACTCAATCTTTTGAAGTCAAGGTTTTATTTTAAAATTATGCATGAACAATTTTAATATGAGCGGTACTCCCTATTCTATATGACATGTTATCAATATACATGGTAAATCATATTATAATGCAGACAAGCAAAGCAATCAAGCAAAGCTACAAGCATAATAATAATAATAACCGTAATATTATGGTTCCACCCTAGAGAATAGAAAAACTAAGATTACAAGAGAATAATCGAGACATTTATCGATTCTTCATCCTTGAATCCTCAAGCTGTATCCTTCTTCATGTAATATCCATGTTCAAGTCCTCAATCCCGTATGAATCGAACACTTCATATTTCCGGTCATATCCAAATTTAATGTTTCTCAGAATCGTCCCAAAAATAAAATTAAAACTGCACTGGAAAAATCGCACCTTTTCTGGACACCTGGCAGCTCTCGGTCGGCAGGCCGATCTGGGTGATCGGTCTGCCGATCATGGTGGTTCGGCCTGCCGAACATGAAGGTTCGGCCTGCCGGCAGAGCACCAAAATTTCTGCCCCACTGTCGGCCTGCCGGACCGTACGTCCGGCCTGCCGATCTGTGAGGTCCGGCATGCCGACCGAGCAGAAAACCCTCAATCCAGAAAATACAATTTTAATGCAATTCATCAATTTTATTTTCAACAATTCAAAAACATAAAATTAGAGACTCAGGAAATACCTGGAGGCGCCATCATCAATCTTTAAGTTCCGACTTCTCGTTCCGTCTTCTCCGAATAATTATTTAATTACAAAATTCTTACAAATTAAAAATTAAATAATAATTCCTAGACGGAGATGATAGTCCGCCATCTAATTACATGAAAAACCTAGATACACATTCTAACCTCTAAGGAACCATAACCGGTATTAATTAATTAATAAATAATTAAACAACAATTTAATCAACCATAATTAATTAATAAACATTCACCATATAATCCATGACAACATATATATTATATAGAAACTTAGAGTGCCATCTCTCTATAAAATTTAATTCAAGCATTGGAGAGATTAAGATCACAAAATTTATGCATATAACATGATCACAAACTTGCAAATTTATGTAAAAACCTCGGCTCTGATACCAATTGTTGGAAACAAAGTGCGCAGCGGAATTTTAAAATTTTTTTCATCAGAGTATTTTCCAAAACACAAGTTTGACATGTTATATGTATAAATTAAACAGATCTTACTAACCTCAGTGTGCCGAAGAACCTCCGCGACCTGTGTAGAGAAGTAACGTTCCAGAAGAGCCTCAACCAACTGGTCTTCTTTGCTATTCTCTATCCACAACCGGAGTGAGTGTGGGCTCACACGTACAGCTCTTCCACCGGTGACTCTCCTTCCAACCAATAGAGAGAACCCAAAGCTAGTGTTCGTGATTTGTGAACAAAAGCTCTCAGGGAGTTTTCAGATGCTCACTAGAAGAGTATCACTCTTAATCTCTCAAATTGATCTAAGTAAATCATTAGACTCACTCCCTTTTTATATCTATTGGTCCTTGGGGTCAGTCCATATCAGATTAGGTCTCAAAAATCGAAACAGAATCAAGTTTGGATCAATATCTGATAAGATACGCATGAAAAACGCGTAATCTTAACTGTCGCGGTCGGCATGCCGAACTGTGTGATAGGCAGGCCGAACTGGCCAGTTCGGCAGGCCGAACTTTCTGATAGGCAGGCTGAACTGCCGAGAAAAAATCTCCACGAATCTTTTATTTTCCACCCGAGATTCTAAAGGATAAAGTCTCAGTTTTGATTCAAATAGCCCAATAGAAAAGATATCTGATCAAAACAAACTTTATCAAGATAATCTCTAAGAAAATAAATCAATTCACAATAATTCTACAAGTTTATCTTGTTCTAATTGTCCAAAATTAAAACAACCGATAAACAGACAAGAATTATCAGAACGCCATAATTCAACAAGTTCATCTTGAACTAATTTCTTACATAATTAATTCAACCGATAAACAGACATGAATTATTGGAAAAGCACGCTGTGTCGTTACCGGATTTTAAACCAATCTGATAAATCCGACATAAGTCACCAATTATTGGAAAAGCACGCTGTGTCGTTACAGGATTTTGTGAGCTAGCAAAGGGGACCAAAATGGACCTATAAAGTTCAAGCTCATGATAATTATGAAACCCAATATCCCAGATATACATTTCACAATTATCAACTCCAACGCTAATCCACTAAAAGCTTGGAGCTGCACTCTCAAACTTTATAGAATTACGAAGCTCGTGTAGCTAAGTCTCCATGACATATCATAGTGTATCGCATCCCCATATGATCATCCATAACCGGCTTAATGATGAGGACATCACTAGCACAAGCAAGAGCACGTGGGAGACATATTCAGATCCAATTCAAGTTCCCATTGGTCCGGTTACGAGAGCTCGTGCGAAGAAATTTAAAGAAACACTTATTGGGCTGATTCAAGCAACTTGGGCTCAAGTTATTGCATGGAGGCCCATTGAGGGAATTGCATGCGACAACCACACCAATAAATGCGTGATTCAAGCTATAGAAGGGATTGAGTAATTTCCATTTCAGTTACTTTCCCATTTTGAGGCGACACATGGCGAGAAGAATCAGTTTTGACCTTTTAATGTCTAGTTTCCTTTTTTCCGTTTCTGGTATTTCTATTATTGTAAGGCTTTTAAGCCATTAAGGGAACTTTCCTTATTTAGTCTAGATTTGACTTTTGTTAAATGAGTTTCCCGAAATTTCCATGGGAATTAGGGGCTGAAAATTCGCATAGGAACCCCTATATAATTGTAACGAATTTCAATCAAAGGAGACAAGCAATAACACATAATTTTGAGGTTTAATTCTCTTTAGTTCCTAAACGAACTATTCGAACTTATCGGAAATTTCCGTGGCGTTCATAGACTTATCAATCAGTCCATCCATAGCTGATTGTGGCGTCCTCACATACCAAGACTTATCAATCAGTCCCTCCATAGCTGATTGTGGCGTCCGCACATACCAAGGTTCGTGCTTCTTGTTGGGCATCGGGTCGCGGTTCCTTCCAAAACCGGTTAGAAATTTGATCTTGGAAACCAACTTCGGTTAGGATCGCGTCAGTTCTTCGCGTGGTTCGTATCATTTGGTAATCAGAGCGAGGTTCTAATCAGGTTTTGCTTATCCGTTCTCTTAGTTTTTTGTTTGTTTCAATTGTTCGTGAGTTTTGATTTCCATTATCAAAGTCGGTTAAAAAAAAAAAAAAAAAAGATCCGAAAAGAAAAGAAAGAAAGAAAGAAAAGAAAAAAAAAAAAAAAGAAGGAAAAGAAGAAAAACAAGAGGATCCGAAAAAAAAAAAAAAAAAAAAAAAAAAACAAGAGTCTGGAAACCTTTCTTAAATTTTTATTTCAGATTCTTGTTATTCATTGTTTAAGGAATCCAAAACTGAATTCCTTGCATAGACCAAAAAAATTTTTGCTAAAATTTTGTTCCTTTTGGGTGTGATTTTGAAAGCCTAAATTCTTTGTTCCAGTTATAGTCTTGTCTTTTGGTAATCTATTTGTGAATTGTCAAGGAAATTTTGATATTGATTTGACTAGTTTTATAGGAACTGAGTGAGAATTAACGAGTGGAAAAAGGCATAGAGGCGAGAGCATTAGAGTGGACAAAAGCCGAAAGTATTGAGTGTAAACACGAGTGAAATTGAGTGAACCATTTCACGAGTGAAACACGTAAGGGAGTGTGGTGAGGTCCTTTGGAAAATGTCAAACAACAGCAAGAACACTATTGAGGGTACCTCGGGTGCAGCAGACCCAAAACTTCTGATGGAAGCGATGATGGGGGAGATGAGGCGATTATTGAGGGGAGAGATAGGACAGCTTCATGAGAGGATAGACCAGATAGAAAACGCACGTGTGGAGCAGCCACAACATGTTCCTCATGCACGTAGGCGAGAAAGGGTTCCGGTTAGAGGAGAGGTTGATGACTACTATAGGAATGATGGGGAAGAATTTGATGAAGGAGAAGATTCAGCGGGTAGTCACCGAAGATTTGGACGGGATAGAGGAGTTAGGAACAGGGAAGATGATAGTCTGAGAGGCATAAAAATGAAGATACCATCATTTCAAGGCAAATCCAATCCAGAAGCGTACCTAGAATGGGAGAAGAAAATGGAGTTCATCTTTGACTGCCACTACTATTCCGAGGCGAAGAAGGTAAAATTGGTTGTAATTGAATTTTCTGATTATGCTATTACTTGGTGGGATCAGCTTGTTATAAACAGGAGACGAAATAGAGAGCGACCTATTGAGTCATGGGAAGAGATGAAGACCGTGATGAGAAAGCGATTTGTGCCAACTTACTACTACCGGGAGTTGTACAACAAACTACAAAACCTTAAGCAAGGCAACCGGAGTGTAGAGGAGTACTATAAGGAGATGGAGGTTATGATGATTCGGGCTAATATAGAGGAGGATTGGGAGGCTACAATGGCAAGGTTTTTGGCGGGCTTGAACCGAGATATTCACAATGCCGTTGAGTTGCAACATTATGTGGAGTTGGAGGACATGGTGCACATGGCTATTAAAATTGAGAATCAACTTATGAGGAGGGGTAGTAGCACACGTCCAAGCCAAAACCCGAATACATCGGCTTGGAAAACCAACCAATGGAAGAGGGATGAGAAGCAATCCAACCCCAAGCCAAAGATCGAGCAAAAACAAGAGGTGGCCAGCCATGGGAATCAAGGTAAATCCGATTCTTCCACTACTCGGACTCGTGATATTAAATGTTTTAAATGTCAAGGCAGGGGTCATATGGCAAGCCAATGTCCGAACAAACGAGTTATGGTGATGCGGGACAATGGAGACATTGAAACCGAGGAAGATTCGGACAATGATTCTATGCCTTCATTAGAGGATGTCGACGATGAGGAGTGCGCTGTCCAAGGAGAATTGTTGGTCACAAGGAGAGCTTTAAGTGTGCAAGCCAAAGAAGAAGATGAAGAGGAGCAACGGGAAAACATCTTCCACACTAGGTGCCACGTTCAAAACAAGGTATGTAGTGTGATTATTGATGGTGGGAGTTGTACTAATGTTGCAAGCACAACCATGGTAGAGAAGTTAGGGCTGCCAACAATTAAGCATCCTCGACCATATAAATTGCAATGGTTAAATGATACTGGTGAGGTAAAGGTGCATAAACAGGTGTTAGTTCCTTTTCGCATTGGAAGATATGAAGATGAAGTTTTGTGCGATGTGGTTCCAATGCAAGCTGGGCATTTGTTATTAGGCAGACCATGGCAATTTGATCGGCGAGTTAAGCATGATGGTTTCACCAACAAGTACTCATTCGTTCACAATCAAAAGACGATCACTCTTGTTCCATTAACACCAAAACAGGTCTATAAAGACCAAGTGAGCTTACAGAGAGAAAGTGATAAAAAAATAAAGAGTGAAGAAAAATCAAGAGTGGGAGTGCAGAGAGAGAGTTCGGCCAGTGAGAGAAAAAAAGAAGAGATGGCCGAGAAAAAGGAGAGCAAGGGAGAGAAAATTGAGAGGGCTGAAAAGAATTCACAATCAGCCAATGAGAGAAAAGTAGAGAGAAAAACAAACTTTTATGCAAGAAAGAGTGATGTGAGAAGAGCTTTGTTTTCTAATCAGCCGATGATTTTACTCATGTACAAGGAGGCGTTATTAAACACTAACGATCTTGATTCCACCTTGCATAGTTCTGTTGTTTCTCTTTTGCAGGATTTTGAGGATATCTTTCCCGAGGAAACACCGCAAGGTTTACCTCCAATCCGCGGGATTGAACATCAAATCGACTTCATACCTGGAGCTACAATCCCAAACCGACCAGCCTATAGGAGTAATCCCGAGGAGACAAAGGAACTCCAACGGCAGGTAAAAGAGTTGATGGAGAAGGGACACGTGAGAGAAAGCATGAGCCCGTGCGCCGTACCAGTTTTACTTGTGCCTAAGAAAGATGGGACTTGGAGGATGTGCGTTGATTGTCGAGCCATCAACAACATCACGGTAAAGTATCGACATCCCATTCCTCGCTTGGATGACATGTTAGATGAATTGCATGGTGCTTGTGTGTTTTCTAAAATTGATTTGAAGAGTGGATATCATCAAATTCGCATGAAAGAGGGAGACGAATGGAAGACGGCTTTCAAAACAAAACAAGGCTTGTATGAGTGGTTGGTAATGCCTTTCGGTTTAACCAATGCGCCCAGCACATTTATGCGTTTAATGAACCATGTTTTGCGAGCTTTTATTGGAAAATTTGTTGTTGTTTATTTTGATGATATCCTTATCTATAGCAGCAATTTGGATGAACATATTGAACATTTGAAACTTGTTTTAGATGTTTTGCGGAAGGAAAAGTTGTATGCTAACCTCAAGAAATGTACCTTTTGCACAGATAAGCTTGTGTTTCTTGGTTTTGTTGTTAGTGCTCAAGGTATACAGGTTGATGAAGAAAAGGTGCGAGCCATCCAGGAATGGCCGAGTCCAACTAGTGTGGGAAATGTATGGAGTTTTCATGGACTTGCTAGTTTCTACCGGCGGTTTGTGAAAGATTTCAGTACTATAGCCGCACCACTGACTGAAGTCATCAAAAAAAATGTTGGGTTTAGATGGGGAGAAGAGCAAGAAAAGGCATTTCAGCTACTCAAGGAGAAGTTGTGATACGAACCACGCCAAGAACTGACGCGATCCTAACCGAAGTTGGTTTCCAAGATCAAATTTCTAACCGGTTTTGGATGGAACCGCGACCCGATGCCCAACAAGAAGCACGAACCTTGGTATGTGCGGACGCCACAATCAGCTATTGAGAGACCGATTGATAAGTCTTGGTATGTGAGGACGCCACAATCAGCTATGGATGGACTGATTGATAAGTCTATGAACGCCACGGAAATTTCTGATAAGTTCGAATAGTTCGTTTAGGAACTAAAGAGAATTAAACCTCAAAATTATGTGTTATTACTTGTCTCCATTGATTGAAATTCGTTACAATTATATAGGGGTTCCTATGCGAATTTTCAGCCCCTAATTCCCATGGAAATTTCGGGAAACTCATTTAACAAAAGTCAAATCTAGACTAAATAAGGAAAGTTCCCTTAATGGCTTAAAAGCCTTACAATAATAGAAATACCAGAAACGGAAAAAAGGAAACTAGACATTAAAAGGTCAAAACTGATTCTTCTCGCCATGTGTCGCCTCAAAATGGGAAAGTAACTGAAATGGAAATTACTCAATCCCTTCTATAGCTTGAATCACGCATTTATTGGTGTGGTTGTCGCATGCAATTCCCTCAATGGGCCTCCATGCAATAGCTTGAGCCCAAGTTGCTTGAATCAGCCCAATAAGTGTTTCTTTAAATTTCTTCGCACGAGCTCTCGTAACCGGACCAATGGGAACTTGAATTGGATCTGAATATGTCTCCCACGTGCTCTTGCTTGTGCTAGTGATGTCCTCATCATTCCCCTCCTCTTGAGAAGGATTTGTCCTCAAATCGTCGCCTGCATCAAAAGGACTTAGATCAGAAACATTAAAGGAGGCACTTACACCATACTCACCTAGCAAATCTAGCTTGTACGCATTATCATTGATCCTTTCGAGGATTTGAAAAGGACCATCCCCTCTAGGCAATAGCTTGGATTTCCTTTGCTCCGAAAACCGTTCCTTGCGTAAGTGCAACCACACCCAATCACCGGGCTCGAAGACGAGCTTGTGACGCCCTTTGTTGGCTTGTTCAGCATATTGTTTAGTCCTTCGCTCGATGTTGAGTCTTGCCTTCTCATGTATCTGCTTAACAAGATCAGCTTTTCTTTTTCCATCTAAATTCACATGCTCAGACAAAGGTAATGGCATTAAATCCAAAGGAGTTAAAGGATTAAAACCATAAACAATTTCAAACGGTGAAAATTGTGAAGCAGAATGAACAGATCGATTATAAGCAAACTCAACATGTGGTAAACACTCCTCCCATGTTTTGATGTTCTTTTTAATGACAGCCCTTAACAAAGTGGACAAGGTTCTATTCACAACTTCTGTTTGACCATCGGTTTGAGGGTGACAAGTAGTTGAAAACAATAGCTTAGTCCCTAACTTAGCCCACAAAGTCTTCCAAAAGTAGCTTAAGAACTTGGGGTCCCTATCAGAAACAATTGTCCTAGGCATACCATGAAGTCTCACAATTTCCCTAAAGAACAAATCAGCAACATTGGAAGCATCATTTGTCTTGTGGCATGGAATAAAATGAGCCATCTTTGAAAACCTATCCACGACCACAAATATTGAGTCTCTTCCCCGTTTAGACCTAGGCAAACCTAACACAAAATCCATCGAAATATCAATCCAAGGTTCACTAGGTATTGGTAAAGGGGTGTATAAACCATGGGGCTGCACTCTTGATTTAGCCTGCCTACAAGTTACACATCTACCACAAAGCCTCTCAACATCTCGTTTCATATGTGGCCAATAGAAGTGTTCCTGCAACATAGCTAAAGTTTTCACTACTCCAAAATGTCCCATCAATCCTCCCCCATGGGATTCCCTCACTAGCAAATCTCTTAATGAACAATTAGGCACACATAATTTATTCTCCCGAAACAAGTATCCCTCATGCCTAAAGTACTTACCACTAGCAGATCTCTCACAAGCTTGATACTTAGTACGAAAGTCATGGTCATCAGCATATAACTCTTTAATGTGTTCAAAACCCAGTAGTTTAGCATTAAGAGTTGAGATTAAGACATACCTGCGAGAAAGTGCGTCGGCAACGACGTTTTCCTTACCTTGCTTGTAGCGAATGACATAGGGAAACGTCTCTATGAATTCTACCCAACGAGCATGCCTCTTGTTCAGCTTGTGCTGGCCCTTCAAGTGTTTCAGGGACTCATGATCAGTGTGAATCACGAACTCCTTAGGCCATAGGTAGTGCTGCCACGTCTCTAATGCCCGAACCAATGCATACATCTCTTTATCATAAGTTGGGTAATTAAGAGTTGCCCCATTCAGCTTCTCACTGAAATATGCTATTGGTCTCCCTTCCTGCATTAAAACAGCACCAATTCCAACACCTGAAGCATCACATTCAATCTCAAAAGTTTTGGCAAAATTAGGTAAAGATAACAATGGAGCATTTGTCAACTTCTCCTTGAGTAGCTGAAATGCCTTTTCTTGCTCTTCTCCCCATCTAAACCCAACATTTTTTTTGATGACTTCAGTCAGTGGTGCGGCTATAGTACTGAAATCTTTCACAAACCGCCGGTAGAAACTAGCAAGTCCATGAAAACTCCGTACATTTCCCACACTAGTTGGACTCGGCCATTCCTGGATGGCTCGCACCTTTTCTTCATCAACCTGTATACCTTGAGCACTAACAACAAAACCAAGAAACACAAGCTTATCTGTGCAAAAGGTACATTTCTTGAGGTTAGCATACAACTTTTCCTTCCGCAAAACATCTAAAACAAGTTTCAAATGTTCAATATGTTCATCCAAATTGCTGCTATAGATAAGGATATCATCAAAATAAACAACAACAAATTTTCCAATAAAAGCTCGCAAAACATGGTTCATTAAACGCATAAATGTGCTGGGCGCATTGGTTAAACCGAAAGGCATTACCAACCACTCATACAAGCCTTGTTTTGTTTTGAAAGCCGTCTTCCATTCGTCTCCCTCTTTCATGCGAATTTGATGATATCCACTCTTCAAATCAATTTTAGAAAACACACAAGCACCATGCAATTCATCTAACATGTCATCCAAGCGAGGAATGGGATGTCGATACTTTACCGTGATGTTGTTGATGGCTCGACAATCAACGCACATCCTCCAAGTCCCATCTTTCTTAGGCACAAGTAAAACTGGTACGGCGCACGGGCTCATGCTTTCTCTCACGTGTCCCTTCTCCATCAACTCTTTTACCTGCCGTTGGAGTTCCTTTGTCTCCTCGGGATTACTCCTATAGGCTGGTCGGTTTGGGATTGTAGCTCCAGGTATGAAGTCGATTTGATGTTCAATCCCGCGGATTGGAGGTAAACCTTGCGGTGTTTCCTCGGGAAAGATATCCTCAAAATCCTGCAAAAGAGAAACAACAGAACTATGCAAGGTGGAATCAAGATCGTTAGTGTTTAATAACGCCTCCTTGTACATGAGTAAAATCATCGGCTGATTAGAAAACAAAGCTCTTCTCACATCACTCTTTCTTGCATAAAAGTTTGTTTTTCTCTCTACTTTTCTCTCATTGGCTGATTGTGAATTCTTTTCAGCCCTCTCAATTTTCTCTCCCTTGCTCTCCTTTTTCTCGGCCATCTCTTCTTTTTTTCTCTCACTGGCCGAACTCTCTCTCTGCACTCCCACTCTTGATTTTTCTTCACTCTTTATTTTTTTATCACTTTCTCTCTGTAAGCTCACTTGGTCTTTATAGACCTGTTTTGGTGTTAATGGAACAAGAGTGATCGTCTTTTGATTGTGAACGAATGAGTACTTGTTGGTGAAACCATCATGCTTAACTCGCCGATCAAATTGCCATGGTCTGCCTAATAACAAATGCCCAGCTTGCATTGGAACCACATCGCACAAAACTTCATCTTCATATCTTCCAATGCGAAAAGGAACTAACACCTGTTTATGCACCTTTACCTCACCAGTATCATTTAACCATTGCAATTTATATGGTCGAGGATGCTTAATTGTTGGCAGCCCTAACTTCTCTACCATGGTTGTGCTTGCAACATTAGTACAACTCCCACCATCAATAATCACACTACATACCTTGTTTTGAACGTGGCACCTAGTGTGGAAGATGTTTTCCCGTTGCTCCTCTTCATCTTCTTCTTTGGCTTGCACACTTAAAGCTCTCCTTGTGACCAACAATTCTCCTTGGACAGCGCACTCCTCATCGTCGACATCCTCTAATGAAGGCATAGAATCATTGTCCGAATCTTCCTCGGTTTCAATGTCTCCATTGTCCCGCATCACCATAACTCGATTGTTCGGACATTGGCTTGCCATATGACCCCTGCCTTGACATTTAAAACATTTAATATCACGAGTCCGAGTAGTGGAAGTATCGGATTTACCTTGATTCCCATGGCTGGCCACCTCTTGTTTTTGCTCGAACTTTGGCTTGGGGTTGGATTGCTTCTCATCCTTCTTCCATTGGTTGGTTTTCCAAGCCGATGTACTCGGGTTTTGGCTAGGACGTGTGCTACTGCCCCTCCTCATAAGTTGATTCTCAACTTTAATAGCCATGTGCACCATGTCCTCCAACTCCACATAATGTTGTAACTCAACGGCATTGTGAATTTCTCGGTTCAAGCCCGCCAAAAACCTTGCCATTGTAGCCTCCCGATCCTCCTCTATATTAGCCCGAATCATCATAACCTCCATCTCCTTA
This sequence comes from Artocarpus heterophyllus, assembly GCA_025403435.1. NCBI lineage: Eukaryota > Viridiplantae > Streptophyta > Magnoliopsida > Rosales > Moraceae > Artocarpus > Artocarpus heterophyllus. Next base: position 19,781,972 of record CM046340.1, on the reverse strand, counting down.
TAGTACTCCTCTACACTCCGGTTGCCTTGCTTAAGGTTTTGTAGTTTGTTGTACAACTCCCGGTAGTAGTAAGTTGGCACAAATCGCTTTCTCATCACGGTCTTCATCTCTTCCCATGACTCAATAGGTCGCTCTCTATTTCGTCTCCTGTTTATAACAAGCTGATCCCACCAAGTAATAGCATAATCAGAAAATTCAATTACAACCAATTTTACCTTCTTTGCCTCAGAATAGTAGTGGCAGTCAAAGATGAACTCCATTTTCTTCTCCCATTCTAGGTACGCTTCTGGATTGGATTTGCCTTGAAATGATGGTATCTTCATTTTTATGCCTCTCAAACTATCATCTTCCCGGTTCCTAACTCCTCTATCCCATCCAAATCTTCGGTGACTACCCGCTGAATCTTCTCCTTCGTCAAACTCTTCCCCATCATTCCTATAGTAGTCATCAACCTCTCCTCTAACCGGAACCCTTTCTCGCCTACGTGCATGAGGAACATGTTGTGGCTGCTCCACACGTGCGTTTTCTATCTGGTCTATCCTCTCATGAAGCTGTCCTATTTCTCCCCTCAATAATCGCCTCATCTCCCCCATCATCGCTTCCATCAGAAGTTTTGGGTCTGCTGCACCCGAGGTACCCTCAATAGTGTTCTTGCTGTTGTTTGACATTTTCCAAAGGACCTCACCACACTCCCTTACGTGTTTCACTCGTGAAATGGTTCACTCAATTTCACTCGTGTTTACACTCAATACTTTCGGCTTTTGTCCACTCTAATGCTCTCGCCTCTATGCCTTTTTCCACTCGTTAATTCTCACTCAGTTCCTATAAAACTAGTCAAATCAATATCGAAATTTCCTTGACAATTCACAAATAGATTACCAAAAGACAAGACTATAACTGGAACAAAGAATTTAGGCTTTCAAAATCACACCCAAAAGGAACAAAATTTCAGCAAAAATTTTTTTGGTCTATGCAAGGAATTCAGTTTTGGATTCCTTAAACAATGAATAACAATTTTTTTTTTTTTTTTCGGATCCTCTTGTTTTTCTTCTTTTCCTTCTTTTTTTTTTTTTTTTCTTTTCGTTTCTTTTCTTTCTTTCTTTCTTTTCTTTTCGGATCTTTTTTTTTTTTTTTTTTTTAACCGACTTTGATAATGGAAATCAAAACTCACGAACAATTGAAACAAACAAAAAACTAAGAGAACGGATAAGCAAAACCTGATTAGAACCTCGCTCTGATTACCAAATGATACGAACCACGCCAAGAACTGACGCGATCCTAACCGAAGTTGGTTTCCAAGATCAAATTTCTAACCGGTTTTGGATGGAACCGCGACCCGATGCCCAACAAGAAGCACGAACCTTGGTATGTGCGGACGCCACAATCAGCTATGGAGAGACCGATTGATAAGTCTTGGTATGTGAGGACGCCACAATCAGCTATGGATGGACTGATTGATAAGTCTATGAACGCCACGAAAATTTCCGATAAGTTCGAATAGTTCGTTTAGGAACTAAAGAGAATTAAACCTCAAAATTATGTGTTATTACTTGTCTCCATTGATTGAAATTCGTTACAATTATATAGGGGTTCCTATGCGAATTTTCAGCCCCTAATTCCCATGGAAATTTCGGGAAACTCATTTAACAAAAGTCAAATCTAGACTAAATAAGGAAAGTTCCCTTAATGGCTTAAAAGCCTTACAATAATAGAAATACCAGAAACGGAAAAAAGGAAACTAGACATTAAAAGGTCAAAACTGATTCTTCTCGCCATGTGTCGCCTCAAAATGGGAAAGTAACTGAAATGGAAATTACTCAATCCCTTCTATAGCTTGAATCACGCATTTATTGGTGTGGTTGTCGCATGCAATTCCCTCAATGGGCCTCCATGCAATAGCTTGAGCCCAAGTTGCTTGAATCAGCCCAATAAGTGTTTCTTTAAATTTCTTCGCACGAGCTCTCGTAACCGGACCAATGGGAACTTGAATTGGATCTGAATATGTCTCCCACGTGCTCTTGCTTGTGCTAGTGATGTCCTCATCAAGTTGACAAATGCTCCATTGTTATCTTTACCTAATTTTGCCAAAACTTTTGAGATTGAATGTGATGCTTCAGGTGTTGGAATTGGTGCTGTTTTAATGCAGGAAGGGAGACCAATAGCATATTTCAGTGAGAAGCTGAATGGGGCAACTCTTAATTACCCAACTTATGATAAAGAGATGTATGCATTGGTTCGGGCATTAGAGACGTGGCAGCACTACCTATGGCCTAAGGAGTTCGTGATTCACACTGATCATGAGTCCCTGAAACACTTGAAGGGCCAGCACAAGCTGAACAAGAGGCATGCTCGTTGGGTAGAATTCATAGAGACGTTTCCCTATGTCATTCGCTACAAGCAAGGTAAGGAAAACGTCGTTGCCGACGCACTTTCTCGCAGGTATGTCTTAATCTCAACTCTTAATGCTAAACTACTGGGTTTTGAACACATTAAAGAGTTATATGCTGATGACCATGACTTTCGTACTAAGTATCAAGCTTGTGAGAGATCTGCTAGTGGTAAGTACTTTAGGCATGAGGGATACTTGTTTCGGGAGAATAAATTATGTGTGCCTAATTGTTCATTAAGAGATTTGCTAGTGAGGGAATCCCATGGGGGAGGATTGATGGGACATTTTGGAGTAGTGAAAACTTTAGCTATGTTGCAGGAACACTTCTATTGGCCACATATGAAACGAGATGTTGAGAGGCTTTGTGGTAGATGTGTAACTTGTAGGCAGGCTAAATCAAGAGTGCAGCCCCATGGTTTATACACCCCTTTACCAATACCTAGTGAACCTTGGATTGATATTTCGATGGATTTTGTGTTAGGTTTACCTAGGTCTAAACGGGGAAGAGACTCAATATTTGTGGTCGTGGATAGGTTTTCAAAGATGGCTCATTTTATTCCATGCCACAAGACAGATGATGCTTCCAATGTTGCTGATTTGTTCTTTAGGGAAATTGTGAGACTTCATGGTATGCCTAGGACAATTGTTTCTGATAGGGACCCCAAGTTCTTAAGCTACTTTTGGAAGACTTTGTGGGCTAAGTTAGGGACTAAGCTATTGTTTTCAACTACTTGTCACCCTCAAACCGATGGTCAAACAGAAGTTGTGAATAGAACCTTGTCCACTTTGTTAAGGGCTGTCATTAAAAAGAACATCAAAACAAGGGAGGAGTGTTTACCACATGTTGAGTTTGCTTATAATCGATCTGTTCATTCTGCTTCACAATTTTCACCGTTTGAAATTGTTTATGGTTTTAATCCTTTAACTCCTTTGGATTTAATGCCATTACCTTTGTCTGAGCATGTGAATTTAGATGGCAAAAGAAAAGCTGATCTTGTTAAGCAGATACACGAGAAGGCAAGACTCAACATCGAGCGAAGGACTAAACAATATGCTGAACAAGCCAACAAAGCGCGTCACAAGCTCGTCTTCGAGCCCGGTGATTGGGTGTGGTTGCACTTACGCAAGGAACGGTTTCCGGAGCAAAGGAAATCCAAGCTATTGCCTAGAGGGGATGGTCCTTTTCAAATCCTCGAAAGGATCAATGATAATGCGTACAAGCTAGATTTGCCAGGTGAGTATGGTGTAAGTGCCTCCTTTAATGTTTCTGATCTAAGTCCTTTTGATGCTGGTGACGATTTGAGGACAAATCCTTCTCAAGAGGAGGGGAATGATGAGGACATCACTAGCACAAGCAAGAGCACGTGGGAGACATATTCAGATCCAATTCAAGTTCCCATTGGTCCGGTTACGAGAGCTCGTGCGAAGAAATTTAAAGAAACACTTATTGGGCTGATTCAAGCAACTTGGGCTCAAGCTATTGCATGGAGGCCCATTGAGGGAATTGCATGCGACAACCACACCAATAAATGCGTGATTCAAGCTATAGAAGGGATTGAGTAATTTCCATTTTAGTTACTTTCCCATTTTGAGGCGACACATGGCGAGAATAATCAGTTTTGACCTTTTAATGTCTAGTTTCCTTTTTTCCGTTTCTGGTATTTCTATTATTGTAAGGCTTTTAAGCCATTAAGGGAACTTTCCTTATTTAGTCTAGATTTGACTTTTGTTAAATGAGTTTCTCGAAATTTCCATGGGAATTAGGGGCTGAAAATTCGCATAGGAACCCCTATATAATTGTAACGAATTTCAATCAAAGGAGACAAGCAATAACACATAATTTTGAGGTTTAATTCTCTTTAGTTCCTAAACAAACTATTCGAACTTATCGGAAATTTCCGTGGCGTTCATAGACTTATCAATCAGTCCATCCATAGCTGATTGTGGCGTCCTCACATACCAAGACTTATCAATCAGTCCCTCCATAGCTGATTGTGGCGTCCGCACATACCAAGGTTCGTGCTTCTTGTTGGGCATCGGGTCGCGGTTCCTTCCAAAACCGGTTAGAAATTTGATCTTGGAAACCAACTTCGGTTAGGATCGCGTCAGTTCTTGGCGTGGTTCGTATCACTTAAGGACAAGTTCTGTCTTACCTTCCCGATTATTTTTATCTTACGTTCCATTGTCTCACCATTAGAAAACTTACCATCCAAAGATAGTATACCATTCGGTTACACCTATGTATCCAAATGGTTGAGCGCTCCAGTTTTCCAATTACAGGACAACGCATATAAGAGGATATCATTACTCCTAAAGAGGAGCTATGGATTCCATATCTATGAATAACAAGTCTACGCTACCAAGAGTCATGCCTCCAACGTACCGGCATGCATGCCACTATAGAGATGTGGGAGTCACCCATTGGTACATCAAAAGACACAAGTCGAGACAACGGGCCCATTATTCATCTCAGGATTAAGATACAATACAAATGATTGTCTAAAGTGAATCGATTTGGCAAGATAGAATTATTAATCCAAATCAATTCACTTTATGTCCCGATCCAACACATCGTCACTTATGACAACGCGCCAATGTTTCTATTCACGGAGTCCAACTCCGATGGCCAAGACAAACCATCTCCCAAAAGGGATATAGACAACATAACAATCTTTACATGAATAAAGCACCCAACTTTATTCCCTCGATTGCGGATCATATATTTTAGACCATCACCTTAAGAGTCGTGTCTACCGCATAATCATCCCATCATATGCCCAACTCTTAAGGTTTAGACTGATAGTCTCAGACTACTGTTTGCTTATCATACATTCAACAAATATGAATGTAAAGAGGACAATATTTGGTATATATAAACGAATAAATTCTTTATTGATAAAAATGTCTCCAAAAACGTATTACATTTTTACTCCTTAGAGCATACATGTCTAACAAGAATCCGATGCCAGGAGGTTTGGAACCTGCAAGACCCACGGCTGGAAAGAGAGCAGCACTAGAGGACAATGGTCGGGGCTTGATGGGGGCTAGCGGCCATTATGAAAGCACAGCTGGCCGACGCAGCTCAAAAAAAAAGAAATAAATGCAACGAGGAAAAAAAAAAGAGGGGTGCAACACGAGGACTTCCCAAGAAGTCACCTGTCCTAGAACTTCTCTCGTCCAAGCACGCTTAACTGCAGAGTTCTGATGGGATCCGCTACATTAGTGCTGGTATGATCGCACCCGTAAGCCTAAGCATAAAAAAAACACTAATGGCCTTGCCGTACTAAGCAAGCGTCGTTGAACTTTGCCGAGAAAGGGCCCATTCGAGGGCCCCAATGATCAAATTTGGCCATAAAAGCCCCCTGGCCGTCACGAAGCATTGAGTCACAGTCAATGCCTCGTTTTCGCTTGAAATAGCATGCTCTTGTGCCGGAATCCGACGTCAGGAGGTTTGGAACCTACAAGAGCCTCCCGACTGGAATGAAAGCAGCACAAGAGGGTGATGGATAAGGCTTGAGGGGGGTCGGCGGCCATTGTGAATGCAGAGCTGGCGAACGCAGCTAAAAACAAAAGGGAAATAAATGCAACGGGGGGAAAAAAAAAGAGGGATGCAACACGAGGACTTCCCAGGAGGTCACCCATCCTAGTATTACTCTCACCGATGCACGCTTAGCTGCAGAGTTCTGATGGGATCCGGTGCTTAGTGCTGGTATGATCGCACCAGCAAGCCCAAGCACAAAAAAAGCACTTATGGGCTTGCCATGCCAAGCAGGGGCCATTGAACTTTGCTAAGAAAGGGACCGTTTGAGGGCCCCGATGATCAAATTTGGCCGCAAAAGGCCCGAAGTCGTCACGAAGCAGCGAGTCACGCTCAATGGCTCCTTTCCACTTGAAATAGTGAGCTCTTGCGTAGGAATTCGACGACGGGTGGTTTGGAACCTATAGGACCCATGACTGGAATAAGAGATGCACTAGATGGCGATGGGCAGGGCTTGAGGGAGGCCGGCGGACATTGTGAAAATGGAGCTAGCGAACGCAGATAAAAAAAATAGGTAACAAACACAACGGGGAAAAAAAAAGGGGGATACAACACGAGGACTTCCGAGGAGATCACCCATCCTAGTACTACTCTTGCCCAAGCACGCTTAACTGCCAAGTTCTGATGGGATCCAGTTCATTAGTGCTGGTATGATTGCACCCGAAAGCCTAAGTGCAAAAAAAGCACTTATGGGCTCGTCGTGCCAAGCAGGTGCGATTGAACTTTGCCGAGAAAGGGTCCATTCGACGGCCTCAGTGATCGAATTTGACCGTAAAAGCCCTAGGTCATCACGAATCATGGAGTCACACTCAATGGCTCGTTTCCTTTTGAAATAGCATGCTCTTGCGCCAGAATCCGATGCCGTGAAGTTTGGAACCTGTAGGACCCACGGCTAGAACTGGAGAAGCACTAATGGGTGGTGGGCAGTGGGCGGGGATTGAGGGGGGCCGACGGCCGTTATGAAAGGTGATCTAGCGGACGCAGCTAAAAATAACGAGAAATAAATGCAACAGGGACAAAAAAAAAAAGAGGGGTGCAACACGAGGACTTCCTAGGAGGTCACCCATCTTAGTGCTACTCTAGCCCATGCACACTTAACTGTGGAGTTCTGATGGGATCCCGTGCATTAGTGCTGGTATGATCGCACCCATAAGCTTAAGCACAAAAAAAGCACTTATGGGCTAGCTGTGCCAAGCAGGGGTCATTGAATTTTGTCGACAAAGGGACAGTTCGAGGGCCCCGACGATTGAATATGGCCGCAAATGCCCCTAGTTTGTCTTGAAGCAACGAGTCGTGCTCAATGGCTCATTTTCGCTTGAAATAGTGTTCTCTTGCACAGGAATCCGACGCCAGGAGGTTTGATACCTGCAGGACCCACGGCTAGAACGAGAGCAGCACTAGAGGGCGATTGTCGAGGCTTGAGGGGGGCTAGCAGCCATTGTGAAAGTAGAGCTGGCGGACGCAGCTAAAAAAAAAGGGAACTAAACGCAACGGGGAAAAAAAGAGAGGGTGCAACATGAGGACTTCCTAGGAGGTCACCTATCCTAGTACTACTCTCCCCTAAGCACACTTAACTGCGGAGTTCTAATGGGATCCATTGCATTAGTGCTGGTATGATCACGCCTATAAGCCTAAGCGCAAAAAAAAACACCTATGGCTTGCCGTGCCAAGCAAGCGACGTTGAACTTTGCCGAGAAAGGGCCCGTTCGAGGGCCCCGATGATCAAATTTGGCCGGGCCGTTGTGAAGCATCGAGTCACGCACAATGGCTTGTTCTCACTTGAAATAGCATGCTCTTGCTTCGAAATCCAACGCCGGGAGGTTTGGAACCTATAGGACCCACGGGTGGAATGAGAGCAACACTAGGGGGCGATGGGTGGGGCTTGAGGGGGGCCGGCGGCCATTGTGAAAGCGAAACTGGCAAACATAGCTAAAAATGAAGGTATATAAACACAACGGGGAAAAAAATAAGAGGGGTGCAACACGAGGACATCCTAGGAGGTCACCCATCCATGTACTACTCTCACCCATGCACTCTTAACTACGGAGTTCTGATTGGATCCGGTGTATTTGTGCTGGTATGATCGCATCTAAAAGCCTAAGTGCAAAACAAGCACTTATGGGCTTGCCGTGCCAAGCAGGCGCCGTTGAACTTTGCCGAGAAACGGTAAGTTCTAGGGCCTCGGTGATCGAATTTGGCTGTAAAAGCCCCATGTCGTCGCAAAGCATCGAGTCATGCTCAATGGCTCGTTTTCGTTCGAAATAGCATGCTCTTGCACCAGAATTTGACGCACACGGTTTGAACGAGAGCAACACTGGAGGGTGATGGTCAGGTCTGGAGGGGGGCTGGCAGACATTGTGAAAACAGAGCTGGCGGACGCAACTACAAAAAAAGGGACTTCCCAGGAGGTCACCTATCCTAGTACTACTCTCGCCTAAGCACGCTTAACTACGGATTTCTGATGGGATCCATTGCATTAGTGCTGGTATGATCGTACCCGTAAGCCTAAGAGGAAAAAAAACACTTATGGGCTCGCCATACCAAGCAAACGACGTTGAACTTTGCCGAGAAAGGGCCCGCTCGAGGGCCCTAGTGATCAAATTTGGTTACGAAAGCCCCCAGGCTGTCGCAAAGCATCGAGTCACACTCAATGGCTCCTTCTCTCTTAAAATAGTGAAATCTTGTGTAGGAATTCAATGCCGGGAGGTTTGGAACCTGGAAGACCCACGGCTGGAACAAGAGCAGCACTAGAGGGCGAGGGTCGGGGCTTGAGGGGGGTCGGCGGCCATTGTGAAAGCGAAGCTGGCGGATGCAGCTAAAAAAAAAGGGAAATAAACGCAACGGGGGAAAAAAAATGAAGGGTACAACACGAGGACTTTCCAGGAGGTCACCTATCCTAGAACTACTCTCGCCCAAGCATGCTTAACTGCAAAGTTCTATGGGATTCGGTGCATTAGTGCTGGTATGATCGCACCCGTAAGCCTGAAAGCGAAAAACACACTTATGGGCTTGCCGTGCCAAGCAAGCGCCGTTGAACTTTGCCGAGAAAGGCCCATTTGTGGGCCCCGATGGTTAATTTGGCTGCAAAAGCACCCAGGCCGTCATGAAGCATCGAGTCACGCTCAATGGCTTGTTTTCACTTGAAATAGCGTGCTCTTGAACTGGAATCTGACGTCGGGAGGTTTGGAACCTACAGGACCCACGGCTAGAAAGAGAGCAGCTCTAGAGGGCTATGGGAGGGGCTTGAGGGGGCCCAACGTCCATTGTGAAAGCAGAGCTGACAGACGCAGGTAAAAATAAAGGGAAACAAATGCAATGAGGAAGAAAAAAAGAAGGGTGCAACACTAGGACTTCCCAGGAGGTCACCCATCCAAGTACTACTCTCACCCATGCACGCTAAACTGTAGAGTTCTAATGGGATCTGGTGCATTAGTGCTGGTATGATCGCACCAATAAGTCTATATGCAAAAAAAGAACTTATCGGCTCGTTGTGCCAAGCAAGGGCCGTTGAACTTTGCCGAGAAAGGGACCATTCGAGGGCCCCGACGATCAAATTTGGCCGCAACAGCCCCTAAGTCGTCGCGAAGCAACGAGTCATGTTCAATGGCTCGTTTTTGCGTGAAATAGTGAGCTCTTGCACAGGAATCCGATGACGGGAGGTTTGGAACCTGTAGGACCCATGGCTGGAATAAGAGCAGAACTAGAGGGCGATGGGCAGGGCTTGAGGGGTGTCGGTGACCATTGTTAAAGCGGAGCTGGCAGACGCAGCTAAAAAAAATGGAAAATAAACGCAATGGGGAAAAAAAGAGGTATGCATCACGAGGACTTCATAGGAGATCACCCATCCTAGTACTACTCTAGCCCAAGCACGCTTAACAACCAAGTTCTGAAGGGATCCAGTGCATTAGTGCTGGTTTGATCGCACCCGAAAGCCTAAGTACAAAAGAAGCACATATGGGTTCGCCGTGCCGAGCAGGCATCGTTGAACTTTGACGAGAAAGGGTCCGTTCAAGGGCCTAGCGATTGAATTTGACCGTAAAAGCCCCAGGTCATCGCGAAGCATGGAGTCACGCTCAATGGCTCGTTTCTACTTGAAGCAGCATGCTCTTGCGCCAGAATCTGACGTCATGAGGTTTGAAACCTGTAGGATCCACGGCTGAAGCGAGAGCAGCACTAGAGGGCGATGGGCGGGGCTTGAGGGGGACTGGCTGCCATTGTGAAAGGTGAGCTGGTGGACACAGCTAAAAATAAAGGGAAATAAATATAACGAGGAAGAAATAAAGAAAGAGGGGTGCAACACGAGGACTTCCCAGGAGGTCTCCCATCTTAGTACTACTCTCACCTATGCACGCATAACTGCGGAGTTCTAATGGGATCCAGTGCATTAGTACTGGTACGATCGCACCCGTAAGCCTAAGCGCAAAAAAAGCACTTATGGGCTCACCGTGTCAAGTAGGGGTCGTTGAACTTTGCCAAGAAAGGGACTGTTTGAGGGCCCTGGTGATTGAATTTAACCGCAAAAGCTGCTAGTTAGTCTCGAAGCAACGAGTCATGCTCAATAGCTCTTTTCCACTTGAAATAGTGCACTCTTGCACAGGAATCTGACGTCGGGAGGTTTGGAACCTGCAGGACCCACGGTTGGAACGAGAGCAACACTAGAGGGCAATGGTTAGGGCTTGAGGGGGACCGCAGCCATTGTGAAAGCAGAGCTGGCAGACGCAGCTAAAAAAAAGGGAAATAAACTCAACGGGGAAAAAAAAAAGAGGTGAAACATGAGGACTTCCTAGGCGGTCACCTATCCTAGTACTACTCTCACCTAATCATGCTTAACTACGGAGTTCTTATGGGATCCATTGCATTAGTGCTGGAATGATCACACCCATAAGCCTAAGCGCAAAAAAAAAACACTTATGGGCTCGCTGGGCCAAGCAAGCGATGTTGAACTTTGCTAAGAAAGGGCCCGTTTAAGGGCCCCGGTGATCGAATTTGGCTGCAAAAGTCCCCAGGCCGTCGCGAAGCATCGAGTCGCGCTCAATGGCTTGTTTTTACTTGAAATAGCATGCTCTTGGGTTGGAATCCGACGTTGGGAGGTTTGGAACCTACAGCACCCATAAGCCCTAGTGCAAAAAAAGCACTTATGTGCTCATCGTGCTAAGCAGGGGCCGATGAACTTTGTCGAGAAAGGGACCGTTCGAGGGCCCCAACGATCAAATTTGGCCTTGAAAGCCTATAGTTTGTCGCGAAGTTACGAGTCGCGCTCAATGGCTTGTTTTCGCTTAAAATAGTGAACTCTTGTGTAGGAATCTGACGCCAGGAGTTTTGGAAACTACAAGACCTACAGCTGGAACGAGAACAACACTAGAGGGCGTGTTGGAAAAGACAATGTGAGGCGCGCAACGGGAATTTTAAAAATTTTAACATCATAGTATTTTTTCAAAACACAAGTTTGACATGCTATATGTATAAATTAAACAGATCTTACTAACATTTGTGTGCCGAAGAACCTCCGCAACCCCTGAAGTGAAATAACATTCCAGAAGAGCCTCAACCAATTGGTCTTCTTTGCAATTCTCTATCCACGATCGGAGTGAGTGTGGGCTCACACGTACAGCTCTTCCACCGGTGACTCTCCTTCCAACCAATCGAGAGAACCCAAAGCTAGTGTTCATGATTTGTGAACAAAAGTTCTCAGGGAGTTTTAAGATGCTCACCAGAAGAGTATCACTCTTAATCTCAGGATTAAGATACAATACAAATGATTGTCTAAAGTGAATCTATTTGCCAAGACAGAATTATTAATCCAAATCAATTCACTTTGGGTCCCGATCCAACACATCGTCACCTATGACAACGTGCCAATGTTTCTATTCACGGAGTCCAACTCCAATGGTCAAGACAAACCATCTCCCTATAGGGATATAGACAACATAACAATCTTTGCATGAATAAAGCACCCAACTTTATTCCCTCGATTGCGGATCATATGTTTTAGACCGTCACCTTAAGAATCGTGTCTTCCGCATAATCAGTCCATCATATGCCCAATTCTTAAAGGTTTAAATCGACAGTCTCAAACTATTATTTGCTTAACATACATTCAACAAATATGAACATAAAGAGGACAAGATTTGGTATATATAAATGAATAAATTCTTTATTGATAAAAATGACTCCAAAAACGTATTACATTTTTACTCCTTAGGGCATACATATCTAATAATCTCCCACTTGCACTAAGTGAGTAAATACAGTAAATCTCGCATCCCCATAGCTTCCACATGTTTCTCGAAGACTCTCCCTGTAAGTGTCTTAGGAAAAGGATCAGCTAAATTGTCCTCTGGTGCGATCTTGCACACTGTGACATGCCCGCCCTCAACAAAGTCCTTTATCACATGATACTTTCGATCAATATGTTTACTCTTCTTTTCAAATCTTGGTTCCTTAGCATTAGCTACCGCCACACTATTATCACAGTATAGTGATACCGCCTTATCCATAACAGGAACAACCTCAAGATCCCCAAGGAACTTACAGAGCCACACTGCTTCTTTCGAAGCATCACTAGCTGCCACATACTCGACCTCCATCGTTGAATCCAAAGTGCAATCTTACTTCAAACTTCTCCAACTGATGGCACAGCCGCCCAGAGTAAACACAAACCCCGAAGTCGATTTCCTAGAATCCAGACAAGATTGAAAATCTGAATCAGTATATCCTAAAGGAGTCAGGTCCTCACCTGAATATACAAGCATATACCCTCGAGTCCTTCGTAGGTATTTAAAAATATGCTTTACCTCAACCCAGTGGTTTGGTCCTGGATCCGCTTGAAATCGACTTACAATCCTGACAGCATAGTTAATATCCGGTCGTGTGCAAAACATGGCATACATGAGACTACCCACTGCTTAAGCATAAGGTGCCTTCTTCATCTATTCTCTTTCTTCATAAGACTTTGGAGAGTCTTTCTTAGAAAGAGTAATTCTAGACCTAGATGGTTGCCTATCTTTCTTGGAATCCTGCATTGCAAACCTCTTGAGAATTTTATCTATGTAGCCAGCCTGTGACAAAGCTATAATTTTGTTCTTCCTATCCCAAAAGATCTAGACACCAAGAACAAAATTAGCCTCACCCAAGTCCTTCATGTCAAATTGCATGGTCAACCATAATTTGAATAATGACAATGCCCCAACGTCATTGCCAATTAGCAGAATGTCATCTACATAGAGCAGTAGAAAAACCACCTTCTCATCCTTAATTTGTTTGTAAACACATGGTTCATCTACATTTTGTGAGAACCCATAAGTCTTGATCACCTAATCAAATCTTATATTCCAAGAACGAGAAGCCTGCTTAAGTCCATAAATTAACTTTAGCAGCTTACAAACCTTACCCTCTTGACCCGTGATCTTGAACCCGTCTGGCTGTTCCATGTAAATGGGCTCATCAAGATAGCCATTTAGAAAAGCCGTCTTGACATCCATCTGTCAAATCTCATAGTCGAAAGTGGCAGCTATGGATAAGAGAATCTGGACGGCCTTAAGCATGGCTACAGCCGAAAAGGTTTCCTCATAATCGATTCCTTCCTTTTGCGAATAACCCTTAGTTACCAGTCTAGCCTTAAAGGTTCTGACCTTTCCATCCACTCCTCTTTTCCTCTTGTAGATCCACTTACACCCTATGGGTTTTACCCCTTCGGGAAGATCCACAAGCTCCCAGACCTTATTAGTCTCCATAGACTTCATCTCTATGTTCATGGCCTCTGTCTAGAGTTTTGAGAGTTTTGAATCAACATCCTCCATAGCTTTTGCGTAAGTATAAGGATCCCTATCATGTTCATCCGCTTCAGCCAAGAAGACCTCCCCATTGAACATATACCTCTCAGGTTGACGCCCGATCCTCCCAGTACGTCGAAGCCCTTGAGATTGTTGTTCAAGTTTGTTTGGTTTTTTTACACTGATCGAAACGGTTTCATTCGGAACCTACAGAGTGATTTGATCACTCCTTAACTCCTCAAGCACCACTTTGCTTCCAAGTTTAAAGTCGTCCATGTAACTTTCCTCAAGGAAAGTTGCATTAGCAGAAACAACAACTTTATTTTCCTTTGGGTTATAAAAATAACCCCCTTTAGTCCCTTTTGGATATCCTACAAACATGCAAACTTTCGAATGTGCTTCCAACTTATTTGGATCCTTAAACAGGACATGAGCCAAACATCCCCATATACAAATATGGTTTAAGGATGTCTTTCTTCTTGTCCACAACTCGTGAGGAGTTTTAGGGACCGATTTTGAAGGCACATTGTTCAAAAGATAACATGCAGTTTGTAGTGCATATCCCCAAAAGGATAAAGGTAATGATGAATAACTCATCTTGGACCTGACCATGTCCAACAAAGTCCTATTTCTTTTCTCTGCAATGCCATTCTGCTGCGGAATGCCCGACGCAGTCAAATGGGATAAAATCCCATTCTCTAACAAGTGTCCCAAGAACTCATTAGAAAGGTATTCCCCACCTCGATCAGATCGAAGTGCCTTTATGGGTCTACCTAATTGTTTTTCCACTTCAGCTCGAAACTCCCTGAACTTATCAAAAGTTTCACTTTTGGGGTGCATCAAGCGCACATACCCATATCTTGAGTAATCGTCAATAAAAGTGGCGAAGTACTCATACCCTCCTCGTGCCCAGATGTTCATCGATCCGCAAACATCACTATGCACAAGTTCTAGAACCCCTTCAGCCCTATTGCCTTTAGACCCGTATGGTCTTTTGGTCATTTTACCCTCCAAACAAGATTCACATTGAGGCATAGATTCCACCTTTAAGTGACTTAAAGGTCCATCCCTTACCAACCTTTGAATCCTATTCAGGTTAATGTGACCAAGGTGCAAATGCCAAAGATAAGTCTTATTAAAGTGAGAAGTTTTAAGTCTTTTAGAGTTATTATCATTCATCTCAGCATTAAGCAATAAGTCCATCTTAGGTTTGATAAAATATAGATTATTTTGCATCCATCCTAAACAGATAAAAGATTTGTTTTTATGAATCATCACTTTTTCATTAAAAGATACCATGTAGGAGTCTTTAAATAAACAAGATACAGAAATTAAATTCCTTTTAAATTTAGGAACATAAAAACAATCTTGCAAAAATAAATTCCTATAGTTATCAAAGTAAAGATGGACGTCTCCCGCTGCTTCCGCTGAGACCAAGGATCCATCGCCCATCCGAAGCGTGAAGTCTTCATGCAGCAGACTTCTCGTTTCTTTGAAACCCTATAGAGAAACACAAACATGATTAGTTGCACCTGAATCTATGACCCAAATTTCACTGGATTCCTCAACCAAACAAGTTTCTAAATACAGAAGATCACACTTACCTCCTTTGGAAAGGAAGTCCTTGCAATGCTTCTTAATATGCCTGACCTTTCCACAGAAGAAGCACTTAAGCTTCTTTGGGTTCTTCTTCTTCTTCTTCTTGCTTTTGGTATTAGTAGGAATAGAAGACTTCCCGTTCTTAGCCCGTTGCTTCTTTCCATTCCCAGAGTTAGAATTAGAACCAGAAGCAGCTACCATGTTGGCCTCACCACCCACAGGAGACTCCCTGATCAGCAGTTTGAACTCCTGCAACCGTTTCATCAGTTCTGTCAAGGTCATATCCCGTCTATTGCTTAAATTTAATGTAGCTCTAAGCAGAATAAATTCCTTAGATAGAGTCTCAAAGACCATAGTCATCTGAGTTTCAGCATCGATGTCGGCTCCATTGGTTTGAGCCTCAGCTAGGTAACCCATGACCAACATCATATGCTCCTTTACAGATGTCCCGGTCTCTATCTACAGTTTAAGAGTTTTCAAAGCGCCCCTTGCCACTTTGTTATGGCCTGGCCTCCAAACATGTCCTCAAGATTATCCAAGATCTGCTTCACAGTTTCATAATCTTGATGTTGAGCCTGCAGAACATTATTCATGCTGGCCATAACATAGCAGCGGGCCAGATCATTGGCATCTTTCCAGCGGTTATACGCTTGGAATTGCTCATTAGATGAGTGTCCCGTAGGCTCGGGAGGACAAAGGATTGTCAGAACATATTTCAGTTTCTCAAAGGATAGGACGATATCAAGGTTCTGTTTCCAATCATTGTAATTCTCACCGGTTAATTGGTTTTTGTCAAGAATCGATGATAAAGCGTTTTTAGATATTTTTAATCTACAATAAAGAATCATATACCAAACATAAGCAAAGATATCATAATAATTTAGTAAGATAACACAATCATGTAAAATCATACAAATGTGTTTATGTGTCAAAACCTTAAAAATATCACAACCTTACAACGATAATTCCCAACTCAGAATTCAACAAGCTCTAGGGGAGTCATGCCAAATTCAATCAGGAACATGGAT
This sequence comes from Artocarpus heterophyllus, assembly GCA_025403435.1. Taxonomy (NCBI): domain Eukaryota; kingdom Viridiplantae; phylum Streptophyta; class Magnoliopsida; order Rosales; family Moraceae; genus Artocarpus; species Artocarpus heterophyllus. Next base: position 19,765,646 of record CM046340.1, on the reverse strand, counting down.
CCCCTCTTAATTAATATATGCCATCCAGGACCCGTATGATCCAGCATATATTAAAAATCGTTTCTTTGGCCATTAATTTTATTAATAGAGCTCCTAGGGGAGGTTAATAATAAAATTAATGTGAGTGTATAACCATCGTTTCAAAGATCCACCTAGGGGTGTGCAACCATAAATCATGCTAAAATACCTTATCCTCTTAGAGATCCAATCTGGTACATGATAGAAATCCCTTCCTAGGGGTCAGGACCACCATGTTCTTCCTATGGACCAACGATGGAGGCCTTAGGTTCTCTCTTTGAAAACCTTCTCCCACTCAATCTTTTGAAATCAAGGTTTTATTTTAAAATTATGCATGAAAAATTTTAATATGAGCGGCACTTTCTATTCTATATGACTGTTATCAATATACATGGCAAATCATATTATAATGCAGACAAGCAAAGCAATCAAGCAAAGCTATAAGCAAAGTAATAATAACCGTAATATTATGGCTCCACCCTAGAGAATAGAAAACTAAGATTACAAGAGAATAATCGAGACATATATCGATTCTTCATCCTTGAATCCTCAAGTTGTATCCTTCTTCACGTAATTCCCATCTTCAAGTCTTCAATCCCGTATGAATCAAATACTTCATATTTCTGGTCATATCCAAATTTAATGTTTCTCAGAATCGTCTCAAAATAAAATTAAAACTGCACCGCAAAAATTGCACCTTTTCTAGGAATTTTCTAGCTCTCGGTCGGTAGGCCGATCTGGGTGATCAGCCTGCCGACCCATGAAAGTTTGGCATGCCAAACTAGAAGTTCGGCCTGCCGGCAGAGCTAGCCTATTTTTGCCCCACTGACGGCCTGTCGAACCACACGTTCGACCTGCCGATCTGTGACCATTGGCCTGTCGAACTGAATGTTCGGCATGCCGACCGAGCAGAAATCTCCATTCCAGAAAATACAATTTTAATGCAATTCATCAATTTTATTTTCAACAATTCAAAAACATAAAATTAGAGACATGCTATATTTTTAACATTAGAGTATTTTTCTAAAACACAAGTTTGACATGCTATATGTATAAATTAAATGGACCTTACTAACCTTTGTGTGTCGAAGAACCTCCACAACCCGTGAAGAGAGTAATGTTCCGAAAGAGCCTTAACCAACTGGTCTTCTTTGCTATTCTTTATCCACAATCATAGTGAGTGTGGGCTCACACATACAGCTCTTCCACCGATGACTCTCCTTCCAACCAATCGAGAGAACCCAAAGCTAGTGTTTGTGATTTGTGAACAAAAGCTCTCAGGGAGTTTTAAGATGCTCACCAGAAGAGTATCACTCTTAATCTCTCAATTGATCTGAGTAACTCATGAGACTTACTCCCTCTATATAGCGATTGGTCCTGGGGTCAGTCCTTATCAGATTAGGTCTCAAAAACTCAAAACAGAATCAAGTTCGGATCAATATCTAATAAGATCTGTGTGAAAACACGTAATCTTATCTCTTGTTGATCGGTAGGCCGAACAGGCCCCATTGACAGGCCAAACACGTAGATCGATAGGTCGAACTACCGCGTAAATATTTTCACGAATCTTTTATTTTCCATCCGACATTCTATAGGATAAAGTCTCAGTTTTGATTCAAATAACCCAATAGAGAAGTTATCTGATCAAAACAAACTTTATCAAGATAATCTCTAAGAAAATAAATCAATTCACAATAATTCTATAAGTTTATCTTGATTTAATTTATCCAATTAAATCAACCGATAAACAGACAAGAATTATCTGATCCCAATAATTCAACAAGTTTATCTTAAATTAATTTTATTACAAAAATAATTCAACCAATAAACAGACATGAATTATTTGATTCTTTCAAATTTTAAACCAATTTGATAAATCTGACATAAGTCACCAATTATTGAAAAAGCACGCCGTATCGTTACAGGATTTTGTGAGCTAGCAAAGGGGACCAAAATGGACCCATAAAGTTCAAGCTCTCGATAATCATGAAACCCAATATCCCAGATATACATTTCAAAATTATCAACTCCAACGCTATTCCACTAAAAGCTTGGAGCTACACTCTCGAACTCTATAGAATTACGAAGCCCGTATAGCTAAGTCTCCATGACATATCAAAGTGTATCGTATCCCCATATGATAATCCATAATCAGCTTAAGGGCAAGTTTTGTCTTACCTTCCCGATTATTTTTATCTTACGTTCCATTATCTCACCATTACAAAACTTACCATCCAAAGATAGTATACCATTTGGTTACACCTATGTATCCAAATGGTTGAGCACTATCGTTTTCCAATTACAGGATAACGCATATAAGAGGATATCATTACTCCTAAAGAGGAGCTATGGATTCCATATCTATAAATAACAAGTCTATGCTATCAAGAGTCATGTCTCCAACGTACCAGCATGCATACAACTATTGAGATGTGGGAGTCACCCTTTGGTACATCAAAAGGCACAAGTCGAGACAACAGGCCCACTATCTATCTCAGGATTAAGATACAATACAAATGATTGTCTAAAGTAAATCGATTTGCCAAGACAAAATTATTAATCCAAATCAATTCACTTTGTGTCCTGATCCAACACATCGTCACCTATGACAACGTGCCAATGTTTCTACTCACGGAGTCAAACTCCGATGGTCAAGAGAAACCATCTCCCTATAGGGATATAGACAACATAACAATCTTTGCATTAATAAAGCGCCCAACTTTATTTACTCTATTGCGGATCATATGTTTTAGACCGTCACCTTAAGAATCGTGTCTTCCGCATAATCAGTCCGTCATATGCCCAATTCTTAAAGGTTTAGACCGACAGTCTCAGACTACTTTTTGCTTAACATACATTCAACAAATATGAACGTAAAAAGGACAAGATTTGGTATATATAAATGAATAAATTCTTTATTGATAAAAATGTCTCCAAAAACGTATTAAATTTTTACTCCATAAGGCATACATATCTAACAGGGCGATGGTCGGGGCTTGAGGGGGGCGGCGACCATTGTGAAAGTAGAGCTGGTAGATGCAGCTAAAAAAAAGGGAAATAAACGCAACGAGGAAAAAAAAGAAGGGTACAACACGAGGATTTTCCAAGAGGTCACCTATCCTAGAACTACTCTCGCCCAAGCATGCTTAACTGCAGAGTTCTATGGGATCCAGTGCATTAGTGCTGGTATGATCGCACCTGTAAGCCTAAGCGCAAAAAACACATTTATGGGCTCGCCATGTCAAGCAAGCGCCGTTGAACTTTGACGAGAAAGGGCCTGTTCGAGGGCCCCACTTGAAATAGCGTGCTCTTAAGTCAGAATCTGACGCCAGGAGGCTTGGAACCTGCAAGACTCACGGGTGGAACGAAAGCAACACTAGAGGGCGATGGGCAGGGCTTGAGGGGGCCAGCGACAATTGTGAAAGCGGAGCTAGCGGACATAGCTAAAAATAAAGGGAAAGAAACTCAACGGGGAACAAAAGAAAAGAGGGGTGCAACACGAGGGCTTCCCAGGAAGTCACCCATCCAAGTACTACTCTCGCCCATACATGCTTAACTGTAGAGTTCTGATGGGATCCGATGCATTAGTGCTGGTATGATCGCACCAATAAGCCTAAGCACCAAAAAACCACTTATGGGCTCACCGTGCCAAGCAGGGGCCATTGAACTTTGCCGAGAAAGGGACCGTTAGATGGCCCCGGAGATCAAATTTGGCCGCAAAAGCGCCCAAGTCATCGCGAAGCAACGAGTCGCGCTCAATGGCTCGTTGCAATATGAAATAGTGAGCTCTTGCACAGGAATCCGACGATGGGAGGTTTGGAACCAGTAGGACCCACGGCTGGAATGAGAGTAGGACTAAAGGGCGATGGGCAGGGCTTGAGGGGGCCTGGTGGCCAATGTAAAAGCAGAGCTGGCGGACGTAGCTAAAAAATATGAAAAATAAATGCAATGGGGAAAAAAAAAGAGGGATGCAACACGAGGACTTCCCAGGACATCACCCATCCTAGTACTACTCTAGCCCAAGCATGCTTAACTACCGATTTCTGATCGGATCTAGTGCATTAGTGTTGGTATGATGACACCTGAAAGCCTAAGTGCAAAAAAAGCACTTATGGGCTCGCCGTGCCAAGCAGGCGCCGTTGAACTTTGCCAAGAAAGGATCCGTTTGAGGGCCTCGATGATCAAATTTGACCGTAAAAGCCCTAGGTCATCGCGAAGCATGGAGTCACGCTCAATGGCTCATTTCTGGTTGAAATAGCGTGCTCTTGCATCAAAATTTGGCGTCAAAATTCGACGCCATGAGGTTTGGAACCTGTAGGACCCACGGTTGGAACGAGAACAGCACTAGTGGGCGACGGACAGGGCTTGAGGGGGGCCGCCGTCTATTGGGAAACGTGAGCTGGCGAACGTAGCTATAAATAAAGGGAAAAAAATGCAACGGGGAAACAAAAAAAATAGAGGCATGCAACACGAGGACTTTCCAGGAGGCCACCCATACTAGTACTACTCTAGCCCAAGCATGCTTAACTGCAGAGTTCTGATGGGATCCGGTGCATTAGTGCTAGTATGATCGCACCTGTAAGCCTAAGCAAAAAAAAAGTACTTATGGGAAATAAACAAAAAAAAGAGGGGTGCAACACGAGGAGTTCCCAAGAGGTCGCCCATCCTAGTACTACTCTCACTCACGCACGCTTAACTACAGAGTTCTAATGGGATCTGGGGATTTAGTGCTAGTGTGATTGCACCTGTAAGCCTAAGCACAAAAAAAGCACTTTTGGGCTCGCCGTGCCAGGCAGGGGCCATTGAATTTTGGCAAGAAAGGGCCCGTTTGAAGGCCCCGGTGATCAAATTTGGCTGCAAAAGCCCTCAGGCCATCACGAAGCATCTTGTCGCACTTAACGACTCGTTTTTGCTTGAAATAGCGTGCTCTTGCATGGGAATCCGACGACGGGAGGTTTGGAACCCACAGGGCCCACAGCTGGAACGAGAGCAGCACTAAAGGGTGATGGACAGGGCTCGAGGGGGGCCGACGGCCATTGTCAAAGTAGAGCTGGTGGACGTAGCTAAAAAAAATGGGAAATAAACGCAACAGGAAAAAAAAAAGGGGTGCAACACGAGGACTTCCCAGGAGGTCGCCCATCCTAGTACTACTCTCACCCAAGCACGCTTAATTGTGGAGTTCTAATAGGATCCTGGGCATTAGTGCTGGTATGATCACACCCGTAAGCCTAAGCGTAAAAACAGCACTTATGGGCTCACCATGCCAAGTAGGCGCCGTTGAACTTTGCCAAGAAAGGGACCGTTTGAGGGACCCAGTGATAGAATTTGGCAATAAAAGCCCCTAGTTCGTCACAAAGCATCGAGTCACTCTCAATGGCTCGTTTCTGCATGAAGTAGTGAACTCTTGCGCTGGAATCTGACACCGGGAGGTCTGGAACCTATAGGGCCCACGGCAGGAACAAGAGCAGCACAAGAGGGTGATGGAAGGGCCTTGAGGTGGGCCGACAGCCATTGTGAAAGAGGAGCTGGTGTACGCTGCTAAAAAGAAAGTGAAATAAATGCAACGGGGAAAAAAAAGAGGGGTGCAACACGTGGACTTCCCAGGAGATCACCCATCGTGCTACTACTCTTGCCCTTGCAAGCTTAACTGTGAAGTTTTGATGGGATTTGGTGCATTAGTGCTGGTGTGATCGTACCAGTAAGCCTAAGTGTAAAAAAAGCACTTATGGACTCGCCGTGCCAAGCATAGGCCATTGACCTTTGCCGAGAAAGGGACCGTTCGAGGGCCCCGTCGATCGAATTTGGCTGTAGAAGCCCCCAGGTCGTCGAAAAGCGACGACACGCCCTCAATGGCTCATTTTCGCTTAAAATAGTGAGCTCTTGTGCTGGAATCTAATGCCGGGAGGTTTGGAACCTGTAGGACCCATGGCTGGAACGAGAGCAGCACTAGAAGGTGATGGGCAGGGCTTGAGGGGGCCAGCGGCCATTGTGAAAGCAGAGTTGAAGGACGCAGCTAAAAATAAAGGGAAATACATGCAACGGGGAAAAAAAAAAGAGGGGTGCAACACGAGTGCTTCGTAGGAGGTCACCCATCCTTGTACTGCTCTCTCCCATGAATGCTCAACTGGGGAGTTTTGATAATATCCAGTGCATTAGTGCTTGTACGATCGTACCAGCGAGCCTAAGCACCAAAAAATCACTAATGGGCTCATCCTGCCAAGTAGGGGCCGTTGAACTTTGCCGAGAAAGGGACTATTCGAGGGCCCTAGTGATCGAATTTGGCCGCAAAAGCCCCCAGGTCATCGCGAAGCAACGAGTCGCGCTCAATGGCTCGTTTTTGCTTGAAATAGTGAGCTCTTGTGCAGGACCCGCGGCTAGAACGAGAGCAGCACTAGAGGGCGATGGGCTGGGCTTGAAGGGTTTGGAACCTGTAGGACCCACAACTTGAATGAGAGTAGCACTAGAGGGTGATGGACAGGGCTTGGGAGGGCCTGCAGCCATTATGAAAGCGGACGCAGCTAAAAAAAATGGGAAATAAATGCCACAAGGGAAAAAAAAAAAAGAGGATTGCAACACAAAGACTTCCCAGGAGGTCACCCATCGTAGCACAACTGTCACCCAAGCAAGCTTAACTGCGAAGTTCAGATGGGATCCAGTGCACTAGTGCTGGTAAGATCGCACTCGTAAACCTAAGCGCAAGAAAAGCATTTATGGCCTCTGTGCCAAGCAGGGGCTATTGAACTTTGCTAAGAAAGGGACCGTTCGAGGGCCTCAGTAATCCAATTTGGCCGCAAAAGCCCCTAGCTCATCGTGAAGCAATGAGTCATGCCCAACGGCTCGTTTTTGCTTGAAATTGTGTGCTCTTACGTAGGAATCTGACGCCGGGAGGTTTGAAACCTGGAGGACCCACAGCTGGAGCGAGAGCAACACTATAGGGAGATGGACGAGGCTTGAGGGGGGACGACGACCATTGTGAAAGCAGAGCTGCCGGACACAGTTAAAAAAAAGGAAAATAAACGTAACGGGGAGAAAAAAAAGATGGGTGCAACACGAGGACTTCCCGGGAGGTCACCCATCCTAGTACTACTCTTGCACAAGCACGCTTAACTACGGAGCTCTAATGGGATCTGATGCATTAGTGCAGGTCTGATCGCACCTGTAAGCCCTAGTGCAAAAAAAGCAATTATGGGCTTGCTGTGCCAACCAGGGGCCGTTGAACTTTGCCAAGAAAGGGACCGTTCAAGGGTCTCGGTGATCAAATTTGGTCGTAAAAGCCCCAGGTAATCATGAAGCATCGAGTCACTCTCAATGTCTCGTTTTCGCTTGAAATAGTGTGCTCTTGCGTCGGAATCCGACAATGGGAGGTTTGGAACCTGCAAGACTCACGGCTAGAACGAGAACAACACTAGAGGGCGATGGTCGGGGCTGGAGGGGGGCCGACGACCATTGTGAAGGCAGAGCTGGCAGACGCAGCTAAAAAAAAGGGAAATAAATGCAAACGGGAAAAAGAATAAAAGAAGGGTGCAACACGCGGACATCCCAGGAGGTCACCTATCCTAGAACTACTCTCGCCAAAGCGTGCTTAACTACAGAGTTCTATAAGACCTGGTGCAATAGTGCTGGTATGATCGCACCAGTAAGCCAAAGCGCAAAAAAAGCACTTATGGGCTTGCCGTGCCAAGCAGGGGCCGTTGAACTTTGTCGAGAAAGGGACCGTTTGAGGGCCCCGACGATCAAATTTGGCCACAAAAGCCCCCAGTTCGTTGCGAAACAGCGATTCGCGCTTAATGGCTCATTTCTGCTTAACATAGGGAACTCTTGTGCAGGAATTCGATGCCGGGAGGTTTGGAACCTACAAGACCCACGGCTGGAATGAGAGCAACACTAGATAGCGATGGTCGGGGCTTGAGGGAGGCCGGCGGCCATTGTGAAAGCAGAGCTGGCGGACAAAGCTAAAAAAAAAGGAAATAAACGCAACAGGGAAAAAAAAAAAGAGGGGTGCAACATGAGGACTTCCCAGAAGGTCACCTATCCTATAACTACTTTCACCCAAGCACGCTTAACTGCGAAGTTCTGATGGGATCTGGTGCATTAGTGCTGGTATAATTGCACCCGCAAGCCTAAGCGAAAAAAAAAGCACTTATGGGCTCGTCGTGCCAAGCAGGAGCCGTTGAACTATGCCAAGAAAGGTACTGTTTGAGGGCCCCAGTGATCAAATTTGGCCTCAAAAGCCCCCCGGTTGTCGCGAAACCACAAGTTGCACTAAATGGCTCGTTTTCACTTGAAATAGTGAGCTCTTGCGCAGGAATCTGACACCAGGAGCTTTGGAACCTGCAAGACCGACGGCTGGAATGAGAGCAACATTAGAGGGCGATGGGCGGGGCTTGAGGGGGGACGGCGGCTGTTTTGAAAGGTGGGTTCATAGACGCAACTAAAAATTAAGGGAAATAAACACAACGGGGAAAAAAAATAGGGGTGCAACACTAGGACTTCCCATGAGGCCACCCATCCTGGTGCTACTCCCACCCATGCATGCTTAACTGCAAAGTTTTGATGGGATCCATTGCATTAGTGCTGGTATGATCGCACTCGTAAGCTCTAGCATGAAAAAAGCACTTATGGGCTCGTCGTGCCAAGCCGAGGCCATTGAACTTTACCGAGAAAGGGACCGTTCGAGGGCCCCAACGATCAAATTTGGCACCAAAAGCCCCTATTCATCTCGAAGAAGCAAGTCACTCTCAATGGCTGGTTTCTACTTGAAATAGTGAACTCTTGTGCAGGAATCCGACGCTGAGAGGTTTGGAACATGTAGGACCCACGACTGGAATGAGAGCAACTCTAGAGGGCGATGGTCGGGGATTGAGGGGGGCCAGCGGCCATTGTGAAAGTAGAGCTGGTGGACGCAGCTAAGGAAAAAAAAAGGAGGGTGCAACAGGAGGACTTCTCAGGATGTCACCTATCCTAGTACTACTCTCGCCCAAGCACGCTTAACTGCGGAGTTCTGATGGGATCCATTGCATTAGTGCTGGTATGTTCACACCCGTAAACCTAAGCGCAAAAGTAGCCTTATAGGGTGCCTTGCGAAGTAGGGGCCGTTGAACTTTGCCGAGAAAGGTATCGTTTGAGGGCCCCGGTGCTCGAATTTGGCCGTAAAAGCCCTCAGTTTGTTGTGAAGCAGCGAGTCGTGCTCAATGGCTTGTTTCTGCTTGAAATGGTGAACTCTTGTGCAAGAATCTGAAGCCAAGACGTTTGGAAGCTGTAGAACCCACGGTGGGAACGAGAGCAGCACTAGAGGGCAATGGTCGGTGCTTGAGGGGGGCCGGCGGCCATTGTGTAAGCAGAGCTGGCGGACACAGCTAAAAAATAAATGACATAAATAAAGGAGGGAAAAAAAAAAGAGGGGTGCAACACGAGGACTTCCCAGGAGGTCACCCATCCTATAACTACTCTCGCCAAAGCACGCTTAACTGTGAAGTTTTGATGGGATCCGATGCATTAGTGCTGGCATGATCGCACCCGTAAGCCTAAGCGGAAAAAAAGTACTTATTGGCTCGTCGTGCCAAGTAGTGGCCTTTGAACTATGCCGAGAAAGGTACTGTTCGAGGGCCCCAACAATCAAATTTGGCCGCAAAAGCCCCCCGGTCATTGCGAAGCCACGAGTCATGCTCAATGGCTCGCTTTCGCTTGAAATAGTAAGCTCTTGCGTAGGAATCCGACGGCAGGAGGTCACCTATCCTAGTACTACTCTCGCCCAAGCACGCTTAACTACGGAATGCTGGGACCCATTGCATTTGTCCTAGTATGTTTGCACCTGTAAACCTAAGCGTAAAAATAGCACTTAAAGGGTGCCTTGACAAGTAGGGGCCATTGAACTTTGCCGAGAAAGGTATCGTTCGTGGGCCCTGGTGATCGAATTTGACTGCAAAAGCCCCCAGTTTGTCACGAAGCAGCGAGTCGTGCTAAATGGCTCGTTTTTGCTTGAAATAGTGAACTCTTGTGTAGGAATCCAAAGCTGGGACGTTTCAAACCTATAGGACCCACGGCAAGAATGAGAGCAGCACTAGAGGGTGATGGGCACTAAAGTAACGAACGTAGCTAAAAAATAAGAAACAAATACAACGGGGAAAAAAAAAAGGGTGAAACATGAGGACTTTTTTGATGGGATCCAGTGCATTAGTGCTGATATGATAGCACCAGTAAGCCTAAGCTCAAAAACAGCACTTATGGGCTTGTCGTGCCAAGCATACGCCATTGGACTTTGTCGAGAAAGTGCCCGTTTGAGGGCCCCGATGATCAAATTTAGTAGTAAAGCCCCCAGTTCATCGCGAGGCATCGAGTCACGTTCAATGGCTCGTTTCCGCTTCAAATGGCATGCTCTTGCATCAGAATTTGACTCCAAGAGGCTTGGAACCTATAGGAGCCACGGCTGGAGTGAGAGCAGCACCGAGGGCGATGGTCGGTGCTTGAGGGGGGCCGGCGGCTGTTGTGAAAGCAGAGTTGGTGGACGCAGCTAAAAATAATGGGAAATAAATGCAACGGGGAAAAAAAAAAAAGAGGGGTGCAACACAAGGACTTCCCCAAAGGTCACCATCCTAGTACTACTCTCGCCCATGCACGCTTAATAGCGGAGTTCTGATGGGATCCGGTGCATTAGAGCTGTTATAACTGCACCAGTAAGCCTAAGCGTAAAAAATGCACTTATGGGCTCGCCGTGCCAAGTAGGGGCCATGGAACTTTGATGAGAAAGGGACCGTTCAAGGGCCCCAACAATCAAATTTGGCCGCAAAAGCCCCCAGGTCGTTGTGAGGCCACGAGTCGCGCTCAATGGCTCGTTTTCGCTTGAAATAGTGAGCTCTTGCGTAGGAATTTGATGCCGAGAGGTTTGGATCCTACAAGGCCCTCAATTGGAATGAGAGCAGCACTAGAGGGCAATGGCCAAGGCTTTAGGGGGGCCGGCAGCCATTGTGAAAGCAGAGCTGGTGGACGGAGCTAAAAAAGTGGGAAATAAACGCCATGGGAGAAAAAAAAAAGAGGGTTGCAACACGAGTACTTCCCAGAAGGTTACCCATTCTAGTACTACTCTCGCCCAAGCACGCTTAACTGTGGAGTTCTGATGGGATCTGATGCACTAGTGCTGGTAAGATCACACCAATAAGCCTAAGTGCAAAAAAAACACTTATGGGCTTGCCGTGCCAAGTAGGGGTTGTTGAACTTTGCCGAGAATGGGACCGTTCAAGGGCCCCAGTAATTCAATTTGGTCGTAGAAGCCCCAAAGTCATTGCAAAGCAACAAGTCACGCTCAATGGCTTGTTTCTGCTTGACATAGTGTCCTCTTGCGTAGGAATCCAACACCAGGAGGTTTGGAAACTACGGGAACCACGGCTGGAATGAATGCAGCACTAGAGGGAGATGGACGGGGCATGAGGGGGGCCAGCGGCCATTGTGAAAGTAGAGCTGGTGGACGTAGCTAAAAATAAAAGGGAACACGAGGACTTCCCAGGAGGTCACCCATACTAGTATTGCTCTCACCCATGCACGCTTAACTGCAGAGTTCTGATGGGATTTGGTGCATTGGTGTTGGGATGATTGCACCCGTAAGCCTAAGCGTAAAAAAAAGCACTTATGACCTCGCCGTGCCCAGCAGACGCCATTGAACTTTATCGAGAAAGGGCCTGTTCGATGGCCCCAATGATCAAATTTGGCCGCAAAAGCCTCTAGTTCGTCGCGAAGCGACGAGTCACTCTCAATCGCTCATTACTACTTGAAATCGTGAGCTCTTACGCAAGAATCCGGTGCCAGGAGGTTTAGAACCTGCAAGACCCACGGCAGGAATCACAACAGCACTAGAGGGCGATGGGCAGGGCTTGAGGTGGGCTGGCTGCTATTATAAAAGCAGAGCTGGTGAACGCAGCTAAAAAAAATGGGAAATAAACGCAATAGGGAAACAAAAAAAGAGGGGTGCAACATGAGGACATCCCAGGAGGTCACCCACCTAGTACTACTCCTAGCCAAGCACGTTTAACTATAGAGTTTTGATGGGATCCGGTGCATTAGTGCTGGTATGATCACACTTGTAAGCCTAAGTGCAAAAAAAGCAGTTGTGGGCTCGCCGTGCCAAGCATGAGCCATTGAAATTTGCCGAGAAAGGGCCCGTTCTGGGGCCTTGGCAATCGAATTTGGCTGTAAAAGCCCCCAGGTCGTCACGAAGCATCGAGTCATGCTCAATGGCTCGTTTTTGCTTGAAATAGCATGCTCTTGCGTCGAAATCCAATGCTAGGAGGTTTGGAACCTGCTGGACCCATGGCTAGAATGAAGGTAGCACTAGAGTGCGAAGGGTGGGGCTTGAGGGGGGCTGGCAGCCATTGTTAAAGCAGAGTAGGAAGACACAGCTAAAAATAATGGGAAATAAACGCAACAGTGAAAAAAAAAAAGAAATTGGGGTGCAACATGAGTAGTTCCCCAGAGGTCACCCATCTTAGTACTACTCTCGCCCATTCATGCTTAACTGAGGAGTTCTGATGGGATCAGGTGAATTAGTGCTGGTAAGATCACACCCGGAAGCCTAAGCGCACAAAAAGCACTTATATGCTCGCTGTCCCAAGCAGGGGCTGTTGAACTTCGTCAAGAAAGGGATTGTTCAAGGGCCTTAGCTATCGAATTTGGTCGCAAAAGCCCCCAGGTCATTGCAAAGCCACGAGTCTCGCTCAATGGCTCATTTCTACTTGAAATCGTGAGCTCTTGTGTAGGAATCTGGCGCCAAGAGGTTTGGAACCTGCAGGACCCATGGCTAGAACGAGAGCAGCACTAGAGGGCGATGGTCAGGGCTTGAGGTGGGCCGGAGGCTATTATGAAAGCGGAGTTGGCAGACGCAGCTAAAAAAAATGGGAAATAAACACAACAGGGAAACAAAAAAAGTGGGATGCAACATGAGGACTTCCTAGGAGGTCACCTATCCTACTACTACTCTCGCCCAAGCACGCTTAATTGCAGAGTTCTGATGGGATCCGATGGATTAGTGCTGGTGTGATCACACCTGTAAGCCTAAGCACAAAAAAAACTCTTGTGGGCTCGCCGTGCCTAGCAGGTGCCATTAAACTTTGCCGAGAATGGGCCCGTTTGAGGGCCCCGGTGATCAAATTTAACCGTAAAAGCCCCCAGGTCATCGCGAAGCTTTAAGTCCTACTCAATGGTTCGCTTCTGTTTGAAATTGTGTGCTCTTGTGTTGGAATTTGATGGCGGGCGATTCGAAACCTGCAGATGGAAGGCTGGAACGGGAGCAGCACTAGAGTACGATGGGCGGGGCTAGAGGGGGGCTGATAGCCTTTGTGAATGCGGAGGTGGCGGACACAACTAAAAAAAATTGGGAAAGAAACGCAACAGGAAAAAAAAAAGAGGGGTGCAACACGAGGACTTCCTAGAAGGTCACCCATCCTAGTACTACTATCGCCCAAGCACGCTTAACTATGGAGTTCTGATGGGATCCGGTGCATAAGTGCTGGTATGACTGCACCTGTAAGACTAATCGCAAAAAAAGCACCTATGGGCTCGTCGTGCCGAGCAAGGGTCGTCGAACTTTACACAAAAAGGGCCCGTTCGAGGGCCCAGATGATCAAATTTTGAAGCAAAAGCCCCCGAGACGTTGTGAAACAATGAGTCGCGTTCAATGGCTCATTTTCACTTGAAATAATGTCCTCTTGTGTCAGAATCTGACACCGGGAGGTTTGGGACCAGCAGGGCCCTCGGCTAGAACGAGAGAGCACTAGAGGGCGTTAGGTGGGGCATGAGGGGGACCGGCGGCCATTGTGAATATGGAGGTGGCAGACACAACTAAAAAAAATGGGAAAGAAATGCAACAAGAAAAAAAAATAAGAGGGGTAAAACATGAGGACTTCCTAGGAGGTCACCCATCCTAGTACTACTATCGCCCAAGCACGCTTAACTGTGGAGTTCTGATGGGATCTGGTGCATTAGTGTGAGTATGATCGCACCCGTAAGAGTAAGCGTAAAAAAAACACTTATGGGCTCACCGTGGGCCGTCGAACTTTGCAAAGAAAGGGCTCGTTTGAGGGCCTCGATGATCGAATTTGGCCGCAAAAGCCCCCAGGACATCGTGAAGCAACGAGCCACACTCAATGGCTGGTTTTCACTTAAAATAGCGTGCTCTTGCGTTGGAATGTAACGCCAGGAGGTTTGGGACCAGTAGGAGCCTCGGCTGGAATGAGAGGAACATAGAGGGCGTTAGGTGGGGCATGAGGGGGACTAGCGGCCATGGTGAATGCGAAGGTGGCAGACACAACCAAAAAAAAGGAACGAAACGCAACAGGAAAAAAAAAAGAAGAGGGGTGCAACACGAGGACTTCCTAGGAGGTCACCTATCCTAGCACTACTCTGGCCCAAGCACGCTTAATTGCAGAGTTCTGATGGGATCCGACACAATAGTGCTGGTATGATCGTAGTCGTAAGCCTATGCGCAAAAAAACACTTATGGGCTTGTCGTGCCAAGCAAAGGTCTTAAAACTTTGCTGACATAGGGCACGTTAAAGGAGCCCGGCGGTCAAATTTCACCGCAAAAGCCCCCAGTTCATCGTGAAGCGATGAGTAGCCCTCAATGGCTCGTTTTCACTTGAAATAGTGTGCTCTTACGTCGAAATCTGATGCTAGGAGGTTTGGGACCAGTAGGACCCTCGGCTAGAGTGAGAGTAGCACTAAAGGGCATTAGGCAGGGCTTGAGGGGGACCGGCGGCCATTGTGAATGCGAAGGTGGTAGACGCAACTAAAAAAAATAGGAAAGAAACACAATGGGAAAAAAAAAGAGGGGTGCAACACGAGGACTTAACAAGAGGTCACCCATCCTAGTACTACTCTCGCCCAAGCACGCTTAACTACAAAGTTCTGATGGGATCCGGTGCATTAGTGCTAGTATGATCGTACCCGTAAGCCTAAGCGCAAAAAAGCACTTATGGGCTCGCTGTGCCAAGCAGGGGTCATGGAACTTTGTCGACATAGGGCACGTTCGAGGAGCCTGACGGTCAAATTTCACCACAAAAGCCCCCGGTTCGTCGCGAAGCGATGAGTCACGTTCAATGGCTCGTTTTCACTTGAAATAGTGTGCTCTTGTGCCAAAATCCGATGCCGGGAGGTTTGGGACCAGCAAGACCCTTGGTTGAAATGAGAGCGGGACTAGAGGATATTAGGCGGGGCTTGAGGGGGACCGGTGGCCATTGTGAATGCAGAAGTGGCGGACGCAACTAAAAAAATGGGAAAGAAATGCAACGAGAAAAAAAAAGAGCGGTGCGAAACGAGGACTTCCCAGGAGGTCACCCATCCTAGTACTACTCTCGCCTCTATGGGATCCAGTGCATTAGTGCTAGTATGATCGCACCCGTAAGCCTAAGTGCAAAAAAAGCACTTATAGGCTCGTTGTGCCAAGCAGGGGCTATCAAACTTTAGAGAGAAAGGGCCTGTTTGAGGGCCCCGATGATCGAATTTGGCCGCAAAAGCCCCTAGGACGTCGTGAAGCAATGAGTTTGGCTCAATGGCTTGTTTTTGCTTGAAATAGTGTGCTATTGCGCTAGAATCTGACGTTGGGAGGTTTGGGACCGGTAGGACCCTCGGCTGGAACAAGAGCAGCTCCAGAGGGCGTTAGGAGGGGAATGAGGGGGACCGGCGGACATTGTGAATGCAGAGGTGGCAGACACAACTAAAAAAAATTAGAAAGAAATGCAACAGGAAAGAAAAAGAAGAGGGGTGCAACATGAGGACTTCCTAGGAGGTCACCCATCCTAGTACTACTTAAGCCCAAGCACGCTTAACTATAGAGTTTTGATGGGATCCGGTGCATTCGTGTTGGTATGATCGCACCCGTAAGCTTAAGCGCACAAAAAGCCCTTATGGGCTTGCCGTGCCAAGCAGGGGTCTTTGAACTTTGCCGACATAGAGCACGTTCGTGGAGCCCAGTGATCAAATTTGGCCGTAAAAGCCCTCAATTCGTTGCGAAGCAACGAGTCGTGATCAATGGCTCGTTTTCGCTTGAAATAGTGTCCTCTTGCTCCGGAATTCGATGCTGGGAGGTTTGGGACCAGCAAGACCCCCGATTGGAATGAGAGTAGCACTAAAGGGCATTAGGCAGGGCTCGAGGGGGACCAGCGGCCATTGGGAATGCGGAGGTGGCAGATGCAACTAAAAAAATGAGAAAGAAACGCAATGGGAAAAAAAAAGAGGGGTGCAACACAAGGACTTCCCATGAGGTCACCCATCCTAGTACTACTCTCGCCCAAGCACGCTTCACTGTGGAGTTCTGATGGGATCCGGTGCATTAGTGTTGGTATGATCCCACCCATAAGCCTAAGTGCAAAAAAAGCACTAATGGGCTCGCCGTGCCAAGCAAGGGCCATCGAACTTTGCAGAGAAAGGGCCCATTCGAGGGCCCCGGCGATCGAATTTGGCCACAAAAGTCATCGGGACGTCGTCAAGTAACGAGTCGCGCTCAATGGCTCGTTTTTGCTTGAAATAGTGTGCTCTTGCGTCGAAAGCTGACGCCAGGAGGTTTGGGACCAATAGGACCCTCGGTTGGAACAAGAGCAGCACTAGAGGGCATTAGGCGGGGCATGAGGGGGACCAGCGGCCATTGTGATTGCAGAGGTGGCAGACACAACTAAAAAAAATGAGAAAGAAACGCAATAGGAAAAAAAAAAGAGGGGTGCAACACGAGGAAATCCCAAGAGGTCACCCATCCTTGCACTACTCTCGGTCATGCATGCTTAACTGCAGAGTTCTGATGGGATCCGGTGCATTAGTGCTGGGATGATCACACCCGTAAGCCTAAGCGCAAAAAAAGCAATTATGGGCTCACCGTACCAAGCAGGGGCCATTGAACATTGTAGAGAAAGGGCCCGTTCGAGGGCCCCAGTGATCGAATTTGGCCGCAAAAGCCCCTGGGACATCGTGAAGCAACGAGTCGCGCTCAATGGCTCGTTTCTGCTTGAAATAGTGTGCTCTTGTGCTGGAATCCGACGCCGAGACCTTTGGGACCAGTAGGACCCTCGGCTGGAACGAGAGAAAAAAGAGGGGTACAATACGAGGAGTTCCCAAGAGGTCACCCAGCCTAATACTACTCTTACGCAAGCACCCTTAACTGCGGAGTTCTGATGGAATCTGATGCATTAGGGCTAGTATGATCGCACTTGTAAGCCTAAGCGCAAAAAAAACACTTATGGGGTCGTCGTGCCAAACAAGAGCCATCAAACTTTGTAGAAAAAGGGCCCGTTTGAGAGCCCCGGTGATTGAATTTGGCCTCAAAAGCCCCCAGGACGTCGTGAAGCAACAAGCTGGGCTCAGTGGCTCGTTTTTGCTTTAAATAGTGTGCTCTTGCACTGGAATATGATGTCGAGACCTTTGGAACCAGCAGGACCCTCGGTTGGAATGAGAGTAGAACTAGAGGCCGTTAGGCGGGGCTTGAGGGGGACCGGCAGCCATTGCGAATGCGGAGGTGGCAGACACAACTAAAAAGAATAGGAGAGAAACGCAACGGGGAAAAAAAAAAGAGGGGTGCAACACGAGGACTTCCCAGGAGGTCACCGATCCTAGTACTACTCTCTCCTAAGCACACATAACAATGAAGTTTTGATGGGATCTGGTGCAATAGTGCTGGTATGTTCACACCCGTAAGCCTAAGCGTAAGAAAAGCAATTTTGGGTTCTCCATGCCAAGCAGGGCAGTCGAACTTTGGAGAGAAAGGGCCCATTCGAGGGCCTTGGTGATCGAATTTGGCCGCAAAAGCCCCTGGGACATCGTGAAGCAACGAGTCAGGCTCAATGGCTCGTTTTTGCTTGAAATAGTGTGCTCTTGCGTTGGAATCCGACGTCGAGAGGTTTGGGACCGGTAGGACCCTCGGCTGGAACGAGAGCAGCACCAGAAGGCGTTAGGCGGGGATTGAGGGGGACTGACGGACATTGTGAATGCAGAGGTGGCAGACACAACTAAAAAAAATGGGAAAGAAACGCAACAGGAAAGAAAAAGAAGAGGGGTGCAACACGAGGACTTCCCAAGAGGTCACCTATCCTAGTACTACTCTCGTCCAAGAACGCATAACTGTGGAGTTTTGATGGGATCCGGTGCATTAGTGCTTGTATGATCGTACCCGCAAGCCTAAGCGCAAAAAAAGCACTTATGGGCTTGCCGTGCCAAGCAGGGGTGTTGGAACTTTGCCGACATAGGGCTCGTTCGAGCGGCCCGACTATCAAATTTGGCTGCAAAAGCCCCCGGTTCGTCGTGAAGTAACGAGTCGCGCTCAATGGCTGGTTTTCACTTGAAATAGTGTGTTCTTGCGTCAAAATCTGACGCTAAGACGTTTGCGACCAGCAGGACCCTCGGCTGGAATGAGAGTAGCACTAGAGGGTGATAGGCAGGGCTTGAGGGGGACCGACGGCCATTGTGAATGCAGAGGTGGCGGATGCAACTAAAAAAAATGGGAAAGAAATGCAACGGGGGAAAAAAAAGAAGGGTGCAATGCGAGGAGTTCCCAGGAGGTCACCCATCCTAGTACTACTCTTGCGTAAGCACGCTTAACTGCAGAGTTCTGATGGAATCTGGTGCATTAAGGCTGGTATGATCGTGCCTGTAAGCCTAAGCTTAAAAAAAGCACTTATGGGGTCACCGTGCCAACCAGGAGCCATCGAACTTTGCAGAAAAAGGGCACGTTTGAGGGCCCCGGTGATCGAATTTGGCCTCAAAAGCCCCCGGGACGTCGTGAAGCAACAAGTCGCGCTCAATGGCTCATTTTCATTAGGCAGGGCTTGATGGGGACCGGCGGCCATTGTGAATGCGTAGGTTGCGGATGCAACTACAAAAAATAGGAGAGAAACGCAACGGGGAAAAAAAAAAAAGAGGGGTGCAACACAAGGACTTCCCAGGAGGCCACCGATCCTTGTACTACTCTCGCCTAAGCACACATAACAACGGAGTTCTGATGGGATCCGGTGCAATAGTGCTGGTATGTTCGCACCCGTAAACCTAAGCGTAAAAAAAGCACTTATGGGCTCGCCGTGCCAAGTAGGGGTCTTGGAACTTTGCCGACATAGGGCCCGTTCGAGCGGCCTGACGATTAAATTTGGCCGTAAAAGCCCCCAATTAGTTGCGAAGCAACGAGTCGCTCTCAATGGCTCGTTTCTGCTTGAAATAGTGTGCTCTTACGATGGAATCTGACGCTAGGAGGTTTGGGACCAGCAAGACCCTCGGCTGGAACGAGAGCAGCACTAGAGGGCGCTAGGCAGGGCTTGAGGGGGACCGTCGGCCATTGTAAATGCAGAGGTGGCAGATGTAACTAAAAAAAATGGGAAAGAAACGCAACGGGAAAAAAAAAAGAGGGGTGCAACACGAGGACTTCCCAGGAGGTCACCGATCCAAGTACTATTCTCACCTAAGCACGCATAACTACGAAGTTCTGATGGGATTCGGTGCATTAGTTCTGGTATGATCGCACCCGTAAGCCTAAGCGTAAAAAAAGCACTTATGGGCTCGCTGTGCCAAGTAGGGGTCTTGGAACTTTGCCTACATAGGACCCGTTCTAGCGGTTCGGCAATTAAATTTGGCCGCAAAAGCCCCCAGTTAGTCGCGAAGCAACGAGTCGTGCTCAATGGCTCGTTTTTGCTTGAAATAGTGTGCTCTTGCGTTGGAATCCGACGCTAGGAGGTTTGGGACCCGCAGGACCCTCGGCTGGATCGAGAACAGTACTAGACGGCATTAGGCAGGGCTTGAGGGGGACCATCGGCCATTGTGAATATAGAGGTGGCAGATGCAACTAAAAAAAATGGGAAAGAAACGCAACAGAAAAAAAAAGAGAAGGGGTACAACACGAGGACTTCCCAGGCAGTCACCCGTAAGACTAAGCGCAAAAAAAAAACTTTTGGGCTCGTCGTGCCAAGCAGGGGCCATCAAACTTTGTTGAGAAAGGGCCCATTCCAGGGCCCCGGTGATTGAATTTGGCCACAAAAGCCCCCGGGACGTGCCAAGCAGGGGTCTTGGAACTTTGCAGACATAGGGCCTGTTCGAGCGGCCCGGCGATTAAATTTGGCCACAAAAGCCCCCGGTTAGTCGCGAAGCAACGAGCCAAACTCAATGGCTCGTTTTTGCTTGAAATAGTGTGCTCTTGCACCAGAATATAACGTCGGGAGGTTTGGGACCAATAGGACCCTCGGCTAGAATGAGAGCAGCACCAGAGAGGGCGTTAGGCGAGGCATGACAGGGACCGACGGCCATTGTGAAGACGGAGGTGGCAGACGCAACTAAAAAAAATGGGAATGAAACAAAAGGGGAAAAAAAAAGGGGTGCAAGACAAGGAATTCCTAGGAGGTCACCCATCCCAGTACTGCTCTCGATCAAGCACGCTTAACTACATAGTTCTGATGGGATCCGGTGCATTAGTGTTGGTTTGATCGCACCCATAAGCCTAAGCGTAAAAAAAACACTTATCGGCTCGCCGTGCTAGGCAAGGGCCATCGAACTTTGCAGAGAAAGGGCCCGTTCGAGAGTCCTGGTGATCAAATTTGGCTGCAAAAGTCCCCGCGATGTCGTGAAGCAATGAGTTGTGCTCAATGGCTCGTTTTTGCTTGAAATATTGTGCTCTTGCGCCGAAATATGATGTCGGGAGGTTTGGGACCAGCAGGACCCTAGGCTGGAATGAGAACAGCAATAGAAGGCCTTAGGCAGGGCATGAGGGGGACCGGCGACCATTGTGAATGCGGAGGAGGCAGACACAACTAAAAAAAATGGGAAAGAAATGCAATAAGAAAAAAAAAAGAAGAGGGGTGCAACACGAGGACTTCCCAAGAGGTCCCCAATCCTAGTACTGTGCTCGCCTAAGCACGCTTAACTATGGAGTTTTGATGGGATCCAGTGCATTAATGCTGGTATGATCGCACCCGTAAGCCTAAGCGCAAAAAAAGCACTTATGGGCTCGCTGTGCCAAGCAAGGGTCTTGGAACTTTGCTAACATAGGGCCCGTTTGAGGCGGCCGATGATCAAATTTGGTAGTAAAAGCCCCCAGTTTGTCACGAAGCAACGAGCTACGTTCAACAGCGCGTTTATGCTTGAAATAGTGTGGTCTTGCGTCGTTATTTGACCTTGAGAGGTTTGGGACAAACAGGACCCTCAGCTGGAACGAGAGCAGCACTAAAGGGCGTTAGGCAGGGCTTGAGGTGTACCGACGACCTTTGTGAATGCGAAGGTGGCGGATGCAACTAAAAAAAATGGGAAAGAAAAGCAATGAAAAAAAAAAAAAGAGGGCCTCAACACGAGGACTTCCCAAGAGGGCACCCATCCTAGTACTACTCTTGCCCAAGCATGCTTATCTATGGAGTTCTAATGGGATCCAGTGCATTAGTGCTGGTATGATCGCACCCGTAAGCCTAAGCACAAAAAAAGCACATATGGGCTTGCCGTGCCCAGCAGGGGCCATCAAACTTTGCAGAGAAGGGGCCCGTTCGAGGGCCCCGACGATCGAATTTGGCCGCAAAAGCCCCTGGGATGTCGTGAAGCAACAAGCCGCGCTCAATGGCTCGTTTTCGCTTGAAATAGTGTGCTCTTGCGCCAAAATCTGACACCGGAAGGTTTGGGACCTGCAGGAGCCGTGGCTAGAATGGGAGCAGTACCAGAGGGCGTTAGGTGGGGCATGAGGGGGACCGACGGACATTGTGAATGCAAAGGTGGTAGACGCAACTAAAAAAAATAGGAAAGAAACGTAAAGGGAAAAAAAAAGAGGGGTGCAACACAAGGACTTCCTAGGAGGTCATACATCCTAGTACTACCCTTGGTCAAGCATGCTTAATTGCAGAGTTCTGATGGGATCTGGTGCATTAGTGCTGGTATGATCGCACCCGTAAGCCTAAGCATAAAAAAAAGCACTTATGGGCTAGCCGTGCAAAGCAGGTGCCATCAAACTTTGTAGAGAAAGGGCCTGTTCGAGGGCCCCGGTGATCGAATTTGATGGCAAAAGCCCCTGGGACGTCGTGAAACAACGTGTCGCGCTCAATGGCTCATTTTTGCCCGAAATAGAGTGCTCTTGCATCGAAATCTGACGTCGAGACCTTTGGGACCAGTAGGACCCTCAGCTGGAACCAGAGCAGCACTAGAAGGCATTAGGTGGGGCTTAAAAGGGACTGGCGGCCATTGTGAATGCAGAGGTGGCAGACGCAACTAAAAAAAATGGGAAAGAAACGCAATGGGGAAAGAAAAAAAAGAGGGGCGCAACACAGGGACTTCCTAGGAGGTCACCCATCCTAGTACTACTCTCACCCAAGCATGCTTAACTGTGGAGTTCTAATGGGCCCCTTCGACGGCCCCGACGATCGAATTTGGCCGCAAAAGCCCCCAGGATGTCGTGAAGTAACGAGTCGCGCTCAATGGCTCATTTTTGCTTGAAATAGTGTGCTCTTGCGCCAGAATCCAACGCCGGGAGGTTTGGGACCAGCAGGACCGGTGGCCATTGTGATTGCAAAGGTGGCAGACACAACTAAAAAAATGGGAAAGAAACACAACAGGAAAGAAAAAGAAGAGGGGTGCAACACGAGGACTTCCCAGGAGGTCACCAATCATAGTACTACTCTCGCCCAAGCACGCTTAACTATAGAGTTCTGATGGGATCAGGTGCGTTAGTGCTGGTATGATCACACCTGTAATTCTAAGCGAAAAAAAAGCACTTATGGGCCCGACGTGCCAAGCAGGGGTATTGGAACTTTGCCGACATAGGGCCCGTTCGAGGTGCCTGGCGATCAAATTTGGCCGCAAAATCCCCTGTGACGTCGTAAAGCAACGAGTCATGCTCAATGGCTCATTTTCGCTTGAAATAGTGTGCTCTTGTGCCAGAATCATATGCCAGGAGGTTTGGGACCAGCAGGACCCTCGGCTGGGACGAGAGCAACACCAGAGGGCATTAGGTGCTGCTTGAGGGGGACTGAGGGCCATTGTGAATGCAGAGGTGGTGGACGCAACTAAAAAAAATGGGAAAGAAATGCAATAGGAAAGAAATGAGAAGAGGGGTGCAACACGAGGACTTCCCAAGAGGTCACCCACCCTAGTACTGCACTCGCCCAAGCACGCTTAACTGTGGAGTTCTTATGGGATCCGGTGCATTAGTGTCGGTATGATCACACTCGTAAGCCTAAGCGTAAAAAAAGCACTTATGGGCTTGCCGTGCTAAGCAGGGGCCGCCAAACTTTGCAGAGAAAGGGCCCATTCGAGGGCCCCGATGATCGAATTTGGCCGCAAAAGCCCCCAGTTCATCGCGAAGCAACGAGTCATGCTCATTGGCTCATTTCCACTTGAAATAGTGTGCTCTTGCACCGAAATCCAACGCCGGGAGGTTTGCGACCAGCAGGAACCTCGGCTGGAACGAGAGCAGCACTAGAGGGCGTTAGGCGGGGCTTGAGAGAGACTGGCGGCTATTGTGAACGCAGAGGTAGCGGACGCAACTAAAAAAAAAAGGGAAAGAAACGCAAAGGGGAAAAAAAAAAGGGGTGCAACACGAGGACTTCCCAGGAGGTCACCCATCCTAGTACTATTCTCGCTAAAGCACGCTTAACTACAAGAGCAGGTATGATCGTACCCGTAAGCCTAAGTGCAAAAAAAGCACTTATAGGCTCACCGTGCCAAGCAGAGGCCGTCGAACTTTGCAAAGAATGGGCCCATTTGAGGGCCCCGGCGATCGAATTTGGCCACAAAAGCCCCCGGTTCGTCGCGAAGCAACGAGTCACGCTTAATGGTTCATTTTTACTTGAACTAGTGTGCTCTTGCATCAGAATCCAACGCCGGGAGGTTTGGGACCAACAGGACCCTCGGCTGGAACAAGAGCAGCACTAGAGGGCATTAGGTGGGGCTTGAGGTGGACCGACGGCCATTGTGAATGCAGGGGCGGCGGACGCAACTAAAAAAAATGGGAAAGAAACAAAATGGGAAAAAAAAAAAAGATGGGTGCAACAAGAGGACTTCCCAAGCGGTCACCCATCCTAGTACTACTCTCGCCCAAGCACACTTAACTGTAGAGTTCTTATGGGATCCGGTGCATTAGTGTTGGTATGATCGCACCCGTAAACCTAACCGCAAAATAACACTTATAGGCTCGCTGTGCCAAGCAGGGGCCGTCGAACTTTGCCGAGAAAGGGCCCATCCGAGGGCCCCGATGATCGAATTTGGCCGCAAAAGCCCCCGGTTCATCGCGAGGCAACGAGTCGCGCTCAATGGCTCGTTTTCGCTTGAAATAGTGTGCTCTTGCGTTGGAATCTGACGTTGGGAGGTTTGGGACCAGCAGGACCCTCGCCTGGGATGAAAGTAGCACTAGAGGGCGTTAGGCAGGGCTTGAGGGGGATCGACGGCCATTGTGAATGTAGAGGTGGCGGATGCAACAAAAAAAAATCGAAAAGAAACGCAATGGGAAAAAAAAAGATGGGTGGAACACGAGGACTTCCCAAGAGGTCAGCAATCCTAGTACTACTCTCGCCCAAGCATGCTTAACTGTAAAGTTTTGATGGGATCCGGTGCATTAGTGCTGGTATGGTCACACTCGTAAGACTAAGCGCAAAAAAAGCACTTATGGGTTCCCTGGGCCAAGCAGGGGCCGTCGAAATTTGCAAAAAAAGGGCCCATTTGAGGGCCCGAGCCATCGAATTTGGCCGCAAAAGCTCCTAGTTTGTTGCAAAGCAACGAGTCACACTCAATGGCTCGTTTTTGCTTCAAATAGTGTGCTCTTGCGTCTGAATCCGACGCCTGGATGTTTGGGACCAGCAGGACCCTCGGCTGGAACGAGAGCAGCAATGGAGGGCGTTAGGCAGGGCTTGAGAGGGACCGGCGGCCATTGTGAATGCAGAGGTGGCAGACGCAACTAAAAAATACGAGAAAGAAACGCGACGGGAAAAAGAAAAAGAGGGGTGCAACACGAGGACTTCCCAGGAGGTCACCAATCCTAGTACTACTCTCGCCGAAGCACGCTTAACTACGGAGTTCTGATGGGATCCGATGCATTAGTGCTGCTATGATTGCACTTGCAAGCCTAAGTGCAAAAAAAACACTTATGGGTTCGCCGTGCCAAGCAGGGGCCATCGAACTTTGGAGAGAAAGGGCCCGTTCAAGGGCCCCGATGATCGAATTTGGCCACAAAAGCCCCCGGGACATCGTGAAGCAACGAGTCACGCTCAATGGCTCGTTTTCGCTTGAAATAGTGTCCTCTTCCATTGGAATCTAATGCCAGGAGGTTTGGGACCAGCACGACCCTCAGCTTGAATGAGAGCAGCACTATAGGGCGTTAGGCGGGGCATGAGGGGGACCAGCGGCCATTGTGAATGCAGAGGTGGCAGACACAACTAAAAAAAATGGGAAAGAAACACAACAGGAAAGAAAAAGAAGAGGGGTGCAACACGAGGACTTCCCAGGAGGTCAACCAACCTAGTACTACTCTGGCCCAAGAACGCTTAACTGTAGAGTTCTGATGGGATCCGGTGCATTAGTGCTGGTATGATTGCACCCGTAAGCCTAAGCGCAAAAAAAGAAATTATGGCCTCACCGTACCAAGCAGGGGCCGTCGAACTTTGCAAAGAAAGGTGCAAAGAAAGGGCCCGTTCGAGGACCACGATGATCGAATTTGGCCGCAAAAGGCCCCAGTTTGTCGCAAAGCAACGAGTCGCATTCAATGGATCGTTTTCGCTTGAAATAGTGTGCTCTTGCGTTAGAATCCGACGCTGGGAGGTTTGGGACCAGTAGGACCCTCGGCTGGAACGAGAGCAGCACTAGAGGGCGTTAGGCGGGGCTTGAGAGGGACCGGCGGCCATTGTGAATGTAGAGGTGGCGGACGCAACTAAAAAAAATGGGAAAGAAACGCAACAGGAAAAAAGAAAAAAAAGAGGGGTGCAACACAAGGACTTCCCAGGAGGGCACCAATCCTAGTTCTAATCTCACCGAAGCACGCTTAACTGCGGAGTTTTGATGGGATCCGGAGCATTAGTGCTGGTATGATCGTACCCGTAAGACTAAGCGCAAAAAAAGCACTTATGGGCTCCCCGAGCCAAGCAAGGGCCGTCGAACTTTACAGAAAAAGGGCCCGTTTGAGGGTCTCGATGATCGAATTTGGTCGCAAAAATTCCCGGTTCATCGTGAAGCATTGAGTCCCTCTCAATGGCTCGTTTTCGCTTGAAATAGTGTGCTCTTGCGACTGAATCTGACGCCTGGAGGTTTGGGACTAGCAGGACCCTCGGTTGGAACGAGAACAGCACTAGAGGGCGTAAGGCGGGGCTTGAGAGGGACCGGCGGATATTGTGAGTGTGGAGGTGGCAGATGCAACTAAAAAAAATTTGAAAGAAATGCGACGGGAAAAAAAATGATGGGTGCAACACGAGGACTTCCCAGGAGGTCACCAATCCTAGTACTACTCTCACCGAAGCACGCATAACTACGGAGTTTTGATGGGATCCAGTGCATTAGTGCTGGTATGATCGCACCAACAAGCCTAAGCGCAAAAAAAGCACTTATGGGTTCGCCTTGCGAAGCAAGGGCCGTCGAACTTTGGAGAGAAAGGGCCCCAGCGATCGAATTTGGCTGCAAAAGCCCTCGAGACATCGTGAAGCAACGAGTCGCACTCAATGGCTCGTTTTCGCTTCAAATAGTGTGCTCTTGCGTCAGAATCTGATGCCAAGAGGTTTGGGACCAGCAAGACCCTCGGTTGGGAGGAGAGCAACACTAGAGGCCGTTAGGCGGGGCCTGAGACGGACCGATGGCCATTGTGAATGCGAAGGTGGCGGACGCAACTAAAAAAAATGGGAAACAAACGCGACGGGAAAAAAAAAAAGAGGGGTGCTATAGGAGGACTTGTTGGAAACAAAGTGCGCAGCAGAATTTTAAAAATTTTTCATCAGAGTAATTTCCAAAACACAAATTTGACATGTTATATGTATAAATTAAACAGATCTTACTAACCTCAGTGTGCCGAAAAACCTCCGCAACCCGTGTAGAGAAGTAACGTTCCAGAAGAGCCTCAACCAACTAGTCTTCTTTGCTATTCTCTATCCACAACCAGAGTGAGTGTGGGCTCACACGTACAGCTCTTCCACCGGTGACACTCCTTCCAACCAACAGAGAAAACCCAAAGCTAGTGTTCGTGATTTGTGAACAAAAGCTCTTAGGGAGTTTTCAGGTGCTCACTAGAAGAGTATCACTCTTAATCTCTCAAATTGATCTGAGTAAATCATTAGACTCACTCCCTTTTTATACCTATTGGTCCTTGGGGTCAGTCCATATCAGATTAGGTCTCAAAAATTCGAAACAGAATCAAGTTCAGATCAATATCTGATAAGATACGCGTGAAAAACGCGTAATCTTAGCTGTCGCGGTCGGCATGCCGAACTGTGAGATAGGCAGGCCGAACTGGCCAGTTCGGCAGGCCGAACACGTCATCCGGCAGGCCAAACTCCCGAGAAAAAATCTCCGTGAATCTTTTATTTTCCACCCGAGATTCTAAAGGATAAAGTCTCAGTTTTGATTCAAATAACTCAATAGAGAAGTTATCTGATCAAAACAAACTTTATCAAGATAATCTCTAAGAAAATAAATCAATTCACAATAATTCTATAAGTTTATCTTGATCTAATTTATCCAAAATTAAATCAACCGATAAACAGACAAGAATTATCTGATCGCAATAATTCAACAAGTTTATCTTGAACTAATTTGCTACAAAAAATTAATTCAACCAATAAACAGACATGAATTATTTGATTCTTACAAATTTTAAACCAATCTGATAAATCCGACATAAGTCACCAATTATTGAAAAAGCACGCCGTGTCGTTACAGGATTTTGTGAGCTAGCAAAGGGGACCAAAATGGACCTATAAAATTCAAGTTCATGATAATTATGAAATCCAATATCCCAGATATATATTTCACAATTATCAACTCCAACGCTACTCCACTAAAAGCTTGGAGCTGCACTCTCGAACTTTATAGAATTACGAAGCCCGTGTAACTAAGTCTCCATGACATTTCATAGTGCATCGTATCCCCATATGATAATCCATAATCGGCTTAAGGACAGGTTTTGTCTTACCTTCCCGATTATTTTTATCTTATGTTCCATTGTCTCACCATTAGAAAACTTACCATCCAAAGATAGTATACCATTCGGTTACACCTATGTATCCAAATGTTTGAGCACTCTAGTTTTCCAATTACAGGACAACGCATATAAGAGGATATCATTACTCCTAAAGAGGAGCTATGGATTCCAAATCTACGAATAACAAGTCTACGCTATCAAGAGTCATGCCTCCAATGTACCGGCATGCATAGCACTATAGAGATGTGGGAGTCACCCATTGGTACATCAAAAGACACAAGTCGAGACAATAGGCCCACTATTCATCTCAGGATTAAGATAATGCAAATGACTGTCTAAAGTGAATCGATTTGCCAAGACAGAATTATTAATCCAAATCAATTCACTTTATGTCCCGATCCAACACATTATCACCTATGACAACGTGCCAATGTTTCTATTCATGGAGTCCAACTTCGATGGTCAAGACAAACCATCTCCCAGTAAGAATATAGACAACATAACAATCTTTACATGAATAAAGCACCCAACTTTATTCCCTCGATTGCGGATCATATGTTTTTATACCGTCACCTAAAGAATCGTGTCTACCGCATAATCATCCCATCATATGCCCAATTCTTAAGGTTTAGACTGACAGTCTCAGACTACTGTTTGCTTATCATACATTCAACAAATATGAAAATAAAGAGGACAATATTTGGTATATAGATAAATGAATAAATTCTTTATTGATAAAAATGTCTCCAGAAACGTATTACATTTTTACTCCTTGGGGCATACATGTCTAACAATCTCCCACTTGCTCTAAGTGAGTAAATACAGCAAATTTTGCATCCCCATAGCTTCCACATGCCTCTCGAAAACTCTCCCAGTAAGTGTCTTCATAAATGGATCAGCTAAATTATCCTCTGGTACGATCTTGCACACCGTGACATGCCCGCCCTCAATGAAGTCCCTTATCACATGATACTTCCGATCAATATGCTTACTCTTCTTGTGAAATCTTGGTTCCCTAGCATTAGCTATTGCTGCACTGTTATCACAGTACAGTGATACCGCTTTATCCATACCAGGAACTACCTCAAGATCCTCAAGGAACTTAAGGAGCCACACTGCTTCTTTCGAATCATCACTAGCCGCCACATATTCGGCCTCCATCGTTGAATCCAAAGTGCAATCTTGCTTCGCACTTCTCCAACTGATGACACCGCCACCCAGAGTAAACACAAACCCTGAAGTCGATTTCCTAGAATCCAAGGCAGGATTGAAAATCTGAATCAGTGTATCCTAGAGGAGTCAAGTCCTCACCTGAATACACAAGCATATACCCTCGAGTCCTTCTCAGGTACTTGAAAATATGCTTTACCGCTACCCAATGGTTCGGTCCTAGACCCGCTTGAAATCGACTTACAATCCTGACCGTATAGCTAATATCCGGTCGTGTGTAAAGCATGGCATACGTGAGACTACCCACTACCGAAGCATAAGGCACCTTCTTCATGTATTCTCTTTCTTCATAAGACTTTGGAGAGTCCTTCTTAGAAAGAGTAATTCCAGACCTAGATGTTTTCCCACCTTTCTTGGAATCCTGCATTGCAAACCTCCTGAGAATTTTATCTATGTAGCTGGCCTGTGACAAAGCTATCATTTTGTTCTTCCTATCCCGAAAGATCTAGATACCGAGAACAAAATTAGCCTCACCCAAGTCCTTCATGTCAAACTGCTTGGTCAACCATAATTTGACCAATGACAACGCCCCAACGTCATTGCCAATTAGCAGAATGTCATCTACATAAAGCAGTAGAAAAACCACCTTCCCATCCTTAATGTGTTTGTAAACACATGGTTCATCCACATTGTGTGAGAACCCATAAGTCTTGATCACTTGATCAAATCTTATGTTCCAAGAACGAGAAGCCTACTTAAGTCCATAAATAGACTTCAACAGCTTACAAGCCTTACCTTCTTGTCCCGCGACCTTGAACCCGTCTGGTTGTTCCATGTAAATGGACTCATCAAGATAGCCATTCAGAAAAGCCGTCTTGACATCCATCTGCCAAATCTCGTAGTCGAGAGCTGCAGCTATGGACAAGAGAATCCGGATGGACTTAAGCATGGCTACAGGCGAAAAGGTTTCCTCATAATTGATTCTTTCCTATTGTGTATAACCCTTAGCTACCAGTCTAGCCTTAAAGGTTTTGACCTTTCCATCCACTCCTCTTTTCCTCTTGTAGATCCACTTACACCCTATGGGTTTTACCCCTTCGGGAAGATCCACAAGCTCCCAGACCCGATTAGTCTCCATAGACTTCATCTCTATGTTCATGGCCTCTGTCCAGAGTTTTGAATCAACATCCTCCATAGCTTCTGCGTAAGTATAAGGATCCCTATCATGTTCATCCGGTTCAGCCAAAAAGACCTCCCCATTGAACATATACCTTTCAGGTTGACGCCCGATCCTCCCACTACGCCGAAGCCCCTGAGGTTGTTGTTCAGGTTTGTTTGGTTTTTCTACACTGATCAGAATGGTTTCGTTTGGAACCTCCGAGTGAATGAATCACCCCTTAACTCCTCAAGCACCACTTTCCTTCGAGGTTTAAAGTCATCCATGTAACTCTCCTCAAGGAAAGTTGCATTAGTTGAAACCACGACTTTATTTTCCTTAGGGTTATAAAAATAACCCCCTTTAGTCCCTTTTAGATATCCTACAAACACGCAAACTTCCGAACGTGCTTCCAACTTATTTGGATCCTTAAACAGAACATGAGCTAGACATTCCCATATGCGAATATGGTTTAAGGATGTCTTCCGTCTTGTCCACAACTCGTGAGGAGTTTTAGGGACCGATTTTGAAGGCACATTGTTCAAAAGATAACATGCGGTTTGTAGTGTATATCCCCAAAAGGATAAAGGCAATGATGAATAACTCATCATGGACCTAATCATGTCCAACAAAGTCCTATTCCTTCTTTCTGCTACGCCATTCTGCTGCGGAGTGCCCGGAGCAGTCAAATGGGATAAAATCCCATTCTCTAACAAGTGTCCCAAGAACTCATCAAAAAGGTATTCCCCACCTCGATCAGATCAAAGTGCCTTTATGGGTCTACCCAATTGCTTTCCCACTTCAGCCCGAAACTCCCTGAACTTATCATAAGTTTCGGTTTTGTGGTGCATTAGGTACACATACCCATATCTTGAGTAATCGTCAATAAAAGTGATGAAGTACTCATACCCTCCTCGTGCCCGGATGTTCATTGGTCCGCAAACATCACTATACACAAGTTCTAGAACCCCTTCAGCCCTATTGTCCTTAGACCTGTATGGTCTTTTGGTCATTTTACCCTCCAAACAAGATTCACATTGAGGTATAGATTCCACCTTTAAGTGACTTAAAGGTCCATCCCTTACCAACCTTTGAATCCTATTCAGGTTAATATGGCCAAGGCGCAAATGCCAAAGATAAGTCTTATTAGAGTGAGAAGTTTTAGGTCTTTTTGAGTTATTATCATTTATCTCAGCATTAAGCAATAAGTCCATCTTAGGTTTGATAAAATATAGATTATTTTGCATCCATCCAGAACAGATAAAAGATTTGTTTTTACGAATCACCACTTTTTCATTAAAAGATACCACATAGGAGTCTTTAAATAAAGAAGATGCATAAATTAAATTCCTTTTAAATTTAGGAACATAAAAACAATCTCGCAAAATTAAACTCCTATAATTATCAAAATAAAGATGGAATTCTCCCACTGCTTCCACTGAGACCAAGGATCCATCGCCCATCTGAAGCGTTAAGTCTTCACGAAGTAGACTTCTCGTTTCTTTGAATCCCTACAGAGAAACACAAACATGATTAGTTGCACCAGAATCTATGACGCAGATGTCACTGGATTCCTCAACCAAACAAGTTTCTAAATATAGAAGATCACACCTACCTCCCTTGGAAAGGAAGTCCTTGCAATGCTTCTTTATATGCCCGACCTTACCACAGAAGAAGCACTTAAGCTTCTTTGGGTTCTTCTTCTGCTTCTTCTTGCTCTTTGTTGCAGGAGGAATAGAAGACTTCCCACTCTTGGCTCGTTGCTTCTTTCCATTCCCAGAGTTAGGATTGGAACCAGAAGCAGCTACCATATTGGCCTCACCACCAGCAGGAGACTCCCTAATCAACAGTTCAAACTCCTGTAACTGTTTCATCAGTTCTATCAAGGTCATATCCCGTCTATTGCTTAAATTAAAAGTTGCTCTAAATGGAATAAATTCCTTAGACAGAGTCTCAAAGACCATAGTCATCTGAGTTTCAATATCGATGTCGGCTCCATTGGTTTGAGCCTCAGCGAGGTAACCCAAGACCAACATCATATGCTCCTTTACAGATGTCCCTGGTCTCTGTCTACAGTTTAAGAGTTTCCAAAGCGCCCCTTGCCGCTTCATTATGGCCTGGACTCCGAACATATCCTCAAGATTATCCAAGATCTGCTTTGCAGTCTCATAATCCTGATGTTGAGCCTGCAGCACGTTGTTCATGCTGGCCATAACATAGCAGCGGGCCTGATCATTAGCATCTTTCCAGCGGTCGTACGCTTGGAATTGCTCATTACTTGAGTCTCCTGTAGGCTCAAGAGGACAAGTAGTTGTCAGAACATATTTCAGTTTCTCAAAGGAAAGGACGATGTCCAGGTTCCGTTTCCAATCATTATAGTTCTCACCGGTTAATTGGTTTTTGTCAAGTATCGATGATAAAGCGTTTTTAGACATTTTCAATCTACAATAAAGAATCATATACCAAACATAAGCAAACATATATAATAATTTAGTAAGATAACACAATCATGTAAAATAATACAAATGTGTTTATGTGTCAAAACCTTGAAAATATCACAACCTTACAACGATAATTCCCAACTCAGAATTCAACAAGCTCCTAGGGGAGTCATGCCAAATTCAATCAGGAACACGGATCCCCTCCTGATTAATATATGCCATCCAGGACCCGTATGATCCAGCATATACTAATAATCGTTTCTTTGGCCATTAATTTTATTAACAGAGCTCCTAGGGGAGGTTAATAATAAAATTAACGTGAGTGTACAACCACCGTTTCAATATTTTATCCATGATTTATAATCACCACCTAGGGGTGTGCAACCATAAATCATACTAAAATACCTTATCCTTTCAGAGATCCAATCTGGTACATGATAGAAGTCCCTTCCTAGGGGTTAGGACCACCATGTTCTCCCGATGGACCAACGATGGAGGCCTTAGGTCCTCTCTTCGAAAACCTTCTCCCACTCAACCTTTTGAAGTCAAGGTTTTATTTTAAAAAACATGCATGAACAATTTTAATATGAGCGGCACTCCCTATTCTATATGACATGTTATCAATATACATGGTAAATCATATTATAATGCAGACAAGCAAATCAATCAAGCAAAGCTATAAGCAAAATAATAATAACCGTAATATTATGGTTCCACCCTAGAGAATAGAAAAACTAAGATTACAAGAGAATAATCGAGAAATTTATCGATTCTTCATCCTTGAATCCTCAAGCTGTATCCTTCTTCATGTAATATCCATCTTCAAGTCCTCAATCCCGTATGAATCGAACACTTCATATTTCGGGTCATATCCAAATTTAATGTTTCTCAGAATCGTCCCAAAAATAAAATTAAAACTGCACCAGCAAAATTGCACCTTTTCTGGACACTCGGTAGCTCTCGGTGTTGGAAACAAAGTGCGCAGCGGAATTTTTTAAAATTTTTCATCGGAGTATTTTCCAAAACACAAGTTTGACATGTTATATGTATAAATTAAACAGATCTTACTAACCTCAGTGTGCCGAAGAACCTCCGCGACCTGTGTAGAGAAGTAACGTTCCAGAAGAGCCTCAACCAACTGGTCTTCTTTGCTATTCTCTATCCACAACCGGAGTGAGTGTGGGCTCACACGTACAGCTCTTCCACCGGTGACTCTCCTTCCAACCAATAGAGAGAACCCAAAGCTAGTGTTCGTGATTTGTGAACAAAAGCTCTCAGGGAGTTTTCAGATGCTCACTAGAAGAGTATCACTCTTAATCTCTCAAATTGATCTGAGTAAATCATTAGACTCACTCCCTTTTTATACCTATTGGTCCTTGGGGTCAGTCCATATCAGATTAGGTCTCAAAAATCGAAACAGAATCAAGTTCGGATCAATATCTGATAAGATACGCGTGAAAAACGCGTAATCTTAACTGTCGCTGTCGGCATGCCGAACTGTGTGATAGGCAGGCCGAACTGGCCAGTTCGGCAGGCCGAACTTTCTGATAGGCAGGCCGAACTGCCGAGAAAAAATCTCCGCGAATCTTTTATTTTCCACCCGAGATTCTAAAGGATAAAGTCTCAGTTTTGATTCAAATAGCCCAATAGAAAAGATATCTGATCAAAAAAAACTTTATCAAGATAATCTTTAAGAAAATAAATCAATTCACAATAATTCTACAAGTTTATCTTGTTCTAATTGTCCAAAATTAAAACAACCGATAAACAGACAAGAATTATCCGAACGCCATAATTCAACAAGTTCATCTTGAACTAATTTCTTACATAATTAATTCAACCGATAAACAGACATGAATTATTTGATTCTTATAAATTTTAAACCAATCTGATAAATCTGACATAAGTCACCAATTATTGGAAAAGCACGCCGTGTCGTTACAGGATTTTGTGAGCTAGCAAAGGGGACCAAACTGGACCTATAAAGTTCAAGCTCATGATAATTATGAAACCCAATATCCCAGATATACATTTCACAATTATCAACTCCAACGCTACTCCACTAAAAGCTTGGAGCTGCACTCTCGAACTTTATAGAATTACGAAGCTCGTGTAGCTAAGTCTCCATGACATATCATAGTGTATCGCATCCCCATATGATCATCCATAATCGGCTTAAGGACAAGTTCTGCCTTACCTTCCCGATTATTTTTATCTTACGTTCCATTGTCTCACCATTAGAAAACTTACCATCCAAAGATAGTATACCATTCGGTTACACCTATGTATCCAAATGGTTGAGCGCTCCAGTTTTCCAATTACAGGACAACGCATATAAGAGGATATCATTATTCCTAAAGAGGAGCTATGGATTCCATATCTATGAATAACAAGTCTACGCTACCAAGAGTCATGCCTCCAACGTACCGGCATGCATGCCACTATAGAGATGTGGGAGTCACCCATTGGTACATCAAAAGACACAAATCGAGACAACGGGCCCATTATTCATCTCAGGATTAAGATACAATACAAATGATTGTCTAAAGTGAATCGATTTGCCAAGACAGAATTATTAATCCAAATCAATTCACTTTATGTCCCGATCCAACACATCGTCACCTATGACAACGCGCCAATGTTTCTATTCACGGAGTCCAACTCCGATGGCCAAGACAAACCATCTCCCAAAAGGGATATAGACAACATAACAATCTTTACATAAAATAAAGCGCCCAACTTTATTCCCTCGATTGCGGATCATATATTTTAGACCATCACCTTAAGAGTCGTGTCTACCGCATAATCATCCCATAATATGCCCAACTCTTAAGGTTTAGACTGACAGTCTCAGACTACTGTTTGCTTATCATACCTTCAACAAATATGAACGTAAAGAGGACAATATTTGGTATATATAAATAAATAAATTCTTTATTGATAAAAATGTCTCCAAAAACGTATTACATTTTTACTCCTTAGAGCATACATGTCTAA
Source organism: Artocarpus heterophyllus (assembly GCA_025403435.1). Classification (NCBI taxonomy): domain Eukaryota; kingdom Viridiplantae; phylum Streptophyta; class Magnoliopsida; order Rosales; family Moraceae; genus Artocarpus; species Artocarpus heterophyllus. The sequence continues at coordinate 19,729,771 of CM046340.1, read as the reverse complement.
CACTCGGTCTGCAGGCCGATCTCCTTGCTCCATCGGCCTGTCGATCTGAAACATCGGCCTACCGATCTATGCAAGTTCGGCCTGCCGGCAGAGCACCAAAATTTTTACCCCACTGTCGCCCTGCCGGACCACATGTCCGGCCTGCCGATCTGTGACCTTCGGCCTGCCGAACTGTGAGGTCCGGCATGCCGACCGAGCGAAAAACCCTCAATCCAGAAAATATAATTTTAATGCAATTAATCAATTTTATTTTCAACAATTCAAAAACATAAAAATTAGAAACTCAGGAAATACCTGGAGGCGCCATCATCAATCTTCAAGATCTGACTTCTTGTTCCGTCTTCTCTGAATAATTATTTAATTACAAAATTCTTACAAATTAAAAAAAATTAAATAACAATTCCTAGACGGAGATTATTGTCCGCCATCTAATTACATGAAAAACCTAGATACACATTCTAACCTCTAAGGAACCATAACCGGTATTAATTAATTAATAAATAATTAAACAAGGATTTAATCAACCATAATTAATTAATAAATATTCACCACATAATCCATGACAACATATATATTATATAGAAACCGAGAGTGCCATCTCCTTATAAAATTCAATTCAAGCATTGGAGAGATTAAGATCACAAAATTTATGCATATAACAAGATACAAACTTGCAAATTTATGTAAAAACCTCGTCTCTGATACCAATTGTTGGAAACAAAGTGCGCAGCGGAATTTTAAAAATTTTTCATCAGAGTAATTTCCAAAACACAAGTTTGACATGTTATATGTATAAATTAAACAGATCTTACTAACCTCAGTATGCCAAAGAACCACCGCAACCCGTGTAGAGAAGTAACGTTCCAGAAGAGCCTCAACCAACTAGTCTTCTTTGCTATTCTCTATCCACAACCGGAGTGAGTGTGGGCTCACACGTACAGCTCTTCCACCGGTGACCCTCCTTCCAACCAACAGAGAGAACCCAAAGCTAGTGTTCGTGATTTATGAACAAAAGCTCTCAGGGAGTTTTCAGATGCTCACTAGAAGAGTATCACTCTTAATCTCCCAAATTGATCTAAGTAAATCATGAGACTCACTACCTTTTTATACCTATTGGTCCTGAGGTCAGTCCATATCAGACTAGGTCTCAAAAACTCGAAACAAAATCAAGTTCGGATCAATATCTGATAAGATCTGCGTAAAAATGTGTAATCTTATCCCCGCTGATCGGTAGGCCGAACAGGCCAGTTCGGTAGGCCGAACACGTCATCCTGTAGGCCGAACTCCCGAGAAAAAATCTCCGCGAATCTTTTATTTTCTACCTAAGATTCTAAAGGATAAAGTCTCAGTTTTGATTCAAATAACTCAGTAGAGAAGTTATCTGATCAAAACAAACTTTATCAAGATAATCTCAAAGAAAATAAATCAATTCACAATAATTCTACAAGTTTATCTTGATCAAATTTATCCAAAATTAATTCAACCGATAAACAGACAAGAATTGTCTGATCGCAATAATTCAACAAGTTTATCTTGAACTAATTTCTTACAAAAATTAATTCAACCAATAAACAGACATGAATTATTTGATTCTTACAAATTTTAAACCAATCTGATAGATCCGACATAAGTCACCAATTATTGGAAAAGCACGCCGTGTCATTACAGGGTTTTGTGAGCTAGCAAAGGGGACAAAAATGAACCTATAAAGTTCAAGCTCATGATAATTATGAAACCCAATATCCCATATATACATTTCACAATTATCAACTCCAACGCTACTCCACTAAAAGCTTGGAGCTGCACTCTCAAACTTTATAGAATTACGAAGCTCGTGTAGCTAAGTCTCCATGACATATCATAGTGCATCGTATCACCATATGATAATCCATAATCGGCTTAAGGACAGGTTCTGTCTTACCTTCCCTATTATTTTTATCTTACGTTCCATTGTCTCACCATTAGAAAACTTACCATCCAAAGATAGTATACCATTCGGTTTCACCTATGTATCCAAATGGTAGAGCGCTCTAGTTTTCCAATTACAGGACAACGCATATAAAAGGATATCATTACTCCTAAAGAGGTGCTATGGATTCCATATCTATGAATAACAAGTCTACGCTATCAAGAGGACAAGATTTGGTATATAGATAAATGAATAAATTCTTTATTGATAAAAATGTCTCCAAAAGCATATTACATTTTTACTCCTTAGGGCATACATGTCTAACAGGACTTCCCAAGAGGTCACTAATCCTAGTACTACTCTCACCGAAGCACGCTTAACTACGGAGTTCTGATGGGATCCAGTGCATTAGTGCTGCTATGATCGCACCTGTAAGCCTAAGCGCAAAAAAAGCACTTATGGGTTCACCGTGCCAAGCTGGGGCCGTCGAACTGTGGAGAGAAAGGGCCCGTTGGAGGGCCCCGATGATCAAATTTGGCCACAAAAGCCCCCAGGACGTCGTGAATCAACGAGACACACTCAATGGCTCATTTTCGCTTGAAATAATGTGCTCTTCCGTCGGAATCAAACCCCGGGAGGTTTGGGACCAGTAGGACCCTCAGCTTGAACGAGAGCAGCACTATAGGGCGTTAGGCGGGGCATGAGGGGGACCAGCAGCCATTGTGAATGTAGAGGTGGCAGACACAACTAAAAAAAATGGGAAAGAAATGCAACGGCAAAGAAAAAGAAGAGAGGTGCAACATGAGGACTTCCCAGGAGGTCACCCAACCTAGTACTGCTCTTGCCCAAGCACGCTTAACTGTAGAGTTCTGATGGGATCCGGTGCAATAGTGCTGGTATTATCGCATCTGTAAGCCTAAGCGCAAAAAAAGCACTTCCAGGCTCACCGCGCCAAGCAGGGGCCGTCGAACTTTGCCGAGAAAGGGCCTATTCAGGGGCCCCGACGATCGAATTTGGTCATAAAATCCCCGGGTTCGTCGCAAAGCAACGAGTCGAGCTCAATGGCTCATTTCTACTTGAAATAGTGTGCTCTTGCATCAGAATCTGACGCCGGGAGGTTTGGGACCAGTAGGACCCTCGACTGGGACGAGAACAACACTACAGGGTGTTAGGCGGGGCTTAAGGGGGACCGACGGCCATTGTGAATATAGAGGTGGCAGATGCAACTAAAAAAAATGGGAAAGAAACGCAACAGGAAAGAAAAGAGAAGAGGGGTGCAACACGAGGACTTCCCAGGAGGTCACCCATCCTAGTACTACTCTCATCCAAGCACGCTTAACTGTAGAGTTCTGATGTGATCCGGTGCATTAGTGCTGGTATGATCGCACCCGTAAGCCTAAGCGCAAAAAAAGCACTTACAGGCTCGCCGTGCCAAGTAGGGGCCATCGAACTTTGTTGAGAAAGGGCCCGTTCGAGGGCCCCAGCGATCGAATTTGGCCGTAAAAGCCCCCGGTTTGTCGTGAAGCAACGAGTGACGCTCAATGGCTCGTTTCCACTTGAAATAGTGTGCTCTTGTGTCGAAATCAGACGCCGGGTGGTTTGGGACCGACAGGACCCTCAGCTTTAATGAGAGTAGCACTATAGGGCGTTAGGCGAGGCATGAGGGGGACCAGCGGCCATTGTGAATGCAGAGGTGGCAGTCACAATAAAAAAATGGGAAAGAAACGCAACGGGAAGGAAAAAGAAGAGGGGTGCAACACAAGGACTTCCCAGGAGGTCACCGAACCTAGCACTACTCTCGCCCAAACACGCTTAACTGTAGAGTTCTGATGGGATCCATTGCAGTAGTGCTAGTATGACCGCACCCGTAAGCCTAAGCGCAAAAGAAGCACTTATAGGCTCGCCGTGCCAAGCAGGGGCAGTCGAACGTTGCTGAGAAAGGGCCCATTCGAGGGCCCTGACGATCGACTTTGGCCGTAAAAGCCCCAAGTTCATCGCGAAGCAATGTGTCACGCTCAATGGCTCATTTTTGCTTAGAATAGTGTGCACTTGCATCGGAATCTGATGCCTGGAGGTTTGGGGCCAACAGGACCCTCGGCTTGAACGAGAGGAGCACTAGAGGGCGTTAGGCGGGGCTTGAGGGGAACCGGCGGCCATTGTGAAAGCAGAGGTGGCAGACACAACTAAAAAAAATGGGAAATAAACGCAACAGGAAAAAAAAGAAGAGATGGGTTTGACACGAGGACTTCCCAAGAGGTCACCCATCCTAGTACTACTCTCGCCCAAGCATGCTTAACTGTGGAATTTTATTGGGATCTGGTGCATTAGTGCTGGTATGATCGCACCCGTAAGCCTAAGCACAAAAAAATCACTTATGGGCTCGCCGTGCCAAGCAGGGGCTGTCGAACTTTGTAGAGAAAGGACTCGTTCGGGGGCCCCAAAGATCGAATTTGGCCGCAAAAGCCCCCGGTTCGTCGCAAAACAACGAGTCACACTCAATGGCTCGTTTCTGCTTGAAATAGTGTGCTCTTGCATCAGAATCTGACGCCAGGAGGTTTGGGACCAGTAGGACCCTCGGCTGGAACGAGAGCAGCAATAGAGGGTGTTAGGCGGGGCTTGAGAGGGACCGACAGCCATTGTGAATGGGAAGGTGGCAGACCCAACTAAAAAAAATGGGAAAGAAATGCAACAGGAAAGAAAAGAGAAAAGGGGTGCAACACGAGGACTTCCCAGGAGGTCACCCATCCTAGTACTACTCTCGTCCAAGCACGCTTAACTGTAGAAGCAGGGGCCGTCGAACTTTGTCAAGAAAGGGCCCGTTCGAGGGCCCCGGAGATTGAATTTGGCGGTAAAAGCCCCCGGTTTGTCGCGAAGCAACGAGTCACTCTCAATGGCCCGTTTGCACATGAAAAAGTGTGCTCTTACGTCGGAATCCAACGCCGGGTGGTTTGGGACCAGTAGGACCCTCAGCTTGAACGAGAGTAGCACTATAGAGCATTACGCAGGGCATGAGGGGGACCAGCGGCCATTGTGAAAGCAGAGGTGGCAGTCACAACAAAAAAAATGGGAAAGAAACGTAGTGGGAAAGAAAAAGAAGAGGGGTGCAACACGAGGACTTCCCAGGAGGTCACCAAACCAAGTACTACTCTCGCCCAAACATGCTTAGCTATAGAGTTCTGATGCGATCCGTTGCAGTAGTGTTGGTAAGGCCACACCCGTAAGCCTAAACGCAAAAGAAGCACTTATAGGCTCGCCGTGCCAAGCAGGGGCAGTCAAACTTTGCTGAGAAAGGGCCCGTTCCAGGGCCCTGATGATCGAATTTGGCCGTAAAAGCCCCCGGTTCGTCACGAAGCAATGTGTCAAGCTCAACGGCTCGTTTTTGCTTGAAATAGCAGGACCCTCGGCTAGAAGGAGAGGAGCACTAGAGGGCGTTAGACGGGGCTTGAGGGGAACCGGCGGCCATTGTGAAAGCAGAGGTGGCGGATGCAACTAAAAAAAATGGGAAATAAACGTAACGGGAAAAAAAAGAAGAGATGGGTGCGACACGAGGACTTCCCAAGAGGTCACCAATCCTAGTACTACTCTCACCCAAGCATGCTTAACTGCGGAGTTCTGATGGGATCTGGTGCATTAGTGCTGGTATGATCGCACCCGTAAGCCTAAGCGCAAAAAAAGCACTTATGGGCTCGCCGTGCCAAGCAAGGGCCATTGAACTTTGCAGAGAAAGGGCCCGTTCGAGGGCCCCAGCAATCGAATTTGGTGGTAAAAGCCCCCCGTTTGTCGCAAAACAACGTGTCACGCTCAATGGCTCGTTTTTGCTTGAAATAGTGTGCTCTTGCGTTGGAATCCAACGCCGGGAGGTTTGGGACCAGTAGGACCCTCGGCTGGAACGAGAGCAGCACTAGAGGGCGTTAGGCGGGGCTTGAGGGGGACCGGCGGCCATTGTGAATGCGGAGGTGGCGAACGCAACTAAAAAAAATGGGAAAGAAACGCGATGGAAAAAAAAAAAAGATGGGTACTATCGGAGGACTTCCCAGGAGGTCACTAATCCTAGTACTACTCTCACCGAAGCACACTTAACTATGGAGTTCTGATGGGATCTGGTACATTAGTGCTGGTATGATTGCACCTATAAGCCTAAGCATAAAAAAAGCACTTATGGGTTCGCCGTGCTAAGCAGGGGCCATCAAACTTTGGAGAGAAAGGGCCCGTTCGAGGGCCCCAGCAATCGAATTTGGTGGTAAAAGCCCCCCGTTTGTCGCAAAACAACGTGTCACGCTCAATGGCTCGTTTTTGCTTGAAATAGTGTGCTCTTCCGTTGGAATCCGACGCCGGGAGGTTTGGGACCAGTAGGACCCTCGGCTGGAACGAGAGCAGCACTAGAGGGCGTTAGGCGGGGCTTGAGAGGGACCGGCGGCCATTGTGAATGCGGAGGTGGCGAATGCAACTAAAAAAAATGGGAAAGAAACGCGAGGGGAAAAAAAAAGAGGGGTGCTATAGGAGGACTTCCTAGGAGTTCACCAATCCTAGTACTACTCTCACCGAAGCGCACTTAACTATGGAGTTCTGATGGGATCCAGTGCATGAGTGCTGGTATGATTGCACCTGTAAGCCTAAGCGTAAAAAAAACACTTCTGGGTTCATCGTGCTAAGCAGGGGCCATCGAACTTTGGAGAGAAAGGGCCCGTTCGAGGGCCCCGATGATCAAATTTGGCTGCAAAAGCCCTCGGGACGTCGTGAAGCAACGTGTCACGCTCAATGGCTCGTTTCTACTTGAAATAGTGTTCCCTTGCGTCAGAATCCAACACCGGGTGGTTTGGGACAAGCAGGACCCTCAGCTTGAACAAGAGCAGCACTATAGGGCATTAGGCGGGGCATGAGGGGGGCCAGCGGCCATTGTGAATACATAGGTGGTAGACACAACAAAAAAAAAAGGGAAGGAAACGAAACGGGAAGGAAAAAGAAGAGGGGTGCAACACGAGGACTTCCTAGGGGGTCATCGAACCTAGTACTACTCTCGCCCAAGCACGCTTAACTGTAGAGTTCTGATAGGATCCGGTGCAGTAGTGCTGGTATGATCGCACCCGTAAGCCTAAGCGCAAAAAAAGCACTTATAGGCTCGCCGTGCCGAGCAGGGGCCATCAAACTTTGCCGAGAAAGGTCACGGTCGAGGGCCCCGATGATCGAATTTTGCCATAAAAGCCCCCGGTTTATCGCGAAGCAACAAGTCGCGTTGAATGGCTCGTTTTCGCTTGAAATAGTGTGCTCTTACGTCAGAATCTGACGCCGGGAGGTTTGGGACCAACAGGACCCTCGGCTGGGATGAGAGCAGCACTATAGGGCGTTAAGCGGGGCTTGAGGGGGACCGACGACCATTGTGAATGTAGAGGTGGCAGACGCAACTAAAAAAATGGGAAAGAAATGCAACAGGAAAGAAAAGAGAAGAGGGGTGCAACACGAGGACTTCCCAAGTGGTCACTCATCCTAGTACTGCTCTCATCCAAGCACGCTTAACTGTAGAGTTCTGATGTGATCCGGTGCATTAGTGCTGGTATGATCGCACCCGTAAGCCTAAGCATAAAAAAAGAACTTACATGCTCGCCGTGCCAAGCAGGGGCCGTTGAACTTTGTCGAGAAAGGGCCCGTTCGAGAGCCCAGGCGATGGAATTTGGCTGGAAAAGCCCCTGGCTTGTCGCGAAGCAACGAGTCGCGCTCAATGGCTCGTTTTCGCTTGAAATAGTGTGCTCTTGCGTCAGAATCCAACGCTGGGTGGTTTGGGACCAGCAGGACCCTCAGCTTGAACAAGAGTAGCACTATAGGGCATTTGGCGGGGCATGAGGGGGACCAACGGCCATTGTGAATGCAGAGGTAGCAGTCACAACAAAAAAAATGGGAAAGAAACGCAACGGGAAAGAAAAAGAAGAGGGGTGCAACACGAGGACTTCCCAGGAGGTCACCGAACCTAGTACTACTCTCGCCCAAACACGCTTAACTGTAGAGTTCTGATGGGATCCGGTGTAGTAGTGCTGGTATTATCGCACCAATAAGCCTAAGAGCAAAAAAAACACTTATAGGCTCGTCGTGCCGAGCAGGGGCCATCAAACTTTGCCAAGAAAGGTCCCGTTTGAGGGCCCCGATGATTGAATTTGGCTGTAAAGGCCCCCGGTTCGTCGCGAAGCAACGAGTCGCACTCAATGGCTCGTTTCTGCTTGAAATAGGGTGCTCTTGCGTCAGAATCTGACGCCGGGAGGTTCGGGACCAGCAGGACCCTCGGCTGGGATGAGAGCAGCACTGCAGGGCGTTAGGCGGTGCTTGAGGGGGAACGACAGCCATTGTGAATGCAGAGGTGGTGGACGCAACTAAAAAGAATTGGAAAGAAATGCAACAGGTAAGAAAAGAGAAGAGGGGTGCATCACAAGGACTTCCCAGAAGGTCACCCATCCTAGTACTACTCTCATCCAAGCACACTTAACTGTAGAGTTCTGATGTGATCCGGTGCATTAGTGCTAGTATGATCACACCCGTAAGCCTAAGCGCAAAACAAACACTTACATGCTCGCCGTGCCAAATAGGGGCCATCAAACTTTGTCGAGAAAGGGCCCGTTCGAGGGCCTAGGCGATCGAATTTGGTCGTAAAAGCCCACGGTTCATCGCGAAGCAATGTGTCACGCTCAATGGCTCGTTTTCGCTTGAGATAGTGTGCTCTTGCATCGGAATCTGATGCCCGTAGGTTTGGGACCAGCAGGACCCTCGGCTGGAATGAGAGGAGCACTAGAGGGCGTTAGGCGGGGCTTGAGGGGAACTGGTGGCCATTGTGAAAGCAGAGGTGGCGGATGCAACTAAAAAAAATGGGAAATAAACGCAACGGGAAAAAAAAGAAGAGATGGGTGCGATACGAGAACTTCCCAAGAGGTCACCCATCCTAGTACTACTCTCGCCCAAGCATACTTAACTGCGGAGTTCTGATTGGATATGGTGCATTTGTGCTGGTATGATCACACACGTAAGACTAAGCGCAAAAAAAACACTTATGGGCTCGCCGTGCCAAGCAGGGGCCGTCGAACTTTACAGAGAAAGGGCTCGTTCGAGGGCCCCGGTGATATAATTTGGCTGCAAAAGCCCCCAGTTCGTCGCGTAACAATGATTCGTGCTCAATGACTCATTTTTGCTTGAAATAGTGTGCTCTTGCGTCAAAATCCGACGCCGGGAGGTTTGGGACCTGTAGGACCCTCAGCTGGAACGAGAGCAGCACTAGAGGGCGTTAGGCAGGGCTTGGGAGGGACCGGCGGCCATTGTGAATGCGGAGTCGGCGGACGCAACTAAAAAAATTGGGAAAGAAATGCGACGGGAAAAAAAAAAGAGGGGTGCTATAGGAGGACTTCCCAGGAGGTCACCAATCCTTGTACTACTCTCGCCGAAGCACACTTAACTATGGAGTTTTTATGGGATCTGGTGCATTTGTTCTGGTATGATTGCCCTAGTATGCCTAAGCTTAAAAAAAGCACTTATGGGTTCGCCGTGCAAAGCAGTGGCCATCGAACTTTGGAGAGAAAGGGCCCGTTTGAGGGCCCCGATGATCGAATTTCGCCGCAAAAGCCCCCAAGATGTCGTGAAGCAACGAGTCACGCTCAATAGCTCGTTTCCGCTTGAAATAGTGTGGTCTTCCGTCAGAATCTGACGCCGGGAGGTTTGGGACCAGTAGGACCCTCGGCTGGGACGAGAGCAGCACTATAGGGTGTTAGGCGGGGCTTGAAGGGGACCGATGGCCGTTGTGAATGCAGAGGTGGCGGACGTAACTAAAAAAAATGAAAAAGAAACTCAACAGGAAAGAAAAGATAAGAGGGGTGCAACACGAGGACTTCCCAGGAGGTCACCCAACCTAGTGCTACTCTCGTCCAAAAACGCTTAACTGTAGAGTTCTAATGTGATCCGGTGCATTAGTGCTGGTATGATCGCACCCGTAAGCCTAACTGAAAAAAAAGCACTTACAGGCTCGCCGTGCCAAGCAGGGGCCGTCGAACTTTGTCGAGAAAGGGCCCGTTCGAGGGCCCCAGCGATCAAATTTGGCCGTAAAAGACCCCGATTCCTTGCGAAGCAACAAGTCGCGCTCAATGGCTTGTTTCCGCTTGAAATAGTGTGCTCTTGCGTCAGAATCCAATGCCGGATGATTTGGGACCAGCAGCGCCCTCAGCTTGAACGAGAGCAGCACTATAGGGCGTTAGGCGTGGCATGAGGGGGACCAGCGGCCATTGTGAATGTAGAGGTGGTAGACACAACAAAAAAAATGGGAAAGAAACGCAACGAGAAAGAAAAAGAAGAGGGGTGCAACACGAGGACTTCCCAGGAGGTCACTGAACCTAGTACTACTCTGGTCCAAACACGCTTAACTGTAGAGTTCTGATGGGATCGGGTGCAGTAGTGCTGGTATGACAATCGAATTTACCGAGAAAGGGCCCGTTTGAGGGCCCTAATAATCGAATTTGGCCGTAAAAGCCCCCGGTTTGTCACGAAGTAATGTGTCGTGGTCAATGGCTCGTTTTCGCTTGAAATAGTGTGCTCTTGAATCAGAATCTGATGCCTGGAGGTTTGGGACCAGCAGGACCCTCGGCTGGAATGAGAGGAGCACTAGAGGGCGTTAGGCGGGGCTTGAGGGGAACCGGCGGCCATTGTGAAAGCAGACGTGGCGGATGCAACTAAAAAAAATGGGAAATAAATGCAACAGGAAAAAAAAGAAGAGATGGGTGCGACACGAGGACTTCCCTGGAGGTCACCCATCCTAGTACTACTCTCGGCCAAGCATACTTAACTGCGGAGTTCTGATGGGATCTGGTGCATTAGTGTTGGTATGATCGCACCCGTAAGCCTAAGCGCAAAAAAAGCACTTATGGGCTCACCGTGCCAAGCAGGGGCCGTCGAACTTTGCAGAGAAAGGGCTCGTTCGAGGGCCCCGACGATCAAATTTGGCCGCAAAAACCCCAGTTCATCACGAAACAACGAGTCGCGCTCAATGTCTCGTTTTTGCTTGAAATAGTGTACTCTTGTGTCGAAATCCAACGCCGGGAGGATTGGGACCAGTAGGACCCTCGGCTGGAACGAGATCAGCACTAGAGGGTGTTAGGCGGGGCTTGAGTGGGACCGGCGGCCATTGTGAATGTGGAGGTGGCAGACGCAACTGAAAAAAATGGGAAAGAAACGCGACGGGGAAAAAAAAAGAGGGGTGTTATAGGAGGACTTCCCAGGAGGTCACCAATCCTAGTACTACTCTCGCCGAAGCACACTTAACTATGGAGTTCTGATGGGATCCAGTGCATTAGTGCTGGTATGATTGCACCTGTATGCCTAAGCGTGAAAAAAGCACTTATGGGTTCGCCGTGCTAAGCTGGGGCCATCAAATTTTGGAGAGAAAGGGCCCGTTCGAGGGCCACGGTGATCGAATTTGGTCGCAAAAGCCCCCGAGAGGTCGTGAAGCAATGAGTCATGCTCAATGTCTTGTTTTCGCTTGAAATAGTTTGCCCTTGCGCCAGAATTCAACACCGGGTGGTTTGGGACTAGCAGGACTCTCAGCTTGAATAAGAGCAGCACTATAAGGCGTTAGGCGGGGCATGAGGGGGACCAGCGGCTATTGTGAATGCAGAGGTGGTAGACACAACAAAAAAAATGGGAAGGAAATGCAACAGGAAAGAAAAAGAAGAGGGGTGCAACACGAGGACTTCCTAGGAGGTCACCGAACCTAGTACTACTCTCACCCAAGCACGCTTAACTGTAGAGTTCTGATGGGATTGGGTGCAATAGTGCTGGTATGATCGCACCCGTAAGCCTAAGCGCAAAAAAAGCACTTATAGGCTCGCCGTACTGAGCAGGGGCCATCAAAATTTGCCGAGAAAGGTCCCGTTCGAGGGCCCCGATGATCGAATTTGGCCGTAAAAGACCCCGGTTCGTCGCGAAGCAACGATTCGCGCTCAATGGCTCGTTTTTGCTTGAAATAGTGTGCTCTTGCATCGTAATCTGATGCCTAGAGGTTTTGGACCAGTAGGACCCTTGGCTAGAACGAGAGCAGCACTAGAGGGCGTTAGGCGGGGCTTGAGTGGGACTGGCGACCATTGTGAATGCGGCGGTGGCGGACGCAACTAAAAAAAATGGGAAAGAAACATGATAGGAAAAAAAAAAAAAAAGAGGGTTGCAACACGAGGACTTCCCAGGAGGTCACCAATCCTAGTACTACTCTCACTGAAGCACGCTTAACTACGGAGTTCTGATGGGATCTGGTGCATTAGTGCTGGTATGATCACACATGTATGCCTAAGCATAAAAAAAGCACTTATGGGTTCGCCGTTCCAAGCAGGGGCCGTCAAACTTTGGAGAGAAAGGGCCCATTCGAGGGCCCCGATGATCGAATTTGGCCGCAAAAGCCCCCAGGACGTCATGAAGCAACAAGTCGCGCTCAATGGCTCGTTTCTGCTTGAAATAGTGTGCCCTTGCATCGGAATCCATTGCCGGGAGGTTTGGGACTAGCATGACCCTCAGCTTGAATGAGAGCAGCACTATAGGGCGTTAGGCGGGGCATGAGGGGGACCAGCGGCCATTGTGAATGCGGAGGTGGCGGTCACAACTAAAAAAATGGGAAAGAAACACAACAGAAAATTAAAAGAAGAGGGGTGCAACACGAGGACTTCCTAGGAGGTCACCCAGCCTAGTACTACTCTCGCCCAAGCACGCTTAACTATAGATTTTTGATGGGATCCGGTGCATTAGTGCTGGCATGATCGCACCCGTAAGCCTAAGCGCAAAAAAAGCACTTACAGCCTCATCGTGCCAAGCAGGGGCCGTCGAACTTTGCCGAGAAAGGGCCTGTTCAAGGGCCCCGGCTATCGAATTTGGCCGTAAAAGCCCCCGGTTCATCGCGAAGCATCGAGTCACGATCAATGCCTCATTTTTGCTTGAAATAGTGCCCTCTTGCATCAAAATCTGATGCTGGGAGGTTTGGGACAAGCAGGACCCTCGGCTGGGACGAGAGCAGCACTAGTGGGCGTTAGGCGGGGCTTGAGGGGGACCGACGGCCATTGTGATTGTAGAGGTGGTGGACGCAACTAAAAAAAATGGGAAAGAAACGCAGCAGGAAAGAAAAGAGAAGAGGGGTGCAACACGAGGACTTCCCAGGAGGTCACCCATCCTAGTACGACTCTCGCCCAAGCACGCTTGACTGTAGAATTCTGATGGGATCCGGTGCATTAGTGCTGGTATGATCGCACCCGTATGCCTAAGCGCAAAAAAAGCAATTACAGGATTGCCGTGCCAAGCAGGGCCTGTCGAACTTTGTCGAGAAGGGGCCCGTTTGAGGGCCCCGGTGATCGAATTTGGCCGTAAAGGCCCCCGGTTCGTCACGAAGCAACCAGTCGTGCTCAATTGCTCGTTTTCACTTGAAATAGTGTGCTCTTGCTTCGGAATCTAACACCGGGTGGTTTGGGACTAGCAGGACCCTCAGCTTGAACGAGAGCAGCACTATAGGACGTTAGGCGGGGCATGAGGGCGTCCAGCGGCCATTGTGAATGCAGAGATGGCAGTCAACGAACCTTGTACTACTCTCGCCCAAGCACGCTTAACTATAGAGTTCTGATGGGATCCGGTCCAGTAGTGTTGTTTTGATCGCACCCGTAAGCCTAAGCGTAAAAAAAGCACTTATAAGCTTGCCATGCCAAGAAGGGGCCATCGAGCTTTATCGAGAAAGGGCCCATTCGAGGGCCCTGACGATTGAAATTGGCCGTAAAAGCCCCTGGTTCATCGCGAAGCAACGAGTCGAGACAACGGACCAACGTACCGGCATGCATACCACTATAGAGATGTGGGAGTCACCCATTGGTACATCAAAAGACACAAATCGAGACAACGGGCCCACTATTCATCTCAGGATTAAGATACAATACAAATGACTGTCTAAAGTGAATCGATTTGCCAAGACAGAATTATTAATCCAAATCAATTCACTTTATGTCCCGATCCAACACGTCGTCACCTATGACAACGCGCCAATGTTTCTATTCACGAAGTCCAACTCCGATGGTCAAGACAAACCATCTCCCAAAAGGGATATAGACAACATAACAATCTTTACATGAATAAAGTGCCCAACTTTATTCCCTCGATTGCGGATCATATGTTTTAGACCATCACCTTAAGAATCGTGTCTACCGCATAATCATCCCATCATATGCCCAATTCTTAAGGTTTAGACTAACTGTCTAGACTACTGTTTGCTTATCATACATTGAACAAATATGAACGTAAAGAGGACAAGATTTGGTATATGTATAAGAATAAATTATTTATTGATAAAAATGTCTCCAAAAACGTATTACATTTTTACTCCTTAGGGCATACATGTCTAACAATCTCCCACTTGCACTAAGTGTGTAAATACAGCAAATTTTGCATCCCCATAGCTTCCACATGCCTCTCGAAGACTCTCCCAGTAAGTGTCTTCATAAATGGATCAGCTAAATTATCCTCTGAAGCGATCTTGCACATCGTGACATGCCCGCCCTCAACGAAGTCCTTTATCACATGATACTTCCGATCAATATGCTTACTCTTCTTGTGAAATCTTGGTTCTTTAGCATTCGCTACCGCCGCATTGTTATCACAGTACAGTGATACCGCCTTATCCATACCAGGAACTACCTCAAGATCCCCAAGGAACTTGCGGAGCCACACTGCTTCTTTCGAAGCATCACTAGCCGCCACATACTCGGCCTCCATCGTTGAATCCAAAGTGCAATCTTGCTTCACACTTCTCCAACTGATGGCACCGCCACCCAAAGTAAACACAAACCCTGAAGTCGATTTCCTAGAATCCAGACAGGATTGAAAATCTGAATCAGTGTATCCTAGAGGAGTCAAGTCCTCACCCGAATACACAAGCATATACCCTCGAGTCCTTCTCAGGTACTTGAAAATATGCTTTACCGCAACCCAATGGTTCGGTCCTGGATCCGCCTGAAATTGACTTACAATCCCGACCGCATAGCTAATATCCGGTAGTGTACAAAGCATGGCATACATGAGAGTACCCACTGCCGAAGCATAAGGCACCTTCTTCATGTATTCTCTTTCTTTATATGACTTTGGAGAGTCTTTCTTAGAAAGAGTAATTCCAGACCTAGATGGTTGGCCACCTTTCTTGGAATCCTGCATTGCAAACCTCCTGAGAATTTTATCTATGTAGCCAGCCTGAGACAAAGCTATCATTTTGTTCTTCCTATCCCGAAACATCTGGATACCGAGAACAAATTTAGCCTCACCTAAGTCCTTCATGTCAAACTGCTTGGTCAACCACAATTTGACCGATGATAGTGCCCCAACGTCATTGCCAATCAGCAGAATGTCATCTACATAGAGCAGTAGAAAAACCACCTTCCCATCCTTAATGTGTTTGTAAACACATGGCTCATCCACATTTTGTGAGAACCCATAAGTCTTGATCACTTGTTCAAATCTTATGTTCCAAGGACGAGAAGCCTGCTTCAGTCCATAAATAGACTTTAGCAGCTTACAAACCTTACCCTCTTGACCTGCGACCTTGAACCCGTCTAGTTGTTCCATATAAATGGACTCATCAAGATAGCCATTCAGAAAAGCCGTCTTGACATCCATCTGCCAAATCACGTAGTTGAGAGCGGTAGCTATGGACAAGAGAATCCGGATGGACTTAAGCATGGCTATAGGCGAAAAGGTTTCCTCATAATCGATTCCTTCCTTTTGCATATAATCCCTAGCTACCAGTCTAGCCTTAAAGGTTTCGACCTTTCCATCCACTCCTCTTTTCCTCTTGTAGATCCACTTACACCCTATAGGTTTTACCCCTTCGGGAAGATCCACAAGCTCCTAGACCCGATTAGTCTCCATAGACTTCATCTCTATGTTCATGGCCTCTGTCCAGAGTCTCGAATCAACATCCTCCATAGCTTCTGCGTAAGTATAAGGATCCCTATCATGTTCATCCGGTTCAGCCAAAAAGACTTCCCCATTGAACATATACTTCTTAGGTTGATGCCCGATCCTCCCACTACGCCGAAGCCCCTGAGGTTGTTGTTCAGGTTTCTTTGGTTTTTCTACACCAATCGGAATGGTTTCGTTCGGAACCTCCAAAGTGAACGAATCACCCCTTAACTCCTCAAGCACCACTTTGCTTCGAGGTTTAAAGTTGTCCATGTAACTCTCCTCAAAGAAAGTTGCATTAGTTGAAACCACGACTTTCTTTTCCTTAGGGTTATAAAAATAACCCACTTTAGTCCCTTTTGGATATCCTACAAACACGCAAACTTCCGAATGTGCTTCCAACTTATTCGGATCCTTAAACAGGACATGAGCTGGACATCCCCATATGCGAATATGGTTTAAGGATGTCTTCCGTCTTGTCCACAACTAGTGAGGAGTTTTAGGGACCGATTTTGAAGGCACATTGTTCAAAAGATAACATGCGGTTTGTAGTGCATATCCCCAAAAGGATAAAGGCAATGATGAATAACTCATCATGGACCTAATCATGTCCAACAAAGTCCTATTCCTTCTCTCCACTACGCCATTCTGCTGCAGAGTGCCCGGCGTAGTCAAATGGGATAAAATCCCATTCTCTAACAAGTGTCCCAAGAACTCATTAGAAAGGTATTCCCCACCTCGATCAGATCGAAGTGCCTTTATGGGTCTACCCAATTGCTTTTCCACTTCAGCCCGAAACTCCCTGAACTTATCATAAGTTTCGCTTTTGTGGTGCATTAGGTACACCTACCCATATCTTGAGCAATTGTCAATAAAAGTTATGAAGTACTCATACCCTCCTCATGCCCGGATGTTCATCGGTCCGCAAACATCACTATGCACAAGTTCTAGAACCCCTTCGGCCGTATTGCCCTTAGACCCGTATGGTCATTTGGTCATTTTACCCTCCAAACAAGATTTACATTGAGGCATAGATTCCACCTTTAAGTGACTTAAAGGTCCATCCCTTACCAAATTTTGAATCCTATTCAGGTTAATATGGCCAAGGCGCAAATGCCAAAGATAAGTCTTATTAGAGTGAGAAGTTTTAAGTCTTTTTGAGTCATTATCATTTATCTCAGCATTAAGCAATAAGTCCATCTTAGGTTTGATAAAGTATAGATTATTTTGCATCCATCCAGAACAGATAAAAGATTTGTTTTTACAAATCACCACTTTTTCATTAAAAGATACCACGTAGGAGTCTTTAAATAAAGAAGATATAGAAATTAAATTTGTTTTAAATTTAGGAACATAAAAACAATCTCGCAAATTTAAATTCCTATAATTACCAAAGTAAAGATGGACATCTCCCACTGCTTCCGCTGAGACCAAGGATCCATCGCCCATCCGAAGTGTTAAGTCTTCATGAAGTAGACTTCTTGTTTCTTTGAATCCCTGCAGAGAAACACAAACATGATTAGTTGCACTGGAATCTATGACCCGATGTCACTGGATTCCTCAACCAAACAAGTTTCTAAATATAGAAGATCACACCTACCTCCCTTGGAAAGGAATTCCTTGCAATGCTTCTTTATATGCCTGACCTTACCTCAGAAGAAGCACTTAAGCTTCTTTGGGTTCTTCTTCTTCTTCTTCTTGCTCTTGGTAGCAGGAGGAACAGAAGACTTCCCACTCTTGGCCCGTTGCTTCTTTCCATTCCCAGAGTTAGGATTGAAACTAGAAGCAGCTACCATATTGGCCTCTCCACCAGCAGGAGACTCCCTGATCAGCAGTTCAAACTCCTATAACTGTTTCATCAGTTTTGTCAAGGTCATATCCCGTCTATTACTTAAGTTAAAAGTAGCTCTAAATGGAATAAATTCCTTAGACAGAGTCTCAAAGACAATAGTCATCTGAGTTTCAGCATTGATGTCGGCTCCATTGGTTTGAGCCTCAGCGAGGTAACCCATGACCAACATCATGTGCTCCTTTATAGATGTCCCCGGTCTCTGTCTACAGTTTAAGAGATTCCGAAGCGCCCTTGCCGCTTCGTTATGGCCTGGCCTCCAAACATATCCTCAAGATTATCCAAGATCTGCGTCGCAGTCTCATAATCCTGATGTTGAGCCTGCAGCACGTTGTTCATGCTAGCCATAACATAGCAGCGAGCCTGATCATTAGCATCTTTCCAGCAGTCGTACGCTTGGAATTGCTCATTACTTGAGTCTCCCGTAGGCTCGGGAGGACAAGGAGTTGTCAAAACATATTTCAGTTTCTCAAAGGAAAGGACGATGTCCAGGTTCCGTTTCCAATCTTTATAGTTCTCACCGGTTAATTGGTTTTTGTCAAGTATCGATGATAAAGCATTTTTAGACATTTTCAATCTACAATAAAGAATCGTATACCAAACATAAGGAAACATATATAATAATTTAGTAAGATAACACAATCATGTAAAATCATACAAATATGTTTATGTGTCAAAACCTTGAAAATATCACAACCTTACAACGATAATTCCCAACTCAGAATTCAACAAGCTCCTAGGGGAGTCATGCCAAATTCAATCAGGAACACGGATCCCCTCCTGATTAATATATGTCATCCAGGACCCGTATGATCCAGCATATACTAATAATCGTTTCTTTGGCCATTAATTTTATTAACAGAGCTCCTAGGGGAGGTTAATAATAAAATTAACGTGAGTGTATAACCACCGTTTCAATATTTTATCCAAGATTTATAATCACCACCTAGGGGTGTGCAACCATAAATCATACTAAAATACCTTATCCTTTCAGAGATCCAATCTGGTACATGATAGAAATCCCTTCCTAGGTGTCGAGACCACCATGTTCTTCCTATGGACCAACGATGGAGGCCTTAAGTCCTCTCTTCGAAAACCTTCTCCCACTCAATCTTTTGAAGTCAAGGTTTTATTTTAAAATTATGCATGAACAATTTTAATATGAGCGGCACTCCCTATCCTATATGACATGTTATCAATATACATGGTAAATCATATTATAATGCAGACAAGCAAAGCAATCAAGCAAAGCTATGAGCAAAATAATAATAACCGTAATATTATGGTTCCACCCTAGAGAATAGAAAACTAAGATTACAAGAGAACAATCGAGACATTTATCGATTCTTCATCCTTGAATCCTCAAGCTGTATCCTTCTTCATGTAATATCCATCTTCAAGTATTCAATCCCGTATGAATCGAATACTTCATATTTTTAGTCATATCCAAATTTAATGTTTCTCAGAATCGTCCCAAAAATAAAATTAAAACTGCACCAGAAAAATTGCACCTTTTCTGGACACCCGGCAACTCTCGGTCGGCATGCCGATCTGGGTAATTGGCCTGCCGGTCTTGCTTCTTCGGCCTATCGATCCATGCAGGTTCGGCCTGCCGAACTGAAAGTTTTGCCTACCGGTAGAGCACCAAAATTTCTGCCCTACTGTCGACTTGCCGGACCACACGTCTGGACTGTCGATCTGTGACCTTCGGCCTATCGAACTGTGAGGTCCGGCATGCCGACCGAGCAGAAAACCCTCAATCCAGAAAATACAATTTTAATGCAATTCTTCAATTTTATTTTCAACAATTCAAAAACATAAAATTAGAGACTCAAGAAATACCTGGAGGTGCCATCATCAATCTTCTAGATCCTTCTTCTCTGAATAATTATTTAATTACAAAATTCTTACAAATTAAAAAATTAAATAACAATTCCTAGACGGAGATGATAGTCTGCCATCTAATTACATGAAAAACCTAGATACACATTCTAACCTCTAAGGAACCATAACCGGTATGAATTAATTAATTAATAAATAATTAAACAATGATTTAATCAACCATAATTAATTAATAAACATTCACCACATAATCCATGACAACATATATATTATATAGAAACCTAGAGTGCCATCTCTCTATAAAATTCAATTCAAGCATAGGAGAGATTAAGATCACAAAATTTATGCATATAACATGATCACAAACTTGCAAATTTATGTAAAACCTTGGCTCTGATACCAATTATTAGAAACAAAGTGTGCAGCGAAATTTTAAAAATTTTTCTATCAGAGTAATTTCCAAAACACAAGTTTGACATGTTATATGTATAAATTAGACAGATCTTACTAACCTCAGTGTGTCGAAGAACCTCCGTAACCTGTGTAGAGAAGTAACGTTTCAGAAGAGCCCCAACCAACTGGTCTTCTTTGCTATTCTCTGTCCACAACCGGAGTGAGTGTGGGCTCACATGTACAGCTCTTCCACCGATGACTCTCCTTCCAACCAATAGAGAGAACCCAAAGGTAGTGCTCGTGATTTGTGAACAAAAGCTCTCAGGGAGTTTTTTGATGCTCACTAGAAGAGTATCACTCTTAATCTCTCAAATTGATCTGAGTAAATCATGAGACTCACTCCCTTTTTATAACTATTGGTCCTGAGGTCAGTCCATATCAGATTAGGTCTCAAAAACTCAAAACAGAATCAAGTTCGGATCAATATCTGATAAGATCTGTGTGAAAAACGCGTAATCTTATCTATCGCTAGAGAGCGTTAGGTGGGGCATGAGGTGGAACGGTGGCCACTGTGAATGCGGAGGTGTCGGACCCAACTAAAAAACTGGGAACGAAATTCAACGGAAAAAAAAAAAAAAAAAAAAAAGAGGGGTACAACACAAGGACTTCCTAAGAGGTCACCCATCCTAGTACTACTCTCGCCCAAGCACGCTTAACTGCGAGGATCTTATGGGATTCGATGCATTAGTGCTGGTATGATCGCACCCGTAAGCCAAAGCGCAAAAAAAACACCTATGGGCTCGTCGTGCCAAGCAGGGGCCGTCGAACTTTGCAGAGAAAGGGCCCGTTCGAGGGCCCCGATGATCGAATTTGGCAGCAAAAGCCCTCGGTTCATCGCGTAACAACGAGTCACGTTCAATGGCTCGTTTTCGTTTGAAATTGTATGCTCTTGCGCCGGACGCCGAGAGGTTTGGGACAAGAGGCACCCTCGGCTGGAACAAGAGCAGCACTAGAGGGCGTCAGGCGGGGCATGAGGTGGACCGGCGGCCATTGTGAATGTGGAGGTGGCGGATGAAACTGAAAAAATGGGAAAGAAACGCAACGGGAAAAACAAAAGAGGGGTACAGCACGAGGACTTCCTAGGAGGTCACCCATCCTAGTACTACTCTCACCCAAGCACTTTTAACTACAGAGTTCAATGGCCCGTTTTCGCTTGAAATAGTGTGCTCTTGTGTCGAAATCTGATGCCAGGAGGTTTGGGACCAGTAGGACCCTCGGCTGGAATGAGAGCAACACTAGAGGGCGCTAGGCGGGGCTTGAGGGGGACTGGTGGCAATTGTGAATACGGAGGTGGCGGATGCAACTAAAAAAATGGGAAAGAAACGTAACAGGAAAAAAAAAAAGGGGTACAACATGAGGACTTCCCTGGATATCACCCATCCTAGTACTACTCTCGCCCAAGCACGCTTAGCTGCATAGCTCTGATGGGATCCGGTGCATTAGTGCTGGTATGATCGCACCTGTAAGCCTAAGCGTAAAAAAAGCACTTATGGGCTCGTCGTGCCAAGCAGGGGCCGTCGACCTTTGTAGAGAAAAGGCCCGTTCGAGGGCCCCGATGATCAAATTTGGCCGCAAAAGCCCCCGGTTAGTCGCGAAGCAACGAGTCACACTCAATGGCTCATTTTCGCTTGAAAAAGGGAGCCCTTGCGTCCGAATCTGACACCGGGAGGTTTGGGACCAGCAGGACCCTTGGCTGGAACGAGGGCAGCACTAGAGGGCGTTAGGCGGGGCTTGAGGGGGACCGACGGCCATTGTGAATGCCGAGGTGGCGGACACAACTAAAAACATGGGAAAGAAACACAACGGGAAAAAAAAAGAAAAAAGATGGGTGCAACACGAGGACTTCCCAGGAGGTCACCCATCCTAGTACTACTCTCGTCAAAGCACGCTTAACTGCAAAGTTGTTGGAAACAAAGTGCACAGCGGAATTTTTTAAAAATTTTTCATCAGAGTAATTTCCAAAACACAAGTTTGACATGTTATATGGATAAATTAGACAGATCTTACTTACCTCAGTGTGTTGAAGAACCTCCGCAACTTGTGTAGAGAAGTAACGTTCCAGAAGAGCCTCAACCAACTGGTCTTCTTTGCTATTCTCTATCCACAACCGGAGTGAGTGTGGGCTCACACGTACAGCTCTTCCACCGGTGACTCTCCTTCCAACCAATAGAGAGAACCCAAAGCTAGTGTACGTGATTTGTGAACAAAAGCTCTCAGGGAGTTTTCAGATGCTCACTAGAAGAGTATCACTCTTAACTCTCAAATTGATCTAAGTAAATCATTATACTCACTCCCTTTTTATACCTATTGGTCATAGGGTCAGTCCATATCAGATTAGGTCTCAAAAAATCGAAACAGAATCAAGTTCGGATCAATATCTGATAAGATACGCGTGAAAATGCGTAATCTTAACTGTCGTCGGTCGACAGGCCGAACTTTCTGATAGGCAGGCCGAACAGCCCAGTTCGGCAGGCCGAACACGTCATCCGGCAGGCCGAACTGCTGAGAAAAAATCTCCGCGAATCTTTTTTTTTCCACCTGAGATTCTAAACGATAAAGTCTCAGTTTTGATTCAAATAGCCCAATTGAAAAGATATCTGATCAAAACAAACTTTATCAAGATAATCTCTAAGAAAATAAATCAATTCACAATAATTCTACAAGTTTATCTTGTTCTAATTGTCCAAAATTAAAACAACCGATAAACAGACAAGAATTACCCGAATGCAATAATTCAACAAGTTCATCTTGAACTAATTTTCTTACATAATTAATTCAATCGATAAACAGACATGAATTATTTGATTCTTACAAATTTTAAACCAATCTGATAAATCTGACATAAGTCACCAATTATTGGAAAAGCACGCCTTGTCGTTACAGGATTTTGTGAGCTAGCAAAGGGGACCAAAATGGACCTATAAAGTTCAAGCTCATGATAATTATGAAACCCAATATCCTAGATATACATTTCACAATTATCAACTCCAACGCTACTCCACTAAAAGCTTGGAGCTGCACTCTCGAACTTTCTCTGATTATGCGGTTGTATGGTGGGATCAGTTGGTAATGAATAGGCGACTGAACCGAGAACTCCCGATCGAGACATGGGAGGAGATGAAAACGGTGATGAGAAAGCAATTTGTACCCAGCCATTACTATCGGGAATTGTTCAAAAAGTTGCAAGGACTTAGACAAGGAAACAGGAGTGTGGAGGAATATTATCAAGAAATGGAAGTTGCCATGATACGAGCCAATGTTGAAGAAGATCGAGAAGCAACCATGGCAAGATTTTTGCAAGGGCTAAATCCGGATATTCAAGATACGGTGGAGATGCAACACTATGTAGAGTTAGAAGACATGTTGCACATGGCCATCACAGTAGAGCAGCAGCTCAAGAGGAGGGGTAGCTCACGTGCGAATGTTAGTTCGGCACCTTCTTCATGGAAGCCGAATTATGGGAAGAGAGAAGAGAAATCGGTTGCTAGGCCAAAGTTTGAGCCAAAACCAGCCACGGCTAGCCCTTCAAACCAAGGTAAATATGATTCATCCACTTCCTAAAATCGTGATATTAAATGTTTCAAATGCCAAGGCAGGGGTCACATCTCAAGCCAATGTCCGAACAAAAGGGTGATGGTGTTACGGGACGACGGAGAGGTTGTTACGGATGACGAATCGGACGAGGACTCCATGCCACCATTGGAGGATGTGGATGAGGAGTAGTGTGCTGTCCAAGGTGAATTGTTGGTCACTCGACGAGCCCTTAGTGTGCAAGCCAAAGAGGAAGAAGAAGAGCAACGTGAGAACATTTTTCATACTAGGTGCCACTTGCAGAACAAGGTATGTAGTGTGATAATAGATGGAGGGAGTTGTACGAACGTTGCTAGCAGTACTATGGTTGACAAATTAGGGCTGCCAACGACCAAACATCCTCGACCTTACAAGTTGCAATGGTTGAATAACAGTGGTGAAGTGAAGGTAACTAAACAGGCATTAATTTCATTTCGCATTGGTAGATACGAAGATGAAGTTTTGTGCGATGTAGTTCCAATGGAAGCCAGGCACTTGTTACTAGGTCGACCATGGCAATTTGAGCGTCGAGTCAAACATGATGGCTACACAAATAAATATTCTCTTGTGCACAACCAGAGACCATTCACTCTTGTACCAATGACACCAAAACAGGTTCATGAAGATCAAGTTTGGTTACAAAAGGAGAGTGAACAAAAAGGAGAGAATGAGAAAAAGAGAGAGAAAGGGAGTGAAAATAATGAGTGTTGGAGTGCAGAGAGAGAGTTCGGCCAGAGAGGGAAAAAAAGATAGAGGGGCCGAGAAAAAGGAGAAAAAAGGAGAGAACATTGAGAGAGCCAGTACAAAAGAAGATTTGGCCAATGAGGTAAAATTAGAGAGAAAAACAAACTTTTATGCAAGAGAGAGTGATGTGAGAAGAGCTTTGTTTTCTAATCAGCCGATGATTTTACTCATGTACAAGGAGGCGTTATTAAACACTAACGATCTTGATTCCACCTTGCATAGTTCTGTTGTTTCTCTTTTGTAGGAGTATGAGGATATCTTTCCCGAGGAAACACCACAAGGTTTACCTCCAATCCACGGGATTGAACATCAAATCGACTTCATACCTGGAGCTATAATTCCAAACCAACCAGCCTATAGAAGTAATCCCGAGGAGACAAAGGAACTCCAACGGCAGGTAAGTGAGTTGATGGAGAAGGGACACGTGAGAGAAAGCATGAGCCCGTGCGCCGTACCAGTTTTACTTGTGCCTAAGAAAGATGGGACTTGGAGGATGTGCGTTGATTGTCGAGCCATCAACAACATCACGGTAAAGTATCGACAACCCTTTCCTCGCTTGGATGACATGTTAGATGAATTGCATGGTGCTTGTGTATTTTCTAAAATTGATCTGAAGAGTGGATATCATCAAATTCGCATGAAAGAGGGAGACGAGTGGAAGACGGCTTTCAAAACAAAACAAGGTTTGTATGAGTGGTTGGTAATGCCTTTCGGTTTAACCAATGCCCCTAGCACATTCATGCGTTTAATGAACCATGTTTTGTGAGCTTTCATTGGGAAATTTGTTGTTGTTTATTTTGATGATATCCTGATCTATAGCAGCAATTTGGGTGATCATATTGAACATTTGAAACTTGTTTTAGACGTTTTACGGAAGGAAAAGTTGTATGCTGAAATGTACCTTTTGCATGGATAAGCTTGTTTTTCTTGGTTTTATTGTTAGTGCTCAAGGTATACAGGTCGATGAAGAAAAGGTTAGGGCTATCCAAGAATGGCCAAGTCCCACAAGCGTTGGAGAAGTACGGAGTTTTCATGGACTTGCTAGCTTTTACCGGCGGTTTGTAAGGGATTTCAGTACTTTGGCTGCACCATTCACAAAAGTAATCAAGAAGAATGTTGGGTTCAAGTGGGGAGAAGAACAAGAGAAGGCGTTTCGGCTTATTAAGCATAAGCTTACTCATGCTCCTTTACTTGCTTTACCTGATTTTTCTAAAACATTTGAAATTGAATGTGATGCTTCTGGTGTAGGTGTAGGTATAGGTGCCGTGCTGATGCAAGGAGGACGACCAATTGCGTATTTCAGTGAAAAATTGAGTGGGTCAACACTAAATTACCCTACTTATGACAAGGAGTTGTACGCGTTGGTTCGAGCATTAAAGACTTGGCAACACTACCTATGGCCCAAGGAATTCGTGATTCACACTGATCACGAGTCATTGAAACATCTGAAGGGACAACAAAAGTTGAACAAGAGGCATGCCTGCTGGGTGGAATTCATCGAGACATTTCCTTATGTCATTTGATACAAGCAAGGTAAGGAGAATGTTGTTGCAGATGCACTTTCTCGCAGGTATGCATTACTTTTTATCCTTGATGCTAAACTGCTTGGCTTTGAGCATATTAAGGATTTATACCCTTTAGACCAAGAGTTTAGTGAGGAGTATCGAGCTTGTGAGAAAAACGCAATGGGTAAATTTTATAGGCATGATGGATTTTTGTTTCGGGAGAATAAGCTTTGTGTGCCTAATTGTTCTTTGAGAGATTTGTTAGTGAGGGAATCCCATGGTGGCGGGTTGATGGGGCATTTTGGAATTGCTAAAACTTTAGCTGTTTTGCAGGAACACTTCTTTTGGCCACACATGAAAAGGGATGTTGAAAGGATATGTAGTAGTTGTGTCACGTGTAGGCAAGCTAAATTGAGAGCACAACCCCATGGTTTCTACACACCTTTGCCAATTCCTAGTGAGCTTTGGACTGATATTTCAATGGACTTTGTGTTAGGTTTACCTAGGACCAAACGTGGGAAGGATAGTGTGTTTGTGGTTGTAGATCAGTTTTCTAAGATGGCACATTTTGTTCCCTGTCATAAAACTGATAACGCATCGCATGTTGCTGAATTGTTCTTTAGGGAGATTGTGAGGATACATGGCATGCCTAGGACAATTGTTTCAGATAGAAATGCTAAGTTCTTGAGCTACTTTGGAAGACTTTGTGGAGTAAGTTAGGTACTAAGCTGTTGTTTTCTACTACTTGCCACCCACAAACTGATGGTCAAACTGAGGTAGTAAATAGGACTTTGTCAACCTTATTAAGATCAATCATCAGTAAGAACATTAAATCATGGGAAGACTGTTTACCGCATGTTGAGTTTGCATATAATTGCTCTGTCCATACTGCTACTAAGTATTCACCTTTTGAAATTGTTTATGGTCTTAATCCTTTATCACCACTGGATTTATCACCACTACCTGTTTCTGAGTGTGTTAATTTAGATGGCAAAAGGAAGGCTGACTTTGTTAAACAGATTCATGAGAAAGCAAGACTCAGCATTGAGCGAAGAACGGAACAATATGCAAAGCAAGCCAACAAGGGGCAACACAAGCTGATTTTTGAACCTGGAGACTGGGTGTGGTTAAACTTTAGAAAGGAGCGTTTCCCAGAACAAAGAAAGTCAAAGTTGTTGCTTACAAGTTGGATTTCCAAGGTGAGTATAATGTAAGTGCTACCTTCAATGTTTCTGATTTGAGGACAAATCCTTTTCAAGAGGAGGGGAATGATGAAGCCTTAGGGAGCCCAAATGCATGGAAGGTGGTTGACCCAATACAAATTCCTGTTGGACCAGTCACAAGAGCCCGAGCTAAGAAATTCAAGGAAGCACTAAATGGGCTGATTCACGAAATCTGGAATCAAGAAAATTTGTGCAAGCCCATTGACCCAGGCCCACGTCAACCACAACGGTGCGTCAATTTGATCCAAGTTCTAGAAGAATCCGAATGAGTCAAGCCTGATTGAAATCAGCTCAAATTTTGCAAGATCAAGTCAATGGAAGACTTTTGGAAACCTTCCCATTTTGGCACACACGCGGCTAATCATTTATGCAAATTGTTGACGAGGATTAATTGCACTTTCCTTTTATTGTTGGGCATGTAAATGGCTGAAAATCAGCCATTAAGACTTTTCTTTCTTTTGGTTTTTATTTTAGGCTTAGTAATTATGTTTGAATTTGTCAACTTTTCTTTTTGGGCAACACTTTGTAATTTTGGCCTATAAATAGGCGTTCCCAAGGTTAATGGAGAATGAATGAATGTTTATTTTTCTGAGAGAGAAAATTCTTTCTTTGGTTCTGTGACGAACTACACGAACTCATCGGATCAATCCAGGCTTTCAAACCTGACTTATCAATCAAGCTTCCATCCTTGATTGTGGCGTCTTCGATATACCA
This sequence comes from Artocarpus heterophyllus, assembly GCA_025403435.1. Taxonomy (NCBI): domain Eukaryota; kingdom Viridiplantae; phylum Streptophyta; class Magnoliopsida; order Rosales; family Moraceae; genus Artocarpus; species Artocarpus heterophyllus. The sequence continues at coordinate 19,702,030 of CM046340.1, read as the reverse complement.
AGGTTCTTGCTTCGATATATAAGCAACGGGTCGCGGTGACTTCCATCCAAATCTGAGTAGAAACGGTCTTGGTTCCTTCTTATTGAGGTTTTAATTCTCTTTGGTTCCTAAACGAACTATGCGAACTTATCGGAAATTTATGTGGTGTTCATAGACTTATCAATCAGTCCATCCATAGCTGATTGTGGCGTCCTCACATACCAAGACTTATTAGTCAGTCCATCTATAGCTAATTGTGGCGTCCTCACATACCAAGGTTTGTGCTTCTTGTTGGGCATTGGGTCGCGGTTCCATCCAAAACCGGTTAGAAATTTTGATATTGGAAACCAATCTTGGTTAGGGTCGCGTCAGCTCTTGGCGTGGTTCGTATCATATGGTATCAGAGCCGAACCTCTACTGGTCGGTGGACGCATATACAAAGGTTCCCTACCGCTCATGTGGGTTAACGACGGAGTTGACACGAGGACGTGCAGTCTAAAGGGGTCGGGAATGATGTGTCCCACATCGGTTAGAGAGGGTGGTCTTGGGTGTTATATATATGGGTTCACAATCCTCCCCTCACAAGCTAGCTTTTGGGGTGGAGTTAGGTGGGTTCATATCAACCGCGACCCGATGCCTAACAAGAAGCACGAAACCTTGGTATGCGAGGATGCCACAATCAGCTATTGATACGAACCACGCCAAGAACTGACGCGACCCTAACCGAAGTTGGTTTCCAAGATCAAATTTCTAACCGGTTTTGATTGGAACCGCGACCCGATGCCCAACAAGAAGCTCGAACCTTGGTAAGTGAGGACGCCACAATCAGCTATGGAGAGACCGATTGATAAGTCTTGGTATGTGAGGACGCCACAATCAGCTATGGATGGACTGATTGATAAGTCTATGAACGCTACGGATTTTTTTGATAAGTTCGATTAGTTCGTTTAGGAACCAAAGAGAATTAAACCTCAAATGTGTGTTAATACTTGTCTTCAATTGATTGAAATTCGTTACAATATATAGGGGTTCCTATGCGAATTTTCAGCCCCTAATCCCCATGGAATTTCGGGAAAATCATTTACCAAATGTCAAATCTAAACTAAATAAGGAAAGTTCCCTTAATGGCTTAAAAGCCTTACAATAATAGAAATAACACAAACGTAAAAAGGAAACTAGACATTAAAAGGTAAATAAGCTGATTCTTCTCGTCATGTGTCGCCTCAAAACGGGAAGGTAACTGAAATGGAAATTACTCAATCCCTTCTAGAGCTTGAATCACGCATTTGTTGGTCTGATTTTCGCATGCAATTCCCTCAATGGGCCTCCATGCAATGGCTTGAGCCCAAGTTGCTTGAATCAGCCCAATAAGCGTTTCTTTAAACTTCTTCGCACGAGCTCTCATAACCGGACCAATGGGAACTTGAATTGGATCTGAATAAGTCTCCCACGTGCTCTTGCTTGTGCTAACGATGTCCTCATCATTCCCCTCCTCTTGAGAAGGATTTGTCCTCAAATCGTCGCCTGCATCAAAAGGACTTAGATCAGAAACATTAAAGGAGGCACTTACACCATACTCACCTAGCAAGTCTAGCTTGTACGCATTATCATTGATCCTTTCGAGAACTTGAAAAGGATCGTCCCCTCTAGGCAATAGCTTGGATTTCCTTTGTTTCGGAAACCGTTCCTTGTGTAAGTGCAACCACACCCAATCACCGGGCTCAAAGACGAGCTTGTGACGTCCTTTGTTGGCTTGTTAAGCATATTGTTTAGTCCTTCGCTCGATGTTGAGTCTTGCCTTCTCGTGTATCTGCTTAACAAGATCAGCTTTTCTTTTTCCATCTAAATTCACATGCTCAGACAAAGGTAATGGCATTAAATCCAAAGGAGTTAAAGGATTAAAACCATAAACAATTTCAAACGGTGAATATTGTGTAGCAGAATGAACAGATCGATTATAAGCAAACTCAACATGTGGTAAACACTCCTCCCATGTTTTGATGTTCTTTTTAATGACAGTCCTCAACAAAGTAGACAAGGTTAACTGATGTCCTCATCAGCTATGGATGGACTGATTGATAAGTCTTGGTGTGTGAAAACGCCACAATCAGCTATGGATGGACTGATTGATAAGTCTATGAACGCTACGGAATTTTTTGATAAGTTCGATTAGTTCGTTTAGGAACCAAAGAGAATTAAACCTCAAATGTGTGTTAATACTTGTCTTCAATTGATTGAAATTCGTTACAATATATAGGGGTTCCTATGCGAATTTTCAGCTCCTAATTCCCCATGGAATTTCGGGCAAATCAATTACCAAATCACCTAATCTAAAGCAAATAAGGTAAGTTTCCTTAATGGCTTAAAAGCTTTACAATAATAGAAATAAACAAACGAAAAAAGGAAACTAGACATTAAAAGGTCATAAGCTGATTCTTCTCGCCATGTCGCCTCAAAACGGGAAAGTAACTGAAATGGAAATTACTCGATCCCTTCTAGAGCTTGAAACACGCATTTGTTGGTCTGGTTGTCGTATGCAATTCCCTCAATGGGCCTCCATGCAATGGCTTGAGCCCAAGTTGCTTGAATCAGCCCAATAAGCGTTTCTTTGAACTTCTTCGCACGAGCTCTCGTAACCGGACCAATGGGAACTTGAATTGGATCTGAATATGTCTCCCACGTGCTCTTGCTTGTGCTAACGATGTCCTCATCAGTTTATGTTTGTTTCAATTATTCGTGAGTTTTGATTTCCATTATCAAAGTCGATTAAAAAAAAAAGATCTGAAAAGAAAAGCAAGAAAGAAAAAAAAAAGAAAAAAAAAAGGAAAAGAAGAAAAACAAGAGGATCCGAAAAAACAAGTGGATCCGGAAAAAAAAAAACAAGAGTCTGGAAACCTTCCTTAAAATTTTTTTTTAGATTCTTGTTATTCATCAGTTTAAGGAACCCAAAATTGAATTCCCTGCACAAACCAAAAAAATTTTGCTCAAGTTTTGTCCCTTTTGGGTGTGATTTCTAAAAGCCTAAATTATCTGTTCCTTTTATAGTCTTGTTTCTAATCTGAGCCTCCTTGGTAATCTATTTGTGAATTGTCAAGGAAATTTTGATATTGATTGGACTAGTTTTATAGGAACTGGGTGAGAATTAAAGAGTGGAAAAAGGCAAAGAGGCAAGAGCATTAGAGTGGACAAAAGCCGAAAGTATTGAGTGTAAACACGAGTAAAATTGAGTGAACCATTTCACGAGTGAAACATGTAAGGGAGTATGGTAAGGTCCTTTGCATTGTTTCTTATTTTGTTTTACAAAAAAAAAAATGTCAAACAACAGCAAGAACAATATTGAGGGTACCTCGGGTGCAACAGATCCAAAACTTCTTTATGGAAGTGATGATAGGGGAGATGAGGCGATTGTTGAGGGGAGAGTTAGGACAGCTTCATGACAGAAAACAGACGTGTGGAACAGCCACAACATGTTCCTCATGCGCGTAGGCGGGAAAGGGTTCCAGTTAGAGGAGAGGTTGATGACTACTACAGGATTGATGGGGAAGAGTTTGACGAAGGAGAGGATTCAGCGGGTAGTCACTGAAGATTTGGACGGGATAGAGGAGTTAGGAACCAGGAAAATGATAGTTTGAGAGGCATAAAAATGAAGATAACATCATTTCAAGGCAAATCCAATCCTGAAGCGTACCTAGAATGGGAGAAGAAAATGGAGTTCGTCTTTGACTGCCACAACTATTCCGAGTCGAAGAAGGTAAAACTGGCTGTAATTGAATTTTCTGATTATGCTATTACTTGGTGGGATCAACTTGTTATAAACAGGAGACGAAATAGGGAGCGACCTATTGAGTCATGGGAAGAGATGAAGACCGTGATGAGGAAGCGATTTGTACCAACTTACTACTACCGGGAGTTGTACAACAAACTACAAAATCTTAAGCAGGGCAACCGGAGTGTAGAGGTGTACTATAAGGAGATGGAGGTTATGATGATTTGGGCAAATATAGAGGAGGATCGAGAGGCTACATTGTCAAGGTTTTTGGCGGGCTTAAACCGAGATATTCACAATGCCGTTGAGTTACAACATTATGTGGAGTTGGAGGACATGGTGCACATGGCTATTAAAATTGAGAATCAACTTATGAGGAGGGGCAGTAACACAAGTCCTAGCCAAAACCCGAGTAAATCTGCTTGGAAAATGAACCAATGGAAGAAGGATGAGAAGCAACCCAACACCAAGCTAAAGACCGAGCAAAAACAAGAGGTGGCCAGCCATGGGAATCAAGGTAAATCCGATTCTTCCACTACTCGGAATCGTGATATTAAATGTTTTAAATGTCAAGGCAGGGGTCACATAGCAAGCCAATGTCTGATCAAATGAGCTATGGTGATGCGGGACAATGGAGAGATTGAAACCGACGAGGATTCGGACAATGACTCTATGCCTTCATTAGAGGATGCCAACGATGAGGAGTACGCTGTCCAAGGAGAATTGTTGGTAACGAGGAAAGCTTTAAGTGTGCAAGCCAAAGAAGAAGATGAAGAGGTGCAACGGGAAAACATCTTCCACACTAGGTGCCATGTCCAAAACAAGGTTTGTAGTGTGATTATTGATGGTGGGAGTTGTACTAATGTTGCTAGCACAACCATGGTAGAGAAGTTAGGGCTGCCAACAATTAAGCATCCTCGACCATATCAATTGCAATGGTTAAATGATAATGGTGAGGTAAAGGTGCATAAGCAAGTGTTAGTTTCTTTTCGCATTGGAAGATATGAAGATGAAGTTTTGTGCGATGTGGTTCCGATGCAAGCTGGGCACTTGTTATTAGGCAGACCATGGCAATTTGATCGGCGAGTTAAACATGATGGTTTCACCAAGAAGTACTCATTTGTTCACAATCAAAAAATGATCACTCTTGTTCCATTAACACCAAAACAGGTCTATGAAGACCAAGTGATCTTACAGAGAGAAAGTGATGAAAAAATGAAGAGTGGAGAAAAATCAAGAGTGGGAGTGCAGAGAGAGAGTTTGGCCAGTGAGAGAAAAAAGGAAGAGATGGCCGAGAAAAAGGAGAGCAAAGAGAGCAAGGGAGAGAAAATTGAGAGGGCTGAAAAGAATTCACAATCAGCCAATGAGAGAAAAGCAGAGAGAAAAACAAACTTCTATGCGAGAAGCAGTGAAATTAAAAGGGCCTTGTTTTCAAATCAGCCAATGATTGCACTTTTGTACAAATAGGCGCTTTTAAACACTAACGAACTTGACCCTACATTGCCTAGTTCTGTTGTTTCTCTGTTGCAGGAATTCGAGGATGTATTTCCAGATGAGGTGCCTGATGGTTTGCCACCAATTCAACGAATAGAACATCAGATTGATTTTGTATCTGGCGCTTCCATTCCAAACCGACCGGCTTATAGAAGCAACCCCGAGGAGACAAAGGAGCTTCAAAGGCAGGTCAGTAAGTTGATGAAAAAGGGCTACGTGAGAGAAAGTATAATCCCGTGCGCCGTTTTAGTCTTACTCGTGCCTGAGAAGGATGGGACATGGAGAATGTGCATAGATTGCAGAACCAATAACAATATCACGGTAAAGTATCGCCATCCTATTCCTCGTTTAGATGATATGTTGGATGAACTGCATGGTGCTTCTGTGTTCTCAAAAATTGATTTGAAAAGTGGATACCATCAAATATGCATGAAAGAGGGTGATGAATGGAAAACTGCCTTTAAGACAAAATATGGACTGTATGAGTGGTTAGTAATGCCATTTGGTTTAACTAATGCTCCAAGTACATTTATACGTTTAATGAATCATGTATTACGTGCTTTTATTGGCAGGTTTGTTGTTGTGTATTTTGATGATATACTCATTTATAGCAAAGACATGGACCAACATGTAGTGCATTTAAAATCTGTTTTGGATGTGCTTAGAAAGGAGAAGTTGTATTCTAACCTCAAGAAGTGTACCTTTTGCACAGATAAGCTTGTGTTTCTTGGTTTTGTTGTTAGTGCTCAAGGTATACAGGTTGATGAAGAAAAGGTGCGAGCCATCTAGGAGTGACCGAGTTCCAACTAGTATGGGAAACGTACGGAGTTTTCATGGACTTGCTAGTTTCTACCGGCGGTTTGTGAAAGATTTCAGTACTATAGCCTCACCACTGACTGAAGTGATCAAGAAGAACGTTGGGTTTAGATGGGGAGAAGAGCAAGAAAAGTCATTAAAGTTAATCAAGAAGAAGTTGACTAATGCTCCATGTTATCTTTACCTAATTTTTCCAAAACTTTTAAGATTGAATGTGATGCTTTAGGTGTTGGAATTGGTGCTGTTTTAATGCAGGAAGGGAGACCAGTAGCATATTTCAGTAAGAAGCTGAATGGGGCAACTCTTAATTACCCAACTTATGATAAAGAGATGTATGCATTGGTTCGGGCATTAGAGACCTGGCAGCACTACCTATGGCCTAAGGAGTTCGTGATTCACACTGATCATGAGTCCCTGAAACACTTGAAGGGCCAACACAAGCTGAACAAGAGGCATGCTCGTTGGGTGGAATTCATAGAGACGTTTTTGTATGTCATTCGCTATAAACAAGGTAAGGAAAACGTCGTTGCTGATGCACTTTCTCGGAGGTATGTCTTAATCTCAACTCTTAATGCTAAACTACTAGGTTTTGAACATATTAAAGAGTTATATGCTGATGACCGTGACTGTAGTACTGAGTATCAAGTTTGTGAGAGATTTGCTAGTGGTAAGTACTTTAGGCATGAGGGATACTTGTTTCGGGAGAATAAATTATGTGTGCCTAATTGTTCATTAAGAGATTTGCTTGTGAGAGAATCCCATAGGGGAGGATTGATGTGACATTTTGGAGTAATGAAGACTTTGGCTCTGTTGCAGGAACACATCTATGGGCCACATATGAAACGAGATGTTGAGAGGCTTTGTGGTAGATGTGTAACTTGTAGGCAGGCTAAATCAAGAGTGCAGCCCCACGTTTTGTACACTCCTTTACCAATACCTAGTGAACCCTAGACTGATATTTCGATGGATTTTGTGTTAGGATTGCCTAGGTCTAAACGGAGAAGAGACTCGATATTTGTGGTAGTGGATAGGTTTTCCAAGATAGCCCATTTTATTCCATGCCACAAGACAGATGATGCTTCCAATGTTGCTGATTTGTTCTTTAGGGAAATTGTGAGACTTCATGGTATGCCTAGGACAATTGTTTCTGATAGGGACACCAAGTTCTTAAGCTACTTTTGGAAGACTTTGTGGGCTAAGTTAGGGACTAAGCTATTGTTTTCAACTACTTGTCACCCTCGAACCGATGGTCAAATAGAAGTTGTGAATAGAACCTTGTCTACTTTGTTACGGACTGTCATTAAAAAGAACATCAAAACATGGGAGGAGTGTTTACCACATGTTGAGTTTGCTTATAATCGATCTGTTCATTCTGCTACACAATTTTCACCGTTTGAAATTGTTTATGGTTTTAATCCTTTAACTCCTTTGGATTTAATGCCATTACCTTTGTCTGAGCATGTGAATTTAGATGGAAAAAGAAAAGCTAACCTTGTTAAGCAGATACACGAGAAGGCAAGACTCAACATCGAGCGAAGGACTAAACAATATGCTAAACAAGCCAACAAAGGGCGTCACAAGCTCATCTTCGAGCCCGGCGATTGGGTGTGGTTGCACTTACACAAGGAACGGTTTCCGAAACAAAGAAAATCCAAGCTGTTGCCTAGAGGGGACGGTCCTTTTCAAATTCTCGAAAGGATCAACGATAATACGTACAAGCTAGACTTGCCAGGTGAGTATGGTGTAAGTGCCTCCTTTAATGTTTCTGACCTAAGTCCTTTTCATGCAAGCGACGATTTGAGGACAAATCCCTCTCAAGAGGGGAAGGATGAGGACATCGTTAGCACAAACAAGAGCACGTGGGATGAGACATATTTAGATCCAATTCAAGTTCCCATTGGTCCGGTTACGAGAGCTCGTGCGAAGAAGTTCAAAGAAACACTTATTGGGCTGATTCAAGCAACTTGGGCTCAAGCTATTGCATGGAGGCCCATTGAGGGAATTGCATGTGACATCCAGTCCAATAAATGCATGATTCAAGTTCTAGAAGGGACCGAGTAATTTTCGTTTCAGTTACTTTCCCATTTTGAGGCGACAAGTGGCGAGAAGAATCAACTATTTACCTTTTAATGTCTAGTTTTCTTTTTCTTTTAGAAACATGCGTTTGTTTTATTTCTATTATTGTAAGGTTTTAAGCCATTAAGGGAACTTAACTTATTTGCTTTAGATTAGACGTTTTGGTAATTGATTTGCCTGAAATTCAATGGGCAATTAGGAGCTGAAAATTCGCATAGGGGAACCACTATATATTGTAATGAATTTCATTCAATAGAGTATAAGTTTTAACACACAATTTGAGGTTTGATTCTCTTCGGTTCCTAAACGAACTATTCAAACTTATCAAAAAATTCCGTGGCGTTCATAGACTTATCAATCAGTCCATCCATAGCTGATTATGGCGTCGTCACATACAAGGTTCGTGCTTGTTAGGCATCGGGTCGCAGTTCCATTCAAAATCGGTTAGGAATTTTGATCTTGGAAACCAATTTTGGTTAGGGTCGCGTCAGTTCTTGGCGGGGTTTGTATCATTAAACCACTAAGAAGAAGGAGAATCATGATCATTGGAAATAGTGACCTTAATAGGCCAATTGAAGAAGTTGCTGAAGAACATCTTCTATTTCATCTACTCCCAAACACCTACCCGAGGTGTAGAGAATGGTATGAATTAATTCTCACAAAAACTCATTCAGCTTCTTGTTCCCACACTATAAGAAATTCATCAGAAATAGCTTATTCAGCTATTAGGATTCATAAAATCTGGTTTTTAGAGGATTGGGGAAAGAGTCCTCATCAAAGGACTTATTTTTCAGCCTCCAATAGTTATCCAAAGTCATATAGCTATTATGCTTATATAGATGCTTTGGAAAATGTGTTTTATTACCAAATAAAATTGCAAGACACATCTGGTTTATTTCTTTCAAAATAGAAGAAAAATACCGTGATAACATTCCCAAATTGGTTTAGGGATTGGTTCGCTTATACAGTTATAACACCAGGTTTGCTCCTAGATGAACTTCAAAAATGCTTTGGATACTTTTAGAAAGAAAATAAATTAAAGGTTCTAGACTTAGACGAATCGTGGCTCTTATTTATTGCCTTATGTGAAATTCCATGGATTATGAAATGGAAATAATGACAGAAAAGCCTTCATAATATAATGATCTGATTCTCCCATATTTGTCCAAAAGATTTTTAGGAAAATGGTGGAAGAATTTTGATTTTAATCATCTCTTAAAAGAGAAGACAAAGACAATTCCTTTTAAAAATAAAACTCAAATAAAAGAATGTGTTTCATTTCCAAAGTCTCAAAAAGTCTCAAAATGAATTGATACATTGTCAAAAAAGCCCTTGGCTGACAAAGATAAAGAAAAGTTAAAAAAGCTTTTAGAGGAATCTGAAGAAGATGAATTCATGAATACAGTAAAGTCGGACACCGATAGCGGTGATGACTGGAAGCCCCCATCCTATCTTAAAGCTCATCTAGCAGGACACTCTCAAGATCCCAACAAGATATGATCTTATCTAGATCATTCGCTTTACAGTTCGAAAGTAAGAAGGATGCTTTCTTTTAAGTCGGCATGTGACAATGGGGCCCAAGGCGCACCCGACAGCCAACTTTGGATAAGAGGGAATCTTTTATCTTTCCAGCTATAATTGATGCTTTTCATTTTATAAATAGAATGTGAAGTGTTCAAGTGGAGAACAACTTTTTCTTTGTAAAATATTCTAGTGTTTAAGTGTTTTGAGTAAGTGCTTAAGTATTTTCTGTGTGCTTAAGTTGTTGCTTGTAGCTGTTTGAAGTATTGTACAAATCCATGTAAGTAATAAAAATCTTCCAAAGTTTTCTCAATCTCGGTTAAAGCTTGTTTCTTTTACTCATATTAAAATTTTACTTATATTAAAATTTATTGCTAATTCGGCAGCTAACTCACCATAAGTATAACGGCTATATCGAATTATTAGATGGCAGGAATTTTAAGAACTCTTTCATGATCCAATTCCTCTAGGTCTTTAAGTTCTTTTACCAATATGAGTCTTCTACCTCCACTTTTCTCTTCCCTGTTAAAAATAAAGAACTAGTCACTATGGAAAATATAGAAAGACATTTACAAAACTGGAATATACCTAAGGTTAATTCTTCTTCAGTTTATAATAAAGGATCTTTCCTTTAGAAGTTTGATTACATTATAAAGACTGTAGAAGAAGTTCTTCCTATAATAGAGAATATATGGAAACTCCGCTGATCTCACAAAAATTAATAAATTTCTATGCTCAAAAGTATGGATACTTGCATTATGGACTTGTGCATGTAGCTGTGAAACCCTTAACTAGGGATGGATTAAATAACTCTGTGTTAATATGTGTAAGAGATAAAAGGCATAAAAAATTTAATGACTCTTTAATAGGAGCAGTAGAATAAACCCTTAGTAAGGTCCTGCACATTTCAATTGTCTACCAAATATCACAAGATCTCTAATGGTAGATATTCAAACACATGGCATCGACATGGAAGAAGGATCAAGCAATTTGGCCTTCATCTATAGAATACATTTCAAGGCTATGAATACAATATGCCCAAATGTGATGTGTCCCACATCGGTTAGAGAGGGTGGTCTTGGGTGTTATATATACGGGTTCACAATCCTCCCCTCACGAGCTAGCTTTTGGGGTGGAGTTAGGTGGGTTCATATCATATGGTATCAGAGCCAAACCTCTGCTGGTCGGTGGGCGCATGTACAAAGGTTCCCTGCCGCTCGTGTGGGTTAACGACAGAGTTGGCACGAGGACGTGCAGTCTAAAGGGGTCGGGAATGATGTGTCCCACATCGGTTAGAGATGGTAGTCTTGGGTGTTATATATATGGGTTCACAATCCTCCCCTTACGAGCTAGCTTTTGGGGTGGAATGAGGTGAGTTCATATCAAAATGTTAATTTAAAATCCTCAATAAAGGATAAAAAGGGTGAAACGACTATGTTTCAAACCAATCTAGCTAAATCCAAGCTAGTAGTCCCACAAAAAATAAAATAAGAAACAATAAAATTTCCAAAAACATGGACTCTTCATAGAGTCGCTCATCCTATAATTCCTCAAAATACGGAATTATCCAATTTGATGATGGAATAATCCAAATAAGATTCAATAGAGAAAAGAGGAACTTTATTCCTCCTAGGCCCTCAGATCCAACAAGTAGAGTTTCTATAGGAAGTCAAAATGGAGCACCACAAATCCCAATGGTCACAACTCCCTCAGAAATAGACGAATCAAAGGTTGCAGAAGTTCAGAATGCACCAGAAGGGATAGCCCAACCAATACATGAAGCTCCAACTAGCCCAGCAGCTTCAGACATGGGATATCAGAATATTAATATATTAGAATATCCCTCAATTAAGTCAATAAAAGAACGTATCATTAAGATGTTCAATTCAAAGGAAAATGAAGAAAAAAAGAGAATGGCTTTATGAAAATCACTCGGAAGAACAAAGAAGAGATCTACATAGAAAATATATAAGTTTGTGTCTCAATATGAGAAAGAGATTGATTTTTTTAATTCAGGAGAAGAATATTACAAGCTAAAAAAGCTTGAATTCCCAAAATTCAATCAACTTCATACAGTTGAAAAGATACACAAAGAATTCCTTTTACAAACAGGAGATAAAGTTATAGCTCTCCATCCTCCAGAAGCTATAGTACAAATTAAAAAGATGTACCTGCAATCCCTTTTAAGGGTACTTCAAAGAATCTTTCAGAACCTGTTACAGTCGCTGCCTTAAATCATGTTGTGGAACAAAATAATTATTCAAATTTGTTTCTACAAACCCTAAGTAGGTAATTAACTAGAATACACTCTCAAAATAATTTGGCGCGATCTCTTAATAGAGATGAAGGAGGAAATACTGAACAAAAAAACTATAGAGGCAGTATTTTTTAAACCTCCTTCAGCCAAAGTTTAAAGTAGATAAACAACTAGAGTTCTTATTAGAACTAGTTTCAAGGTTATCTAAATTAAGTATCTCAGAAAGAAAAGATGTAAACATGATAGAAGAATAGAATAATGTTCCTGAAGAGGAAATTGATCAAACTATAAAAATATTATGTCAAGAAGAAATAAGTTCCGAACTAGAAGTAAACTAAATATCACACAAGGCTAATTATAGTCAGCCTGAATTGAAGCCTTATTATCATAGGCCATCAGTTGTCGATCTTCAATATGAAGATGAAATCTGGCATGGGGGTTCATTATGATGGATCCTCTATTGTGGAACGAAATATAGATGGCTTGTCAGAATATCAAATATTAAGAGTTATTAAACATATGACCATCTATTTATCATCATGCAAAATTAAAGGAAATAGTGACATTGATATTACACATATCATAATCATAGGATTTACAGGACAATTACAAGGCTGGTAGGATAATTATGTTACTCAACCTGTACATGCCCTAATTTATAGCATTCTGTTACATTTCATTGGAACAACTAGAATCCTCAATGATAGGAGTCAAGAACAGCTTCTTAATCTAAAATGTCCAACTTTGTCTCATTTTAAATGGTACATGATGAGGACATCGTTAGCACAAGCAAGAGCACGTGGGATGTGACATATTCAGATCCAATTCAAGTTCCCATTGGTCCGGTTACGAGAGCTCGTGTGAAGAAGTTTAAAGAAACGCTTATTGGGCTGATTCAAACAACTTAGGCTCAAGCTATTGCATGGAGGCCCATTGAGGGAATTGCATGTGACATCCAGACCAACAAATGCGTGATTCAAGCTCTAGAAGGGATCGAGTAATTTCCATTTCAGTTACTTTCCCGTTTTGAGGCGACACATGAAGAGAAGAATCAGCTATTTACCTTTTAATGTCTAGTTTCCTTTTTGCATTTGTTTTATTTCTATTATTGTAAGGCTTTTAAGCCATTAAGGGAACTTTCCTTATTTGCTTTAGATTTGACGTTTGGTAATTGATTTGCCCGAAATTCCATGGGCAATTAGGAGCTGAAAATTCGCATAGGGGAACCCCTATATATTGTAACGAATTTCATTCAATGGGAAATAAGTTTCAACACACAATTTGAGGTTTAATTCTCTTTGGTTCCTAAACGAACTATTCGAACTTATCGGAAAATTCCATGGCGTTCATAGACTTATCAATCAGTCCATCCATAGCTGATTGTGGCGTCCTCACATACCAACGTTCGTGCTTCTTGTTAGGCATCGGGTCGCGGTTCCATCCAAAACCGGTTAGGAATTTTGATCTTGGAAACCAATTTTGGTTAGGTGCGCATCAGTTCTTGGCGGGTTCGTATCATTTGGTATCAGAGCCGAACCTCTGCTAGTCGGTGGGCGCATGTACAAAGGTTCCCTGTCACTCGTGTGGGTTAACGACGGAGTCTGCACGTGGACGTGCAGTCTAAAGGGGTCGGGAATGATGTGTCCCACATCGGTTAGAGAGGGTGGTCTTGGGTGTTATATATATGAGTTCACAATCCTCCCCTCACAAGCTAGCTTTTGGGGTGGAGTTAGGTGGGTTCATTCATAAATGATGTGTCCCACATCGGTTAGAGAGGGTGGTCTTGGGTGTTATATATATGAGTTCACAATCCTCCCCTCACGAGCTAGCTTTTGGGGTGGAGTTAGGTGGGTTCGTATCAGTACAAAGATGTGTTCTTCTCTAAAGTTATGACAAGAGAAGATTGCAATAATGATTTTGGAAAGACAAATTCATTTCAGGGTGGAATAAAGTAAGAATGAGAATAAGGCAAAAATATAATCGAATAATTACATATAGCCATTATACTTATGGCGAGTTAGCTGCTGAAGTAGTAACTGAAGGAATGTCATTATGCAATGATATCAAGCTCAAAAGATAGCCTGAAAAAGATAAACACTTAGGGAAAAAATCTTTAGGAGATTTTTGTGAACAATTTGGATATCCTCCAATCAATAATCCCCAGAAGAAAAGTAAAAAATTTGAAAAAAGTTATTTCATAAAATTAAAAAAGAAGGGAAAGAGGAAGGATTATAAAAAATATTTTCCTCAAAAGGAAAACAAGAAATTTAAATCCAAAAGTAAAACAAAAATTGATAAAAGTTCAATAGTACCAATCTGTCACAAATGTGGAAAGATTGGGCATTATGGTAATAAGTGTTGGACCAAAGCTAAGATTAATGAATTAAACAAGGAAGAAAGTCTTAAGAGACAACTACAAGAATACTTTGTTACTGAAGAAAGCAGTGATGAATAAGCAGATTAATCAGAGGCTAATAGAGCAATCTTTTGAAGAAGATGAAATTAATGAAGAAAATTGTAAGTGTAGTCATTATGATGCCATTCTTAAGATGAATGGTTTAAGCTTGAATGTTTTAATCAAAGAAGAAAGTCTTATATTAGACATAATTGATAAAATAGAAAATCTAGAAGAAAAGGGGAAAGCTTTGCAAAAGTATGTTGCAATTGCTAAAGAAAGAACAAGTAAGGACTCAACAAAAGTCCAAAGAGAACTTCAAGAAAATACACAACAATACTGTTGTAATGAAATTCTTAAAAGAATATATACAAAAAAGAGAGAGAAAGAGCCAACAATTCAGGACCTTAAAGCCGAGGTCAATGAGACAAAAGAAGAATTAAAAAGGTTAAAAACTAGAGTTGATGAGGACATCGTTGGCACAAGGAAGAGCACGTGGGAGACATATTCAGATCCAATTCAAGTTCCCATTGGTCCGGTTACGAGAGCTTGTGCGAAGAAGTTTAAAGAAACGCTTATTGGGCTGATTCAACAACTTGGGCTCAAGCTATTGCATGGAGGCCCATTTAGGGAATTGCATGTGACACCTAGACCAACAAATGCGTGATTCAAGCTCTAGAAGGGATCGAGTAATTTCCATTTCAGTTACTTTCCCGTTTTGAGGCGACACATGGCGAGAAGAATCAGCTTATGACCTTTTAATGTCTAGTTTCCTTTTTGCGTTTGCTTTATTTCTATTATTGTAAGGCTTTTAAGCCATTAAGGGAACTTTCCTTATTTGCTTTAGATTTGACGTTTGGTAATAGATTTGCCCGAAATTCCATGGGCAATTAGGAGCTGAAAGTTCGCATAGGGGAACCCCTATATATTGTAACGAATTTCATTCAATGGGATATACAAGTATTAACACACAATTTGAGGTTTAATTCTCTTTGGTTCCTAAACGAACTATTAGAACTTATTGGAAAATTCCGTGGTATTCATAGACTTATCAATCAGTCCATCCATAGCTGATTGTGGCGTCCTCACATACCAGGACTTATCAATCAGTCCATCCATAGCTGATTGTGGTGTCCTCACATACCAAGGTTCGTGCTTCTTGTTAGGCATCGAGTCGCGGTTCCATTCAAAACCGGTTAGGAATTTGATCTTGGAAACCAATTTTGGTTAGGGTCGCGTCAGTTCTTGGCGGGGTTCATATCATTTGGTATTAGAGCGAGGTTCTAATCAGGTTTTGCTTATCCGTTCTCTTAGTTTATGTTTGTTTCAGTTATTCGTGAGTTTTGATTTCCATTATCAAAGTCGGTTAAAAAAAAGAACCGAAAAGAAAAGAAAGAAAAGAAAAGAAAAAAAAGAGAAAAAAAAGGGAAAAGAAGAAAAATAAGAGGATCTGGAAAAAAAAAAAAAATTCGTCACTTAAATTTTTTTCAGATTCTTGTTATTCATCACTTAAGGAATCCGAAATTGAATTCCTTGCATAGGCCAAAAATTTTTCGTCAAATTTCGTTCCTTTTTGGTGTGATTTCTGAAAGCCTAAATTATCTGTTCCTATTATAGTCTTGTTTCTAATCTGAGCCTCTTTGGTAATTTATTTGTGAATTGTCAAGGAAATTTTGATATTTATTTGACTAGTTTTATAGGAACGGAGTGAGAATTAACGAGAGGAAAAAGGCATAGAGGCGAGAGCATTAGAGTGGACAAAAGCCGAAAGTATTGAGTGTAAACACGAGTGAAATTGAGTGAACCATTTCATTAGTGAAACACGTAAGGGAGTGTGGTAAGGTCCTTTGGAAAATGTCAAACAACAGCAAGAACACTATTGAGGGTACCTCGGGTGCAGCAGACCCAAAACTTCTTATGGAAGCGATGATGGGGGAGATGAGGCGATTGTTGAGGGGAGAGTTAGGACAGCTTCATGAGAGGATAGACCGGATAGAAAACGCACGTGTGGAACAGCCACAACATGTTCCTCATGCGCGTAGGCGAGAAAGGGTTCCGGTTAGAGGAGAGGTTGATGACTACTACAGGATTGATGGGGAAGAGTTTGACGAAGGAGAAGATTCAGCGGGTAGTCACTGAAGATTTGGACGGGATAGAGGAGTTAGGAACCGGGAAAATGATAGTTTGAGAGGCATAAAAATGAAGATACCATCATTTCAAGGCAAATCCAATCCAGAAGCGTACCTAGAATGGGAGAAGAAAATGGAGTTCATCTTTGACTGCCACTACTATTCCGAGGCGAAGAAGGTAAAACTGGCTGTAATTGAATTTTCTGATTATGCTATTACTTGGTGGGATCAACTTGTTATAAAGAGGAGACGAAATAGAGAGCGACCTATTGAGTCATGGGAAGAGATGAAGACCATGATGAGGAAGCAGTTTGTACCAACTTACTACTACCGGGAGTTGTACAACAAACTACAAAATCTTAAGCAAGGCAACCGGAGTGTAGAGGAGTACAATAAGGAGATGGAGGTTATAATGATTCGGGCAAATATAGAGGAGGATCGGGAGGCTACAATGGCAAGGTTTTTGGCGGGCTTAAACCGAGATATTCACAATGCCGTTCAGTTACAACATTATGTGGAGTTGGAGGACATGGTGCACATGGCTATTACAATTGAGAATCAACTTATGAGGAGGGGCAGTGATGGAGACTTAGGGAGCTCAAATGCATGGAAGGTGGTTGACCCAATACAAATTCCTATTGGACCAGTCACAAGAGCCCGAGCTAAGAAATTCAAGGAAGCACTAAATGGGCTGATTCATGAAATCTGGAATCAAGAAAATTTGTGCAAACCCATTGATCCAGGCCCACGCCAACCACAACGATGCATCAATTTGATCCAAGTTCTAGAAGAATCCGGATGAGTCAAGCCTGATTGAAATCAGCTCAAATTTTGCAAGATCAAGTCAATGGAAGACTTTCGGAAACCTTCTCATTTTGGCACACGCGGCTAATCATTTATGCAAATTGTTGACGAGGATTAATTGCACTTTCCGTTTATTGTTGGGCGTGTAAATGGCTGAAAATCAGCCATTAAAGACTTTCCTTTCTTCCGGTTTTTATTTTAGGCTTAGTAATTATGTTTGAATTTGTCAACTTTTCTTTTTTTGGGCAACACTTTGTAATTTTGGCCTATAAATAGGCGTTCCCAAGGTTAATGGGGGGACATGAATGAATGAATGTTTATTTTCTGAGAGAAATAATTCTTTCTTTGGTTCTTTGACGAACTGCACGAACTCTTCGGATCAATCCGAGCGTTCAACCCCCGACTTATCAATCAGGCTTTCCATCCTTGATTGTGGCGTCTTCGATATACCAAGGTTCTTGCTTCGATATAAGCAACGGGTCGCGGTGATTTCCATCCAAATCTGAGTAGAAACGGTCTTGGTTCCTTCTTATTGATAACGGGTTTCGTCAGCATATTGGCGAGGTTCTTATAAGGCAGTAACACACGTCCTAGCCAAAACCCGAGTACATCCGCTTGGAAAATGAACCAGTGGAAGAAGGATGAGAAGCAACCCAACACCAGGCCAAAGACCGAGCAAAAACAAGAGGTGGCCAGCCATGGGAATCAAGGTAAATCCGATTCTTCCACTACTCAGAATTGTGATATTAAATGTTTTAAATGTCAAGGCAGGGGTCACATAGCAAGCCAATGTCCGAACAAACGAGTTATGGTGATGCGGGACAATGGAGAGATTGAAACCGAGGAGGATTCGGACAATGATTCTATGCCTTCATTAGAGGATGCCGACGATGAGGAGTGTGCTGTCCAAGGAGAATTGTTGGTTACAAGGAGAGCTTTAAGTGTGCAAGCCAAAGAAGAAGATGAAGAGGTGCAACGGGAAAACATCTTCCACACTAGGTGCATGTCCAAAACAAGGTATGTAGTGTGATTATTGATGGTGGGAGTTGTACTAATGTTGCTAGCACAACCATGGTAGAGAAGTTAGGTCTGCCAACAATCAAGCATCCTCGACCATATAAATTGCAATGGTTAAATGATACTGGTGAGGTGCATAAACAGGTGTTAGTTCCTTTTCGCATTGGAAGATATGAACATGAAGTTTTGTGCGATGTGGTTCCAATGCAAGCTGGGCACTTGTTATTAGGCAGACCATGGCAATTTGATTGGCAAGTTAAACATGATGGTTTCACCAACAAGTACTCATTTGTTCACAATCAAAAAACGATCACTCTTGTTCCGTTAACACCAAAACAGGTCTATGAGGACCAAGCGAGCTTACAGAGAGAAAGTGATAAAAAAATGAAGAGTGGAGAAAAATCAAGAGTGGGAGTGCAGAGAGAGAGTTCGGCCAGTGAGAGAAAAAAAGAAGAGATGGCCGAGAAAAAGGAGAGAAAAGGAGAGAACATTGAGAGAGCCAGTACAAAAGAAGATTTGGCCAATGAGGTAAAAATAGAGAGAAAAACAAACTTTTATGCACGAAAGAGTGATGTGAGAAGAGCTTTGTTTTCTAATCAACCGATGATTTTACTCATGTACAAGGAGGCGTTACTAAACACTAACGATCTTGATTCCACATTGCATAGTTCTGTTGTTTCTCTTTTGCAGGAATATGAGGATATCTTTACCGAGAAAACACCACAAGGTTTACCTCCAATCCGCGGGATTGAACATCAAATCGACTTCATACCTGGAGCTACAATCCCAAACCGACCAGCCTATAGGAGTAATCCCGAGGAGACAAAGGAACTCCAATGGCAGGTAGGTGAGTTGATGGAGAAGGGACACGTGAGAGAAAGCATGAGCCCGTGCGCCATACCAGTTTTACTTGTGCCTAAGAAAGATGGGACTTGGAGGATGTGCGTTGATTGTCGAGCCATCAACAACATCACGGTAAAGTATCGACATCCCATTCCTCGCTTGGATGACATGTTAGATGAATTGCATGGTGCTTGTGTGTTTTCTAAAATTGATCTGAAGAGTGTATATCATCAAATTCGCATGAAAGAGGGAGACGAGTGGAAGACGGCTTTCAAAACAAAACAAGGCTTGTATGAGTGGTTGGTAATGCCTTTCGGTTTAACCAATGCACCTAGTACATTTATGCATTTAATGAACCATGTTTTGCGAGCTTTGATTGGAAAATTTGTCGTTGTTTATTTTGATGATATCCTTATCTATAGCAGCAATTTGGATGAACATATTGAACATTTGAAACTTGTTTTAGATGTTTTACGAAAGGAAAAGTTGTATGCTAACCTCAAGAAGTGTACCTTTTGCACAGATAAGCTAGTGTTTCTTGGTTTTGTTGTTAGTGCTCAAGGTATACAGGTTGATGAGGAAAAAGGTGTGAGCCATCCAGGAGTGGCCGAGTCCAACTAGTGTGGGGAACGTACGGAGTTTTCCGGGACTTGCTAGTTTCTACCGGCGGTTTGTGAAAGATTTCAGTACTATAGCCGCACCACTGACTGAAGTGATCAAGAAGAACGTTGGGTTTAGATGGGGATAAGAGCAAGAAAAGGCATTTCAATTAATCAAGGAGAAGTTGACTAATGCTCCATTGTTATCTTTACCTAATTTTTCCAAAACTTTTGAGATTGAATGTGATGCTTCAGGTGTTGGAATTGGTGCTGTTTTAATGCAGGAAGGGAGACCAGTAGCATATTTCAGTGAGAAGCTGAATGGGGCAACTCTTAATTACCCAACTTATGATAAAGAGATGTATGCATTGGTTCGGGCATTAGAGACATGGCAGCACTACCTATGGCCTAAGGAGTTCATGATTCCCACTAATCATGAGTCCCTGAAACACTTGAAGGACCAGCACAAGCTGAACAAGAGGCATGCTCATTGGGTAGAATTCATAGAGACGTTTTCGTATGTCATTCGCTACAAGCAAGGTAAGGAAAACGTTGTTGCCGATGCACTTTCTCGCAGGTATGTCTTAATCTCAACTCTTAATGCTAAACTACTGGGTTTTGAACACATTAAAGAGTTATATGCTGATGACCGTTGATGTGTCCCACATCGGTTAGAGAGGGTGGTCTTGGGTGTTATATATATGGGTTCACAATCCTCCCCTCACAAGCTAGCTTTTGGGGTGGAGTTAGGTGGGTTCATATCATATGGTATCAAAGCCGAACCTCTACTGGTCGGTGGGCGCATGTACAAAGGTTCCCTGCCGCTCGTGTGGGTTAACGACGGAGTTGACACGAGGACGTGCAGTCTAAAGGGGTCAGGAATGATGTGTCCCACATCGGTTAGAGAGGGTGGTCTTGGGTGTTATATATATGGGTTCACAATTCTCCCCTCACAAGCTAGCTTTTGGGGTGGAGTTAGGTGGGTTCATATCAACCGTGACTTTAGTACTGAATATCAAGCTTGTGAGAGATTTGCTAGTGGTAAGTACTTTAGGCATGAGGGATACTTGTTTCGGGAGAATAAATTATGTGTGCCTAATTGTTCATTAAGAGATTGCTAGTGAGAGAATCCCATGGGGGAGGATTGATGGGACATTTTGGAGTAATGAAGACTTTGGCTATGTTGCAGGAACACTTCAATTGGCCACATATGAAACGACATGTTGAGAGGCTTTGTGGTAGATGTGTAACTTGTAGGCAGGCTAAATCTAGAGTGCAGCCCCATGGTTTGTACACCCCTTTACCAAGACCTAGTGAACCCTGGATTGATATTTCGATGGATTTTGTGTTAGGATTGCCTAGGTCTAAACGGGGAAGAGACTCGATATTTGTGGTTGTGGATAGGTTTTCCAAGATGGCCCATTTTATTCCATGCCACAAGACAGATGATGCTTCCAATGTTGCTGATTTGTTCTTTAGGGAAATTGTGAGACTTCATGGTATGCCTAGGACAATTGTTTCTGATAGGTACACCAAGTCCTTAAGCTACTTTTGGAAGACTTTGTGGGCTAAGTTAGGGACTAAGCTATTTTTTTTGACTACTTGTCACCCTCAAACCGATGGTCAAATAGAAGTTGTGAATAGAACCTTGTCTACTTTGTTGCAGGCTGTCATTAAAAAGAACATCAAAACATGGGAGGAGTGTTTACCACATGTTGAGTTTGCTTATAATCGATCTGTTCATTCTGCTACTCAATTTTCACCGTTTGAAATTGTTTATGGTTTTAATCCTTTAACTCCTTTGGATTTAATGCAATTACCTTTGTCTGAGCATGTGAATTTAGATGGAAAAAGAAAAGCTGATCTTGTTAAGCAGATACACGAGAAGGCAAGACTCAACATCGAGCGAAGGACTAAACAATATGTTGAACAAGCCAACAAAGGGCGTCACAAGCTCGTCTTCGAGCCCGACGATTGGGTGTGGTTGCACTTACGCAAGGAACGGTTTTCAGAACAAAGAAAATCCAAGCTATTGCCTAGAGGGGACGGTCCTTTTCAAATTCTTGAAAGGATCAACGATAATGCGTACAAGCTAGACTTGCCAGGTGAGTATGGTGTAAGTGCCTCCTTTAATGTTTCTGATCTAAGTCCTTTTGATGCAGGCGACGATTTGAGGACAAATCCCTCTCAAGAGGAGGGGAATGATGAGGACATCGTTAGCACAAGCAAGAGCACGTGGGAGACATATTCAGATCCAATTGAAGTTCCCATTGGTCTGGTTACGAGAGCTCGTGCGAAGAAGTTTAAAGAAATGCTTATTGGGCTGATTCAAGCAACTTGGACTCAATCTATTGCATGGAGGCCCATTGAGGGAATTGCATGTGACACCTAGACCAACAAATGCGTGATTCAAGCTCTAGAAGGGATCGAGTAATTTCCATTTCAGTTACTTTCCCGTTTTGAGGCGACACATGGCGAGAAGAATCAGCTTATGACATTTTAATGTCTAGTTTCCTTTTTACGTTTGTTTTATTTCTATTATTGTAAGGCTTTTAAGCCATTAAGGGAACTTTCCTTATTTGCTTTAGATTTGACGTTTGGTAATTGATTTGCCTGAAATTCCTTGGGCAATTAGGAGCTGAAAATTCGCATAGGGGAACCCCTATATATTGTAACGAATTTCATACAATGGGATATACAAGTATTAACACACAATTTGAGGTTTAATTCTCTTTGGTTCCTAAACGAACTATTCGAACTTATTTGTAAATTCTGTGGCGTTCATAAACTTATCAATCAGTCCATCCATAGCTGATTGTGGCATCCTCACATACCAAGACTTATCAATCAGTCCATCCATAGCTGATTGTGGCGTCCTCACATACCAAGGTTCGTGCTTCTTGTTAGGCATCGGGTTGCGGTTCCATTCAAAATCGGTTAGGAATTTGATCTTGGAAACCAATTTTGGTTAAGGTCGCGTCAGTTCTTGGCGGGGTTCGTATCAAGAGTTCAAACTGTGGAACTTATTTGTTTCAATGATTTCTCAAGAAAATCAGAGGTAGGAATTCAAGAAGAAGAATAGGATTTAGATGAACTCCTAGGTCAAGTAAACCATTCTCCTTAAAAGGTAGAAAAGTCTATTAATTCAATAGACAGAATTATAAATAAAAAATGGTATAGTAAAGTAACTTTGGCAATAGCTAAAGAGTATACTATAAAAGTTGAAGCCCTTATAGACTCAGGAGCTTATTTGAATTGTATTAGTGAAGGAATTATTCCCACGAAATATTTCTCGAAAACAACTTGAGTGTTAAACACAGCTAATGGTTGTAAGATGCCTATTCAATATAAACTCTCTAATGGGGGGGTTTGTTTTGATAAAGTTTGTCTAGAAACAAATTTCTACTTAGTAAAGATATTTTGAGACTTGTTATCCTAGGAACACCATTCTTGAGTCTCCTCTACCCATTTCAAGTCTCTCATAAAGGGATTGTGGTAGAGGTAAATAATATTAAAGTTATGCTCGCTGAACCACAGTGGCATGAGATTAATAATCTCAAAACAAAAATTGAAGAAAAAGAAAGTTTTTTATTCTCTCCTAAACAAGAGATAAATTACAAAATGATTAGAGAAAAAAAAAACTCCCCAAAAGTTCAAGAAGAGATAAAAATGTTTAAAGAAAAATTAGAAAGAGAAATCTATGCTGACATTCCTATTGCTTTTTGGCATAGGAATAAACATATGATTGAATTATCTTATGAGCCAGATTTCAAAGAAACCATGATCCCAACAAAAGCAAGACCCAATGGGCTTGCATAAATTTGCTTGATTCCAAATTTCATGAATCAGCCCATTTAGTGCTTCCTTGAATTTCTTAGCTCGGGCTCTTATGACTGGTCCAATAGGAACTTGTATTGGGTCAGCCACCTTCCTTGCATTTGAGCTCCCCACGTCTCCATCACGTTACCACATGGTTTACCACCTATTCGAGGGATTGAACATCAAATCAATTCCGTGCCCAATGCATCAATTCCAAACCGACCAGCTATAGGAGCAACTCGAAAGAGAAGAAGGAGCTTCAAAGGCAAGTCTAAGATTTGATGAAGAAAGGATACGTGAGAGAAAGCATGAGTCCTTGTGCAGTTCTGGCAATTCTAATGCCTAAGAAGGATGGAACATGGAGGATGTGTGTTGATTATAGAGCCATCAACAACATAACGGTAAAATATGGACACCCTATTCCTCACTAAGATGATATGTTAGATGAGATGCATGGTTCTTGTGTGTTTTCTAAGATTGATCTTAAGAGTGGGTATCAAAAGAAAGAAGGAGATGAATGGAAGATAGTGCATAAAACTAAAGATGGGCTGTATGAGTGGTTAGTTATGCTGTTTGGATTAACTAATGCACCTAGCGCTTTCATACCTTTAATGAATCACGTTTTGCATCCTTTCATTGGTAGAGTCGTTGTTTGGTATTTTGATGCTATTCTGATTTACAGCAGGAGTTTACATGAACATGTTTCACATTTGCATTCTGTTATGGATGTGCTTAGAAAGGAAAAGTTATTTGCTAACCTCAAAAAGTGTACTTTCTACACCGATAAGCTTGTTTTCCTAGGTTTTGTTGTGAGCGTTAAAGGTATTGAGGTTGATGAAGCAAAGATTAAAGCCATCCAAGATTGGCTGACCGCCTCCAGCATAGGTGATGTTGGAGTTTTCATGGACTTGCTAGCTTTTACAGGTGGTTCGTGAAAGATTTTAGCACCATCATTGCACCACTTGCCCAGGTTATCAAGAAGAACATTTCATTCAAATGGGGTGAAGAACAAGAGAAGGAGTTTCAGCTCATTAAACATAAGCTTACTTGTGCTCCTTTACTTGCTTTACCTAATTTTTCTAAAACGTTTGAAAATTGAATGTGATGCTTCTGGGGTAGTAGGTATAGGCGCTATTCTTATGCAAAACGGAAGAACACTTACATACTTTAGCAAGAAGTTAAGCGGAACTACACTTAACTACCCCACTTATGACAAAGAGTTGTACACATTAGTTCGAGCTTTGGAGACATGGCAGCACTACTTGTGGCCAAAGGAGTTTATGATTCATACGAATCATGAATCCTTGAAGCATTTGAAAGGTCAACACAAGCTGAACAACAGACATGCTTGATGGGTTGGATTCATTTAGTCTTTTTCTTTCTGTCATTTGGTATAAACAAGCTAAGGAAAATGTGTTGCGGATGCACTTTCATGCAATATGCCTTAATCTCTACTCTTGATGCTAAGTTTCTTTGTTTTGCGCACATTAAGGAACTTGATATGAACCCACCTAACTCCACCCCAAAAGCTAGCTCGTGAGGGGAGGATTGTGAACCCATATATATAACACCCAAGACCACCTTCTCTAACCGATGTGGGACACATCATTCCCGACCCCTTTAGACTGCACGTCCTCGTGCCAACTCCGTCGTTAACCCACACGAGTTGCAGGGAACCTTTGTACATGCGCCCATCGACCAGTAGAGGTTCGGCTCTGATACCATATGATATGAACCTACCTAACTCCACCCCAGAAGCTAGCTCGTGAGGGGAGGATTGTGAACCCATATATATAACACCCAAGACCACCCTCTCTAACCGATGTGGGACACATCAGAACTTTATCTTGATGATTACAACTTTGGGGAGATTTATAGAGCTTGTGAAAAATCTACAGAGGGTAAGTTCTTTAGGCATGAGGATGTTTAGAGAAAATAAGTTGTGTGTGTGTCTAATTATTCATTGAGAGACTTGTTTTTTTGGGAATCTCATGGTGGAGGGTTAATGGGACACTTTGAAGGAGCACTTTTATTGGCTACACATGAAATGGGATGTTGAGAGAATTAATGGTAGATGTGTCACCTGTTGGCAAGCTAAATCGAGGGTTCAACCGAATGGTCCTTACACGCCCCTACCTATTCCTAGTTCACCTTAGATTGATATTTTGATGGACTTTGTTTTGGGTTTACCTAGGAGTAGGCATGGAAGGGATTCAATCTTTGAAGTTGTAGATCGTTTTTCTAACATGGCTCATTATCATAAGACTGATGATGCTTCTCATGTTGCTGATTTGTTCTTTAAGGAGATTGTGAGGTTACATGGTATGCCTAGGACAATTGTTTCAGATTGGGATGCTTAGTTCTTGAGTTACTTTTAGAAGACATGCATGTTTTATAATTATCAACTCTAAAGCTATTCAAGTTAAAGCTTAAAGCTGTACTTTTGAATTATATATAAATTTTGAAACTCCAATAAGTTAAATGTGCATGACATATCATAATATATAACATTCCCATAAGGTATTCATAATCGGCTTAAGGTGAATTCTGTTTTTACCTTCCTGATTATATTTATTTTATGTTCTATTTTCTCATGATAGGAAAACTTACTATCAATACAAATAGTATATTATTTAATCATACCTATGTATCCAAATGGTTGAGCACTCCAGTTTTCTAATTATAGGATAATGTCTATAAGAGAATATCATTTACTCTATAAAAGAGCTATGGATTCCATATATATGAATAACGAGTGTACATTATTCACGAGTCATGTCTCCAATATACTGGTATCCATATCTTCATATAATTTAGGATGTCACCTTTTAGTACATCAAAAGACACAAGTCAAGAATATAGACTTATTGATTCATTTCAACATTAAGATGTAACATATATGATTGCCAAAAATAAATTGATTTATTCAAACAGAATTATTAACTAAATCAATTCAACTTAACATGAATAAAGCATCCAACTTTATTCCCTAGATTGCGGACCTTATATATTTAGACTATCACCTTAAGGTTCATGTCTTCGTAAAATCTATTTATCATATGCACGATCTTAAAGTTTAAGAATGACAATCAGTCTTTTGTTTACTTATCATGCATTCAACAGAAATAAATATAAAGGTCATATTTAATATATGAAATAAATAATAAACTATTGATTAAATGTTTTAAAAACTATTTTATCATTTAATCTTTAGGACACCTAGTCTAACATTTCAATAACATACCATTATTTTAAGACATTGATCATGTAGTTGAAATGATTATAATCCTTAGGATGATTATAAACCATTGATCATGCAGTTGAAATGATGGTCAAACGCTTAAGATTAATTTTATTATTAATCTCCTCTAGGAGCTCTGCTAATAAAATTGAGGGTCATAGAATGCGACTATTAGTATATGCTAGACCAAGACGAGTCTTAGATTGTATATACTAATATGATGGGATTTGTATTTCTAATTGAATTTGATAAGTCTCTAGGCCTTTTGTTGAATTCTAAGTTCGGAATTATCGTTGTAAGATTGTGATTTTTTTCAAGGATTTAACACAAAACACATTATATGTTTGCTTATATGTTTATGTTATCTTACTAAATTGCTACTGCATGGTTGCTTATGTTTGGTATATGCACCATTATTGTAGATCAAAGATATCTAAAAACGCATTATCTTTGATACTTCACAAAAATACACTTAATGGTGAGAACTATAATGATTCAAAATTTAAGTTAACCATACCATGTCCTTCGGTGCAAATTGACGAATCCACTAACAAACAAATCCAAGCATTATTTGATCATTGGAAGGATGCTAATGATCAACCCTGTTGCTATATTATGGCTTGCGTGAATAATGTGTCATAGGCTTAACATGAAAATCATGAAATTGCTCAGTAGATCATAGACAATCTTGAGGACATGTTTGGAGACAAAGCCTAACAATTTGGCAAGGAGCTATTTGGAAGCTTCATAACCACAAAAAGAAACTAGGGATACTTGTGAAAGATCACGTGATATTGGTTATGGCCTAACTCATTAAGGCTCAAACCCATGGAGCTGACATCGATGCTGAGTCACAGATGACTATGGTTTTTGAGACTCTTTTTAAGGAGTTCATCCTATTAGAGCTTCATGTAATTTGAGTAATTGACAGGATGTAACCTTAACTAAGCTGATGAAGCAAAATTGAATTTGACAAACTAATAAAAAAGGAAAATTACATTAGGAAAATAAATTGATGACGAGACTCAAACTTGATGACATGGTGCCCACATGTCGACCCAAAATAGGAAGTTTCCCCAAAATTACAAATCTGAAAAATTGGCCCCATAATTTTCTAGAATCATGCACATCATCAATGTGAATCTTCTAGAACCTTAATCATTGTGACTAGGTTCTCTTGAGATTGACTTGGGCCTATGTTGGGGCTCTAAATACATTTATGTGATGCATGGAAAACTTGTTGAATGAGCCCGTTCAATGCTTCCTTGAATCGCTTGGCCTTAGATCTTGTGATTGGACCACTTGAACGGCTTAATGGATCACAAACATGCCTCCTAACTTGTGCAGCTCCATTGCTTGCATCACTAATGGTCTAAATTTTGAGCCAATTTCGTTCAAGCTTGATTTAAATTAGAGCAAATCTAATAACTACTCAATTTCATAAATATCAAAGCCTAACGAATTCAAAGTTTAATTATTATCAATGAATTAAACTTCAAAGGGGGATCAATATTATCAAGCATAAAAGATGGTAGAATGAAATAAACGTTGAATCAATTCCATGTAGTGAAGATTAATTTTCTTCAAATTTAACAAAAGTTGTTCAATACAACCCAAAAAAAATTGACATGCAATCCATTCATTCTTGCTCAACTGGAGGATTCGTAATGACCTGTTGGCTGACAGATAAAGGCTCGACCTCTGTAACTTTCAAAATTGAAGACGTTTCAATCAAAGTGGGCTCATTGATCACAGCATCTGCTTCGACTCCTTCGAACCATGGGTCGTCCAAAGCCACAAGCTCCTCGAGTTTTGAGATCTCTACATCTATGTCGAGCAGTTGAAGTTCGCCAGCCTTGTACTCTTTTAATGTTTCCAGCCTTACCCTAATAGATGACTTGTTGTGGACATCGAGAAAAGCTTCCCTAAGCTCTTCCAACTACGTGTTCTTCTTCCCCACCTTAATAACCTTTAGCCAATCGCTCTCATCCTTCTTGAGATGAAGGCTGCTACTTAACTTTAACACTTTTTCATTTGCTCTCGTCAGCGCAGCTATGGCATCATCTTTTGCCTTGATCGCATCATCCCTTTCCACCTTGATCTTTGTCTTTTCTTCCTCCAACTCTTTTATAGCATCACCAAGCCTCTCGCACCTATGCGCAGCCTTATTCGCAAAAATATTATGTAGTTGAAGGGCCTACAAAATACGCAAAGATCCAAGATTTAGTAAAGTGAAAATGAAACTGATCAAGTTATGATTCAATCAAGATTTTACCTAGCCAAGGGCTAAGGTTGATTTGTTCCTAAGCCAAGAGAAAGACTTCCCCCAAAGGTGTTTTCATTGAAAGTAAAATTGAAGCTCCTCGATGCTTTCAAGGCCGATTCTTTATCCTAAAGGATACTAGCATCCACAAGAATGTCGAGGACTTTATCAGCAATCATTTTCTAGACGTCTTCGACGCCTTTGGAGAATTTGATTGTTTTCCTCTTCTTTGGCTTTGGGAATTGAATATCAAGCGGTAGTGGAGGAAGCAGGTTAGAAGTACTATTAGGCAGTGATAAAAGTTTTTCTAGACGTGTTGCTTCACTCGTTTTTCCTTTCTTCTTTTTCTTGCTGCAGCTGCCCTTTCTGCAGCCTTTCTCCTCATTGCATCTTCGAATGAAAGGAGTGAGATCTTCATCAATGACAATGTAGTGTCTACGAGAAGAGTGTCTTTGTTAGAGAGAGAAGTAATAAATTTCGACAGACCGTATAACTATTGAAGTGTACCACGGTAAATAAAGACCCAATTGACTCGTTTTGGAAAGTGAATAGGAATACTTGTCGAGATTTCTCTAAATTTCTTCCAAATCAAAGACTTTCCAAGTCGATCGAGATTCAAAATTTCTACCCAATTCTGTCCTTCAATGCAAGCAGAGCTTGAAGCCTCTCGCGAAACCTTTCGCCAATGGGGGCTAGGTGGTTCAACTTGTAATATGTAAAGAAGTAAAAAATGCTAAGGAATAGTTGGAATTACTGCTTAAAAGTAAATACAAGTATCAATACTTACCAATATGACCAAATGCAAAAGGAAGCAGAAATCGAGTGGTTAGTTCAATTGAGTCACGGTTG
The DNA here is from genome assembly GCA_025403435.1 of Artocarpus heterophyllus. Lineage (NCBI taxonomy): Eukaryota > Viridiplantae > Streptophyta > Magnoliopsida > Rosales > Moraceae > Artocarpus > Artocarpus heterophyllus. The sequence continues at coordinate 19,672,162 of CM046340.1, read as the reverse complement.
GTAGACATGAAGAAATACTTTTCTTCCTAGTGTCTGTTCGCATTGACAAAGTCAACGATGAGTCATTTCAACTTTCGGTATGTGAAGTAGAATCGCCCTCTGCTTTTGTTGCTTAGCTATAAATAGTAGTATCAGAGGAAGTCGTGTAGGTGTAATTCGATGCTAGCATCCTTAATTAATACAATCAGGGCGATTAGCAATCGTATCCCGTTTGGCATGAGCTGAGTTATCAAAATTTGATAACCTCAAGCATAAATTTCAAGATTGGAAGGCGAAGCCCAAGCTCGAACCATTTTGTGTACTTGCACAGCTAGTTAACATTTTGCATGTCTGCTCGCTCGTCTAAAAAAGGGAGTCTAATTTTGATAGAAGACGGTATTCCATACTTTGCCTTGACTGTCGACAAATCTTCCTCACTTAGAGTTGATTTTGGATTTTTCCCAAAAAAATTAACTCCTTTAGTCCTCACTTAGAGTTGATTTTGATTTTTCCCAAAAAAATTAACTCCTTTTAGTACACGAAGTGTATTTTCTCCTCTCGAGCATTTTGATTTGCTCGATTCGAGTTGAGGGGCCCGCTATCTTGCTTCCGCTCTTCGTAGTGTTCTCTTATACCTTTCTACTACATCCTGCTCCACTGATTCTAGAGTCCCATTTGATTCTTGACTCTTTGATCCCCTCGTTGAGCTCTTTTTCATCATCACTGGACCATGGATCCAAGTCCTTGCTAGAGCGCGAGCTAATGTCTATTGTTTTCAACATTTTTCATAAACTAAATCCTAAGGGAAATCTAGGGCAATGAAGATCTAAAAGGCAATGTTCTTGGGATTTAAGAGGTCTTGAAGACGTTTTGGGGTGTTCTAAACCCTCAACAGCCAAACAAGTTTGAAAATCACAGATTTTCTTGGAAAATGAGTTGAAAATGGCACTAAAATGCTTGAAATTGTAAGAGAAACAAACTTATAGTAAGAAAATAGCAAGAAAATCAGTAGAAAAGAAAGAAATTTTACTTACAGTTGTTTGAAAGCCTGAGAAAATGGAGGAAAATAACCTCAAGTTCAAGGAAGCTGTGTGAAATGAAGAAGGAGAAAGAACATTGGTATATGTATATTGTCTGAAGTCTCGTGATCAACAGCTGAGGTCCATTTTTAGAAAGATGATTTGTGTAACACCCGTTGTTTTCTTCTACAGACACTTATGTTATTTTAACATTAAAATGTAATATTTTAAGTGCTATTATAATTTATGTTAAGAAAATTAACATTTTATTTAGTACAGTCTTATGTGACGACCATGTGGGATTGTTGTGCTCAAGATGTTGATGTCAAAAAGATGATAAGCTTAAAGTATTTTTTGTTTTCTTTTAAGAGTATCAACTTGCTTTAAATTTATAATTTTTATAATACTCTAGAGTTATATGCCCTAGAGTTATATTCTTGATGATGACATGAATTTTATTATATGTTTTCTTATTTTTATAATATTTATGATGTCATGATAATTACATATGTTACATTTTTATGATGGCGTTAAGAAACTAGATAATAATATGAAGTATCCAAAAAAAATAATCTGTAAATTAATATTTTTTAAATCATAGGAGTAAATATTATTGTCATGTATAGACAATTATGTATTTTAATTATATTATATTATATATAACCTTTAACGTTCACATTATAACATATTACATTATATTATATTATATTATATTATATCATATCATATATATATAAGATACCAAAATGACAATGGTGATATGAACCCCACCGACTAATGCGACAAGACCCGACACCAAATCTAGAATTCAAACCCTTAATCGCTTAAGACACACATTTGTTGAGCCTTGACCTAAAACCCAGTAAGACACGAACCAAGAACCACGGATAGGAAGACGCCACAGCTAGAATTTCAAGAACACTTAAAAACCCTAGATGATAAGTCAGTTGTTGAACAACACTACAAGATTAATCTTGATAAGTTCAAAGAGACTTCTCAAGAAAACAAGAAGAATGCAAGAAAAGCCTCACAAATTTTTGAATATGATCCGATTCATTCATTCCCAAAATAACAAAGTGTTTACAATTATATGGGAACGATTTTCAGTCCAAAAAGAATCCTTAAGCGAAGGTTGACTTAGAAAATTCCTTAATTGGCGCTTTCCCATGCAAAATTAAGCCCTAAACACAAAAGGAAAGTTGCTAATCTTATCCCTTAAAATGCGCCTAACATAATCCAGAAAGGGGAAAAAATCCAGGTTTGTTTTTATGCCTAACAAAACCGAATTTGACACTAAGAAATTACGAAAATTACATTAGCAAAAATAAATTGATGACAAGGCTCAAACTTGTGACATGGTGCCCACGTGTCAATCCAAAATAGTAAGGTTTCCTGAAATTACAAATCTACCCCACAATTTACTGGAATCGTGCACATCGTTAATGTGAATCATCTAGAACCTTAATCATTGTCACTAGGCTCTCTTGAGATTGACTTGGGCCTATGCCGGGGCTTCATTTATGTGACACGTCACAAACTTGTTGAATGAGCCCGTTCAATGCTTCCTTGAATCGCTTGGCCTTAGATCTCGTGATTGGACCACTTGAACGGCTTAAGGGATCACGAACATGGCTCCTAACTTGTACAGCTCTATTGCTTGCATCATTCTCCCCTGCTTAAGAAGGATTTGTCCTCAAATCGTCACTTGCATCAAAAGGAGTTAAGTCAAAAACATTAAAACTCGCACTAACGCCATACTTACCTGGTAAATCAAGTTTGTAAGCATTGTCATTAATGCATTCCAAAACTTGAAATGGTCCATCACCCCTCGGAAGGAGTTTTGAACGCCTTTGTTCAGGGAAACGTTCCTTTCTCATATGCAGCCACACCCAATCTCTTGGTTCAAACACCACCTACTTGCGGTCCTTATTGGCTTGTCTTGCATATCGCTCGGTACGCCTCTCTATGTTCTGTCTCGCCTTCTCATGAATTTGCCTAACAAAATCAGCTTTTTTCTTGCCATCTAAGTTAACTTGTTCATTCAAAGGTAAAGGAGTTAAATCCAAAGGAGTCAATGGATTAAAACCATAAACAACTTCAAACGGTGAAAAGTTAGTTGAAGAATAAACACCTCTATTATAAGCAAATTCAACATGCGGTAAACAATCTTCCCAAGTTTTTCAAATTCTTTTGAATGACAACATGTAATAGAGTAGATAAAGTCCTGTTCACTACTTTAGTTTGACCATCAGTCTGCAGGTGACAAGTAGTAGAAAATAATAGCTTAGTCGCCAACTTTGCCCATAAGGTCTTCCAAAAGTTATTCAAGAACTTTCAATCTCTATCAGAAACAATACTCCTAGGCATGCCATGCAACCTAACAATCTCCTTGAAAAACAAATCAGCTATATGTGATGCATCATCAGTTTTATGACATGCAATGAAGTGTGCCATCTTAGAAAACCTATCAACTACCACAAACACAGAATCTCTCCCCCTCTTAGTCCTAGGTAACCCCAACACAAAGTCCATAAAGATGTCAGCCCAAGGTTATCTAGGAATAGGAAGTGGAGTATATAACCCATGTGGTTGCAGCCTAGACTTAGCTTGTCTACATGTAATGCATCTCCCACAAATCCTCTCAGCATCACGCTTCATATGTGGACAAAAGAAATGCTCATGCAAGACACCTAAAGGCTTAGCTATTCCAAAGTGCCCCATCAAACCACCACCATGTGCCTCCCTAACTAACAACTCACGCAAAGAAGAATGAGGAATGCAAAGTTTATTTTCACGAAACAAGAAGGTGCGGCAAGGCTACTAAAGTCCCGAACAAAAAGCCGGTAGAAACTAGCCAAGCCATTAAAACTTCTCACCTACCCTATGGTTGTAGGAGTTGGCCAATATTGGATTACCTTCACCTTTTCCTCATCAACCTATATACCTTGCGCACTCACAACAAAACCAAGAAATACAAGCTTATCTGCGGAAAGGGTACATTTCTTGAAGTTAGCAAACATTTCTTTCCTTAAAACATCTAAATCAGGATATCATCAAAGTAGACAACTACAAATTGACCAATGTAAGCACGCAAAACATGATTCATAAGTCTCGTGAAGGTGCTAGGTGCATTAGTTAATCCAAAAGTGATGTGTCCCACATCGGTTAGAGAGGGTGGTCTTGGGTGTTATATATATGGGTTCACAATCCTCCCCTCATAAGCTAGCTTTTGGGGTGGAGTTAGGTGGGTTCATATCATATGGTATCAGAGACGAACCTCTACTAGTCGGTGGGCGCATGTACAAAGCTTCCCTGCCGCTCGTGTGGGTTAACGACGGAGTTGGCACGAGGACGTACAGTCTAAAGGGGTCGGGAATGATGTGTCCGACATCGGTTAGAGAGGGTGGTCTTGGGTATTATATATATGGGTTCACAATCCTCCCCTCATAAGCTAGCTTTTGGGGTGGAGTTAGGTGGGCTCATATCAAAAAGGCATAACTAACCATTCATACAAACCATATTTTGTTTTAAATGCGGTTTTCCACTCATCACCTTCTTCCATCCTAATTTGGTGATGCCCACTCTTAAGATCAATCTTGGTAAAAACACAAGAACCATGCAGTTCATCCAGCATATCATCTAGTCTAGGAGTGGGATGATGATACTTTACCGTAATATTGTTGATGGCTCAGCAATCTACACACATTCTCCATGTCCCATCCTTCTTAGATACAAGCAACACCAGAACTGCACAAGGACTCATGCTTTCACACACATATTGATGTGTCCCACATCGGTTAGAGAGGGTGGTCTCGGGTGTTTTATATATGGGTTCACAATCCTCCCCTCATGAGCTAGCTTTTGGGGTGGAGTTAGGTGGGTTCATATCATATGGTATCAGAGCCAAACCTCTGCTGGTCGGTGGGCGCATGTACAAAGGTTCCCTGCCACTCGTGTGGGTTAACGACGGAGTTGGCACGAGTTGGCACGAGGACGTGCAGTCTAAAGGGGTCGGGAATGATGTGTCCCACATCGGTTAGAGAGGGTGGTCTCGGGTGTTTTATATATGGGTTCACAATCCTCCCCTCATGAGCTAGCTTTTGGGGTGGAGTTAGGTGGGTTCATATCACATATCCCTTCTCCAATAACTCTCCTACTTGCCTTTGAAGTTCCCTTGTCTCCTCAAGATTACTCCTATAGGCAAGGCCGGTTTGGAATTGAAGCACCAGGTATTGATGTGGACATCGTTAGCACAAGCAAGAGCACATGGGATGAGACATATTCAGATCCAATTCAAGTTCCCATTGGTCCGGTTACGAGAGCTCGTGCGAAGAAGTTCAAAGAAACGCTTATTGGGCTGATTCAAGCAACTTGGGCTCAAGCTATTGCATGGAGGCCCATTGAGGGAATTGCATGTGACATCCAGACCAACAACTGCGTGATTCAAGCTCTAGAAGGGACCGAATAATTTTCATTTCAGTTACTTTCCCGTTTTGAGGCGACAAGTGGCGAGAAGAATCAGCTATTTACCTTTTAATGTCTAGTTTCCTTTTTTGCATTTGTTTTATTTCTATTATTGTAAGGCTTTTAAGCCATTAAGGGAACTTTCCTTAATTGCTTTAGATTAGACGTTTGGTAATTGATTTGCCCAAAATTCCATGGGCAATTAGGAGCTGAAAATTCGCATAGGGGAACCCCTATATATTGTAACGAATTTCATTCAATGGGGAATAAGTTTTAACACACAATTTGAGGTTTAATTCTCTTTGGTTCCTAAACGAACTATTCCAACTTATCAGAAAATTCTGTGGCGTTCATAGACTTATCAATCAGTCCATCCATAGCTGATTGTGGCGTCCTCACATACCAAGGTTCGTGCTTCTTGTTAGGGCAATTAGGAGCTGAAAATTCGCATAGGGGAACCCCTATATATTGTAACGAATTTCATTCAATGGGGAATAAGTTTTAACATACAATTTGAGGTTTAATTCTCTTTGGTTCCTAAATGAACTATTCAAACTTATCGAAAAATTCCGTGGCGTTCATAGACTTATCAATCAATCCATCCATAGCTGATTGTGGCGTCCTCACATACCAAGACTTATCAATCAGTCCATCCATAGCTGATTGTGGCGTCCTCACATACCAAGGTTCGTGCTTCTTGTTAGGCATCGGGTCGCGGTTCCATTCAAAACCGGTTAGGAATTTGATCTTGGAAACCAATTTTGGTTAGGGTCGCGTCAGTTCTTGGTGGGGTTCGTATTTGGTATGAAGTCAATTTGATACTCAATTCCTCAAATTGGAGGTAAGCCTGGAGCCAACTCTTTAGGAAATACATCTTCGAACTCCTGTAAAAGGGAAACAACATTGCTCGGCAAAGAACTGGCGAGATCATTAGTGTTTAAAAGGGCCTCCTTGTACATTAGTACTATAAGGGGATGATGAGAAATTAAAGCTCTCTTGATCTCACTTTTCTTTGCAATGAAATTGTTTTTTTCCTCTCTCGCACACATTAAGGTTGAACTCTCTCCTTTCTCTTTTTCTCTCTTATTTTTCACTCTCTTTTTCTTTCCTCTTATGTTCAGCCTCCCTCTCTTTCTCTTTTCTTTTTTTCACTCGTTCTCTGGATTTTTAATTGATCTTCAAGAAATTGTTTTGTAGTCAATGGTACGAGTGACATTGGCTATTTATTCATGGTAAAAGAGTACCCATTAGTGAAACCATCATGTGTGGTTCGTCGATCGAACTGCCATGGTCTTCCCAACAAGAGGTGACATGCATGCATGGGCACAACATCACAAAGCACCTTGTCCTCATACTTTCCAATAGAAAACGCCACCATCGCCTATTTAGTAACCTTGATCTCACCACAATCATTCAGCCATTGAAGCCGGTATGGCTTTGGATGCTTCAAGGTAGGTAACTCCAATTTCTCTACTAACTCGATGCTGGCCACATTTGTGCAACTTCCTCCATCTATTATCACACTACAAACCTTGTTATTCACAAAACACCGTGTGTGAAACAAATTCTCTCGCTGATTATTCTCTTCTTCTTTAGCCTGTCCACTGAGAGCTCGTCTTGCCACTAATGACTCTCCAACTATAGTACACTTCCCTTCATGGGCATCTTTGGGAGGTGGCATGTTATCTACTTCTTCTCCTTCTTCATCCTCTGAAACAATCTCTCCTTGAGCTATAATCTCCATTACTCTTCTTCAGTGTTACCTTGTTTAGGTGCAGCAACTTGTTTGGCATCTTTAGAGGGCGCTTTGGCTTGTTTGCTAGAAATTCATCCCATTTAGGGTCTAGTCTCCATGTGTTTGAGGTAGCCATGCTAGATCCCCTCCTAGCCATCTTTCTTCGCTTCAACTGCGGCTCCACTTTGATGGCTTGGTGCACCATATCTGTCAGCTCCACATAATGTTGCATTTCTACCAAATCTGCAATCTCACAGTGTAAACCATGCAAGAACCTAGCCATAGTGGCCTCCCGGTCCTCCACTTCATTTTCCTAGATCATGACGACCTCCATCTCTTTATGATATTCATCAACACTCCTATTACCTTGTGTAAGGCGTTGAAGCTTGTTGTACAACTCCCTATGGTAGTAACTCGGGATGAATCATCTGCACATGATTGCTTTCATTTCCTCCCACGTTTCAACAATTCGCTCTCTGTTTCTTCTTCTATCCTTCAACAACTGATCCCACCAAACAATAGCATAGTCAGTGAATTCAATTGCAGCGAGCTTTACCTTTTTCAACTCAGAGTAGTTGTGGCAATCGAAGACCATCTCCAACCTCTTCTCCCACTCTAGATGCACCTCAGAATCATTTTTCCCTTGGAAGGACAGAATCTTCACTTTGATGCCCGCCTCTGCCTACCTAGCCTATCTTCTCTATTCCCTAAACCATGCCCAAACCTACCCCGGTTATTAGGTGGATCATCAAACTTCTCCCATTCATCATCATCCTCTATATCCCCCCATTGGTCACCCTGGTGTACACGTCTAGGTTGCCGAATGGGGTTATTTTGGCGCTGCCCCCTAGGTGTCCCCTCTTCCAATCTATCCATTCTCTCATGTAAAGGTCCCAATTTAGCTCTCATCATCCGTCTTAATTCTCCCATCAAAGCTTGTAACTGTAAATTCGGAATGGTTCGTTGTTGGACCTCTTTAGTTGAGTTATCTTCTGGATTGTGAGACATGTTTAAAGTCTACAATAAAAGGTTAGAAACCTCACAAGCACTCCCTCACATGTTTCACTCAAGAATGCTTCGCTCACACTCATGTTTCACTTAAATTGGCTCTTAACTTAATGTTCTTACCGCTCTTGCCTTTTTCCACTCGTTGTGTCTTCTCAAATTCTTAATCAAACTCAAGAAACACACAAGATTCAAGTAGCAATTTAAACAAACCAGACTCTACCCAAACAATCCACAAGAATTGACATGCAATACATAGACTGACAAACGAAGACTCAATAACAAGGATGGTAAATCAAAAGAACGTGTAAAATGAATGGCTGAAATTTCATTTTTTTTTTTTTTTTTTGCTATGGAGTAAAGTGTGTTCTGGGCTTATGGAAACCTATAGAGATGAAAACGAACAAAAAAATTTAAGATGGGCATCCAGACTCTTTATTTTTTTTATTTTTTTTTGGATCCTCTTGTTTTTTTTTCTTTCCCTTGTTTTTTTTTTCTTTTTCTTTCTTTTCTTTTTGTTTCTGTAAAACTAGAGTCAACACATTAACGAGCAGTGTGCACAAATGAACGGGAAAAAATGGGGACAATCGAATTCAAATCGAACGGAAACTTACTGACAAGTATTCAAAGCAAAAGGAATTGGCAAAATTCGAACAAGAAAAAGGAAGGGAAAAATTTGGCCAAGAAATTCAGACCTTAAACCAGAATTTTTTTTTCAGGACTCCAAATTCGACTAAACAAGAACAAGAACATAAGATAAAGGATAGTCAAACCTGCCTTGGAACCTAAGCTCTGATACCAATTGATATGAACCCTGCCGACTAATGCGACAAGACCCGACACCAAATCTGGAATTCAAACCCTTAATCCCTTAAGACACACATTTGTTGAGCCTTGACCCATGATCTAGTGAGACACGAACCACGGATAGGAAGACGCCACAGCTAGAATTTCAAGACCACTTAAAAACCCTAGATGATAAGTCAATTTGTTGAACGCCACAAGATTAATCTTGATAAGTTCAAAGAATCTTCTCAAGAAAACAAGAAGAACGCAAGAAAAGCCTCACAAAATTCTTGAATATGATCTGATTCATTCATTCCCAAAGTAACAAAGTGTTTACAATTATATGGGAACGATTTTCAGTCCAAAAGAATCCCTAAGCGAAGGTTGACATAGAAAATCCCTTAATTGGTGCTTTCCCATGCAAAATTAAGCCCTAAAATAACACAAAAGGAAAGTTGCTAATCTTATCCCTTAAAATGCGCCTAACCTAATACAGAAAAGGGAAAATATCCAGGTTTGTTTTTATGCCTAACAAAATCAAATTTGACAATAAGAAATTACGAAAATTACATTAGCGAAAATAAATTGATGACGAGGCTCAAACTTGATGACAACCAGCCCATGTGTCGATCCAAAATAGAAAGGTTTCCTAAAATTACAAATCTGCCCCGTAATTTGTTGGAATCGTGCACATCATCAATGTGAATCATCTAGAACCTTAATCATCATGACTCGGTTCTCTTGAGATTGACTTGGGCCTATGCCAGGGCTCTATTTATGTGACACGTCACAAACTTGTTGAATGAACCCGTTCAATGCTTCATTGAATCGCTTGGCCTTAGATCTCGTGATTGGACCACTTGAACAGCTTAAGGTGATACGAACCCCGCCAAGAACTGACGCGACCCTAACCAAAATTGGTTTCCAAGATCAAATTCCTAACCGGTTTTGAATGGAACCGCGACCCAATGACTAACAAGAAGCACGAACCTTGGTATGTGAGGACGCCACAATCAGCTATGGATGGACTGATTGATAAGTCTTGGTATGTGAGGATGCCACAATCAGCTATGGATGGACTGATTGATAAGTCAATGAATGCCACGGAATTTTCTGATAAGTTTGAATAGTTTGTTTAGGAACCAAAGAGAATTAAACCTCAAATTGTGTGTTAAAACTTATTCCCCATTGAATGAAATTCGTTACAATATATAGGAGTTCCCCTATGCGAATTTTCAGCTCCTAATTGCCCATGGAATTTCGGGCAAATCTATTACCAAATGTCAAATCTAAAGCAAATAAGGAAAGTTCCCTTAATGGCTTAAAAGCCTTACAATAATAGAAATAAAACAAACGCAAAAAGGAAACTAGACATTAAAAGGTAAACAGCTGATTCTTCTCGCCACATGTCCCCTCAAAACGGGAAAGTAACTGAAATGAAAATTACTCAATCCCTTCTAGAGCTTGAATCACGCATTTGTTGGTCTGGATGTCACATGCAATTCCCTCAATGGGCCTCCATGCAATGGCTTGAGCCCAAGTTGCTTGAATCAGCCCAATAAGTGTTTCTTTGAACTTCTTCGCACGAGCTCTCGTAACCTGACCAATGGGAACTTGAATTGGATCTGAATATGTCTCATCCCACGTGCTCCTGCTTGTGCTAGCGATGTCCTCATCATTCCCCACGAACCCAGCCAAGAATTGATGCGACCCTAACCAAAATTGGTTTCCAAGATCAAATTCCTAACCGGTTTTGAATGGAACCGCGACCTGATGCCTAACAAGAAGCACGAACCATGGTATGTGAGGACGCCACAATCAGCTATGGATGGACTGATTGATAAGTCTTGGTATGTGAGGACGCCACAATCAGCTATGGATGGACTTATTGATAAGTCAATGAACGTCACGGAATTTTCCGATAAGTTCAAATAGTTCATTTAGGAACCAAAGAGAATTAAACCTCAAATTGTGTGTTAAAACTTATTCCCCATCGAATGAAATTCGTTACAATATAAAGGAGTTCCCCTATGCGAATTTTCAGTTCCTAATTGCCCATGGAATTTCGGGCAAATCAATTACCAAATGTCAAATCTAAAGCAAATAAGGAAAGTTCCCTTAATGGCTTAAAAGCCTTACAATAATAGAAATAAAACAAACGCAAAAAGGAAACTAGACATTAAAAGGTAAATAACTGATTCTTCTCGCCACATGTCACCGCAAAACGAGAAAGTAACTGAAATGGAAATTACTCGATCCCTTCTAGAGCTTGAATCACGCATTTGTTGGTCTGGATGTCACATGCAATTCCCTCAATGGGCCTCCATGCAATGGCTTGAGCCTAAGTTGCTTGAATCAGCCTAATAAGCATTTCTTTGAACTTCATCGCACGAGCTCTCGTAACGGGACCAATGGGAACTTGAATTGGATCTAAATATGTCTCATCCCACGTGCTCTTGCTTGTGCTAGCGATTTCCTCATCATTCCCCTCCTCTTGAGAGGGATTTGTCCTCAAATCGTCGCCTGCATCAAAAGGACTTAGGTCAGGAACATTAAAGGTGGCACTTACACCATACTCACCTGGCAAGTCTAGCTTGTACGCATTATCGTTGATCCTTTCGGGAATTTGAAAAGGATCATCCCCTCTAGGCAACAACTTGGATTTCCTTTGTTCCGAAAACCGTTCCTTGCGTAAGTGCAACCACACCCAATCGTCGGGCTCGAAGACGAGCTTGTGACACCCTTTGTTGGCTTGTTCAACATATTGTTTAGTCCTTCGCTCGATGTTGAGTCTTGCCTTCTCGTGTATCTGCTTAACAAGGTCAGCTTTTCTTTTTCCATCTAAATTCAGATGCTCAGACAAAGGTAATGGTATTAAATCCAAAGGAGTTAAAGGATTAAAACCATAAACAATTTCAAACGGTGAAAATTGAGTAGCAGAATGAACAGATCGATTATAAGCAAACTCAACATGTGGTAAACACTCCTCCCATGTTTTGATGTTCTTTTTAATGACAGCCCGCAACAAAGTAGACAAGGTTCTATTCACAACTTCTGTTTGACCATCGGTTTGAGGGTGACAAGTAGTCAAAAATAATAGCTTAGTCCCTAACTTAGCCCACAAAGTCTTCCAAAAGTAGCTTAAGAACTTGGTGTCCCTATCAGAAACAATTGTCCTAGGCATACCATGAAGTCTCAAAATTTCCCTAAAGAACAAATCAGCAACATTGGAAGCATCCTCTGTCTTGTGGCATGGAATAAAATGGGCCATCTTGGAAAACCTATCCACGACCACAAATATCGAGTCTCTTCCCCGTTTAGACCTAGGCAAACCTAACTCAAAATCCATCGAAATATAAATCCAGGGTTCACTAGGTATTGGTAAAGGGGTGTACAAACCGTGGGGCTGCACTCTTGATTTAGCCTGCCTACAAGTTACACATCTTCCACAAAGCCTCTCAACATCTCGTTTCATATGTGGCCAATAGAAGTGTTCCTGCAACATAGCCAAAGTCTTCATTACTCCAAAATGTCCCATCAATCCTCCCCCATGGGATTCTCTCACTAGCAAATCTCTTAATGAACAATTAGGCACACATAATTTATTCTCCCGAAACAAGTATCCCTCATGCCTTAAGTACTTACCACTAGCAAATCTCTCACAAGCTTGATACTCAGTACTAAAGTCACGGTCATCAGCATATAACTCTTTAATGTGTTCAAAACCCAGTAGTTTAGCATTAAGAGTTGAGATTAAGACATACCTGCGAGAAAGTGCATCGGCAACGACGTTTTCCTTACCTTGCTTGTAGCGAATGACATACGAAAACGTCTCTACGAATTCCACCCAACGAGCATGCCTCTTGTTCAGCTTGTGCTGGCCCTTTAAGTGTTTCAGGGACTCATGATCGGTGTGAATCATGAACTCCTTAGGCCATAGGTAGTGCTGCCACGTCTCTAATGCCCGAACCAATGCATACATCTCTTTATCATAAGTTGGGTAATTAAGAGTTGCCCCATTCAGTTTCTCACTGAAATATGCTACTGGTCTCCCTTCCTACATTAAAACAGCTCCAATTCCAACACCTGAAGCATCACATTCAATCTCAAAAGTTTTGGAAAAATTAGGTAAAGATAACAATGGAGCATTAGTCAACTTCTCCTTGATTAACTGAATTGCCTTTTCTTGCTCTTCTCCCCATCTAAACCCAACGTTCTTCTTGATCACTTCAGTCAGTGGTGCGGCTATAGTATTGAAATCTTTCACAAACCGTCGGTAGAAACTAGCAAGTCCATGAAAACTCCGTACGTTTCCCACACTAGTTGGATTCGGCCACTCCTGGATGGCGCGCACCTTTTCCTCATCAACCTGTATACCTTGAGTACTAACAACAAAAGCAAGAAACACAAGCTTATCTGTGCAAAAGGTACACTTCTTCAGGTTAGCATACAACTTTTCCTTCCGTAAAACATCTAAAACAAGTTTCAAATGTTCAATATGATCATCCAATTGCTGCTATAGATAAGGATATCATCAAAATAAACAACGACAAATTTCCCAATAAAAGCTCGCAAAACATGGTTCATTAAAACGCATAAATGTGCTAGGCGCATTGGTTAAACCGAAAGGCATTACCAACCACTCATACAAGCCTTGTTTTGTTTTAAATGCCGTCTTCCACTCGTCTCCCTCTTTCATGCGAATTTGATGATATCCACTCTTCAGATCAATTTTAGAAAACACACAAGCACCATGCAATTCATCTAACATGTCATCCAAGCGAGGAATGGGATGTCGATACTTTACAGTGATGTTGTTGATGGCTCGACAATCAACGCACATCCTCCAAGTCCCATCTTTCTTAGGCACAAGTAAAACTGGTACGGCGCACGGGCTCATGCTTTCTCTCACGTGTCCCTTCTCCATCAACTCACTTACCTGCCGTTGGAGTTCCTTTGTCTCCTCGGATTTACTCCTATAGGCTGGTCGGTTTGGGATTGTAGCTCTAGGTATGAAGTCGATTTGATGTTCAATTCCGCGGATTGGAGGTAAACCTTGCGGTGTTTCCTCGGGAAAGATATCCTCATATTCCTGCAAAAGAGAAACAACAGAACTTGGCAATGCAGGGTCAAGTTCGTTAGTGTTTAAAAGCGGCTCTTTGTACAAAAGTACAATCATTGGCTGATTTGAAAACAAGGCCCTTTTAATTTCACTGCTTTTCGCATAGAAGTTTGTTTTTCTCTCTGCTTTTCTCTCATTGGTTGATTGTGAATTCTTTTTAGCCCTCTCAATTTTCTCTCCCTTGCTCTCTTTGCTCTCCTTTTTCTCAGCCATCTCTTCCTTTTTTCTATCACTGGCCGAACTCTCTCTCTGCACTCCCACTCTTGATTTTTCTCCGCTCTTCATTTTTTTATCACTTTCTCTCTGTAAGCTTACTTGGTCTTCATAGACCTATTTTGGTGTTAACGGAACAAGAGTGATCATTTTTTGATTGTGAACAAATGAGTACTTGTTGGTGAAACCATCATGTTTAACTCGCCGATCAAATTGCCATGGTTTGCCTAATAACAAGTGCCCAGCTTCCATCGGAATCACATCGCACAAAACTTCATCTTCATATCTTCCAATACAAAAAGAAACTAACACTTGCTTATGCACCTTTACCTCACCAGTATCATTTAACCATTGCAATTTATATGGTCAAGGTTACTTAATTGTTGGCAGCCCTAACTTCTCTACCATGGTTGTGCTAGCAACATTAGTAAAACTCCCACCATCAATAATCACACTACATACCTTGTTTTGGACGTGGCACCTAGTGTGGAAGATGTTTTCCCATTGCACCTCTTCATCTTCTTCTTTGGCTTGCACACTTAAAGCTCTCCTTGTAACCAACAATTCTCCTTGGACAGCGCACTCCTCATCATCGGAATCCTCTAATGAAGGCATAGAATCATTGTCCGAATCCTCCTCGGTTTCAATCTCTCCATTGTCCTGCATCACCATAGCTCGTTTGTTCAGACATTGGCTTGCTATGTGACCCCTGCCTTGACATTTAAAACATTTAATATCACGATTCTGGGTAGTGGAAGAATCGGATTTACCTTGATTCCCATGGCTGGCCACCTCTTGTTTTTGCTCGGTCTTTGGCTTGGTGTTGGGTTGCTTCTCATCCTTCTTCCACTGGTTCATTCTCCAAGCCGATGTACTCGGGTTTTGGCTAGGACGTGTGTTACTGCCCCTCCTCATAAGTTGATTCTCAATTTTGATAGCCATGTGCACCATGTCCTCCAACTCCACATAATGTTGTAACTCAACGGCATTGTGAATATCTCGGTTCAAGCCCGCCAAAAACCTTGCCGTTGTAGCCTCCCAATCCTCCTCTATATTTTCCTGAATCATCAGAACCTCCATCTCCTTATAGTACTCCTCTACACTCTGGTTGCCTTGCTTAAGATTTTGTAGTTTGTTGTACAACTCCCGATAGTAGTAAGTTGGTACAAATCACTTCCTCATCACAGTCTTCATCTCTTCCTATGACTCAATAGGCTGCTCTCTATTTCGTCTCCTGATTATAACAAGCTGATCCCACCAAGTAATAGCATAATCAGAAAATTCAATTACAGCCAGTTTTACCTTCTTCGCCTCAGAATAGTTTTGGCAGTCAAAGATGAACTCCATTTGCTTCTCCCATTCTAGGTACGCTTCTGGATTGGATTTGCCTTGAAATGATGGTATCTTCATTTTTATGCCTCTCAAACTATCATTTTCCAGGTTCCTAACTCCTCTATCCCGTCCAAATCTTTGGTGACTACTCGTTGAATCTTCTCCTTCGTCAAACTCTTCCCCATCAATCATGTAGTAGTCATCAACCTCTCCTCTAACCGGAACCCTTTCCCGCCTACGCGCATGAGGAACATGTTGTGGCTGTTCCACACGTGCGTTTTCTATCCGGTCTATCCTCTCATGAAGCTGTCCTAACTCTCCCGTCAACAATCACCTCATCTCCCCCATCATCACTTCCATAAGAAGTTTTGGATCTACTGCACCTGAGGTACCCTCAACAGTGTTCTTGTTGTTGTTTGACATTTTTTTTTTTTTGCAAAACAAAATAAGAAACAATGCAAAGGAACTTACCACACTCCCTTACGTGTTTCACTCGTGAAATGGTTCACTCAATTTCACTCGTGTTTACACTCAATACTTTCGGCTTTTGTCCACTCTAATGCTCTCTCCTCTTTGCCTTTTTCCACTCGTTAATTCTCACTCAGTTCCTATAAAACTAGTCAAATCAATATCAAAATTTCCTTGACAATTCACAAATAGATTACCAAGGAGGTTCAGATTAGAAACAAGACTATAACAGGAACAGATAATTTAGGCTTTTAGAAATCACACCCAAAAGGAACGAAATTTGACGAAAATTTTTTGGTCTGTGTAGGGAATTCAATTTTGGGTTCCTTGAACGATGAATAACAAGAATCTGAAAAAAAAAATTAAGGTTTCTAGACTTTTTTTTTTTTTGGATCCTCTTGTTTTTCTTCTTTTCCTTTTTTTTTTCTTTCTTTCTTTTCTTTTCTTTTCGGATCCTTTTTCTTTTTAAACCAACTTTGATAATGGAAATCGAAACTCACAAATAACTGAAACAAACATAAACTAAGAGAACGGATAAGCAAAACCTAATTAGAACCTCGCTCTGATTACCAAATGATGTGAACCCCGCCAAGAATTGACGCGACCCTAACCAAAATTGGTTTCCAAGATCAAATTCCTAACCGGTTTTGAATGGAACCGCGACCCGATGCCTAACAAGAAGCACGAACCTTGGTATGTGAGGACGCCACAATCAGCTATGGATGGACTGATTGATAAGTCTTGGTATGTGAGGACGCCACAATCAGCTATGGATGGACTGATTGATAAGTCAATGAATGCCACGGAATTTTCTGATAAGTTTGAATAGTTCGTTTAGGAACCAAAGAGAATTAAACCTCAAATTGTGTGTTAAAACTTATTCCCCATTGAATGAAATTCGTTACAATATATAGGAGTTCCCCTATGCGAATTTTCAGCTCCTAATTACCCATGGAATTTCGGGCAAATCTATTACCAAATGTCAAATCTAAAGCAAATAAGGAAAGTTCCCTTAATAGCTTAAAAGCCTTACAATAATAGAAATAAAACAAATGCAAAAAGGAAACTAGACATTAAAAGGTAAATAGCTGATTCTTCTCGCCACATGTCGCCTCAAAACGGGAAAGTAACTAAAATGGAAATTACTCGATCCCTTCTAGAGCTTGAATCATGCATTTGTTGGTCTGGATGTCACATGCAATTCCCTCAATGGGCCTCCATCCAATGGCATGAGCCCAAGTTGCTTGAATCAGCCCAATAAGCGTTTCTATGAACTTCTTCGCACGAGCTCTCGTAACCGGACCAATGGAAACTTGAATTGGATCTGAATATGTCTCATCCCACGTGCTCTTGCTTGTGCTAGCGATGTCCTCATCATAAGGGATCATGAACATGGCTCCTAACTTGTACAGCTCCATTGCTTGCATCAAATAGCGTGGAAACGAAAAAGAAAAAGAAAAAAAAGGAAAAATGGAAAAAAAAAACTAATTAGATTAAGATTACAGTCATCTAAAAAAAGGGGGAAACCTAATTGGACTAGGACTAGGGTTACTTATACCTATAAATATGTGGTTTCAAGCACATATATTATTCCTATCCCTTTTTCTTGCCTCCAACTTTTCACATATTCCTCTATGCTTTTACACACACTTTTCTTCCCTAAACCTCACATGCCATTAGTTTAGAATTTTATTTTCTTCAAGATTTTGTTTCTCAAACAATTTATTACTCCTACTTTCTTTCAAGCCAAAGTAGAAGGAATTCTTATTGGAGATTTTGTGTGCAAGTCTTCGTCTTTGTTGAATAAGACATAAGAATTTAAGGTATGGTGTAAAGGTTTTTATGGTTTTGAATTTTTATGATTGATATATATTGTTTTGTGACAAACTTTATTAGAAAAATATTCTTTTATGTTGTGAATGTATATGCATGTATGTTTGATGAGGACATCGTTAGCACAAGCAAGAGCACGTGGGAGACATATTCAGATCCAATTCAAGTTTCCATTGGTCCGGTTACGAGAGCTCATGTGAAGAAGTTCAAAGAAACGCTTATTGGGCTGATTCAAGCAACTTGGGCTCAAGCTATTGCATGGAGGCCCGTTGAGGGAATTGGATGTGACACCCAGGCCAACAAATGCGTGATTCAAGCTCTAGAAGGGATCGAGTAATTTCCATTTCAGTTACTTTCTAGTTTTGAGGCGACACATGGCGAGAAGAATCAGCTTATGACCTTTTAATGTCTAGTTTCCTTTTTGCGTTTGTTTTATTTCTATTATTGTAAGGCTTTTAAGCCATTAAGGGAACTTTCCTTATTTGCTTTAGATTTGACGTTTGGTAATTGATTTGCCCGAAATTCCATGGGAGATTAGGAGCTGAAAATTCGCATAAGGGAACCCCTATATATTGTAACAAATTTCATTCAATGGGATATATAAGTTTTAACACACAATTTGAGGTTTTAATTCTCTTTAGTTCCTAAACAAACTATTCGAACTTATCAAAAAATTCCGTGGTGTTCATAGACTTATCAATCAGTCCATCCATAGCTGATTGTGGCGTCCTCACACACCAAGACTTATCAATTAGTCCATCCATAGCTGATTGTGGCGTCCTTACATACCAAGGTTCGTGCTTCTTGTTAGGCATCGGGTCGTGGTTCCATTCAAAACCGGTTAGGAATTTGATCTTGGAAACCAATTTTGGTTAGGGTCGCGTCAGTTCTTGGTGGGGTTCGTATCAATGTTTGTATGGAAAATAAATTATTTTGTTTATTACGTTGATTATAACAATGTTATTTTATGGTTGAAAGTATTTATGTTCATATGATATCATGAAATTTGGTGAAGATAAGATTTTATTTTGGAGTGTGATGAGAGAATTCTAGGGCTATCGGTTTGTCGGTAAGGTGGCTAGTAGGGGTGGCAAAACAGGTTGGCGGGTCGGGTTAGTGTCGGGTTGGAGTTAATTTTTACAAAAATTAGGTCGACACTCACCCGACCCGTGACACGAACGGGTTGAGAATTCTCAACCCTAACACGACCCGTTTTGATACGGGTTGACACGAACACGACCTGTGTCAACCCGTTCCTTATGCACAGTGTCAAAAAATCATGACCCGCGACCTATTTTTGACCTGTAACCTGATTGTGACCTGCAACCCGCCTATAACCCGCCTACATTAATATATATAATATTAAAAAAAACATAAAATTATAAGAGTTTCATGCTACTTCAACATAAAGATGAGTGATAAGCGAGGTGGGGTTTGATCTTTTAAGGGCTTATATTATATATGAGATAATATTAATTTTTTAAAAGTTAATTAATTAAATATGGGTCAAAACGGGTCATTTTAGTGTCAGACAGATTGACCCGAACACGATCTATATTTTGACGGGTTAGTTTCGGGTCGACACGAAAATGACCCGTGATCAAATTTTTCGACACTAACCCACAAAAAAACGTGTCAGATTCGTGTCGTGTCATCGTGTCGCAATCCGTATTGCCGGCCCTAGTGGCTAGTAATGTTTTGAAATCAAATGATTTTATTTTAATGTGATTTTTGAAAATGATATGTATATATATGTTAGGAATATCTTGGATTTTTTTAAAAAAAATTCATTCAAATTATTTTTAAGTTATGAGCTTTCAATCAAACACTACTCACAAAATTTTATTTGCTGGAAGATTTATATTTGTATTTTTTAGGGTCCTTTTGATACGAACCACGCCAAGAACTGACGCGATCCTAACCGAAGTTGGTTTCCAAGATCAAATTTCTAACCGGTTTTGGATGGAACCGCGACCCGATGCCCAACAAGAAGCACGAACCTTGGTATGTGCGGACGCCACAATCAGCTATGGAGAGACCGATTGATAAGTCTTGGTATGTGAGGACGCCACAATCAGCTATGGATGGACTGATTGATAAGTCTATGAACGCCACGGAAATTTCCGATAAGTTCGAATAGTTCGTTTAGGAACTAAAGAGAATTAAACCTCAAAATTATGTGTTATTACTTGTCTCCATTGATTGAAATTCGTTACAATTATATAGGGGTTCCTATGCGAATTTTCAGCCCCTAATTCCCATGGAAATTTCGGGAAACTCATTTAACAAAAGTCAAATCTAGACTAAATAAGGAAAGTTCCCTTAATGGCTTAAAAGCCTTACAATAATAGAAATAAAACAAACGCAAAAAGGAAACTAGACATTAAAAGGTCATAAGCTGATTCTTCTCGCCATGTGTCGCCTCAAAACTAGAAAGTAACTGAAATGGAAATTACTCGATCCCTTCTAGAGCTTGAATCACGCATTTGTTGGCCTGGGTGTCACATCCAATTCCCTCAACGGGCCTCCATGCAATAGCTTGAGCCCAAGTTGCTTGAATCAGCCCAATAAGTGTTTCTTTAAATTTCTTCGCACGAGCTCTCGTAACCGGACCAATGGGAACTTGAATTGGATCTGAATATGTCTCCCACGTGCTCTTGCTTGTGCTAGTGATGTCCTCATCACCTTTTTTATAGGGCAAAAAGTGTCTTTTAATTCTAAAAAAAATTATAAGTTATTGTTGATATATTAACTAAATGTCTGTAAATTTTTAGCTTCATATCCTTATTATGTTTTAAGATAAAATTTGTTGGTTTCCAAGTACTCAAGGGTTACAAATATTTGCCTGATATCCTCTTTGTAATTTATGAGATGATAAATCATACTTTTGAATGTGTTTTGTATGATTTATTATTTTTCTAGCTTATATCTTTATGTTAAAGGATGTCACATAAAAAATCCAAAAGCATATCATACATATCTGATTTTATAAAAATATTTGAATGAAATATGTTTGCCGTTTAGCATGATGTTAATATTAACATTAAATTCAAACACGTATTTTGAATTACTCCGAGTTTGTTTGAAGCAAAATTTTTGTTACATTACAACTTCTATGTCTACTATGTGTTGTAATTTTTAAAAATTATATTATGGCATAAATAATTTAATACATAACTTTCAATTAGGACTACTCATTGCCCAGATTTTGTTGGCGGATTTTGTAATATTGATTATATGAATTATTTAAATTAACAAATGAAATTTTTATGGCTAAAGAAAAATCTAGGCATTATATATATGTGTTAACTTTATTCCTATAAATTTTCATGCTCTACTTGAATATGAATTGAAAGATATAGGGTTATGAATCCTTGAAGGCCAGTCAGTTTTTATTATTAGTAGATTTACTTGAATGTTCTGAAAATTAAATAAAGATATTTTGGATTAATATTTTCAAAAGAAGAAATTTTGAGTGATGCTTATATATGTTAGCTATGTTATGGAATAATATTTTATTCATGCTTATAGGTTGAGATTAATTTCTCTAAGTAATTAAAGGTCAAGTTTTCTGTCTTAATGCTTCTTGACTTTAAGTGCATGTTTGTGACTCAAAGATGCTCTATTTCGTTAAGAATGATATATGATGATGTAATATGGTATTGAATGATATCATGAACATAGATATTAAATTCATGTATTATATGAATGATTAACATGAACACTCCAAAATGCAAGCACATCAAGAACTGCGGCAAAGTCATATGAATTAAGGTTTAGCAAGCAAACAAGTCAAGTAAGTGCATTCTCACCTACAACATAATAAAAATTTGCAAAAAAATTTTGAGATTATGTTTTATGATAATTTTTAAGTCGTTTTTACATATTGTCTTCACATGAAAACTCTTGTTACAACAAGAAGCTTTAAAAGATGTTTTAATGGTAAGGTATGTTAAAGCTAATATAGATATTTCTATATATATGTATCACTTAATTAAGTGTTGTGCACCTTATGTTATGTTTATGATGTCTCAAAGGTTTGGACTTGTCATGTTTGGTTTAGGACAAGCTAACCCACTCTTCTCATGACGACACGTCTAAGATGTTATGGTGTAATGCTTGGGCCCCTAAAGATACAATGAATAATGTTTTAATATGGAATTTTAAATGAAAAGATATATTCTAAATAAACTTGTGCCTCGTGCACTTCTATGATTATGATTACGATATTATATAATGATTTTTGTGAAATATTTTATGTTGAGAGATAAAAAAGTGTACTTACTAAGCTTATCCTTACTTAGTTTTATGTCATGTTGCAAACAAATGTAAAAGCCATATGGAATAGGTGGAGGATGGAGATGGGTGTGTCCGCTAGGAGAGTTGGATTGGAAATGAAATCACGCCACGAAAAGAATTAATGGCTTGAACAATGATTTTATTATTAATGTTACTTTCCACATAAACATTTAAGTAAGACTTGATTTATTTTCCTATAGACTTTTGGGACTATTTAATATTTCCTTAATTGTGGTTTCTTGAGGACTATGCCATGGTTAAGCTATTTGGACATATAAGTATGTTTCTCGAGAGATTTAAACATTGTTTGAAGTTTTATGTGTCTATAATTTAGTAAATGATTGTATTTGTGAACTCACTATTTCTACAGGTGATTGATTAGCCGAATATTGTAAGTGTTCCATTGGGCTAATCAAGGTGAAAGAAACAAATCCAGTAAGTAGTTTAAAAAAAATTATGCATGTTTTCCTAGGATATCTCTTGAGTGTAAGTATTTTATTTGAATTGTTTATCTCTGAATAATGATAATAACGGTAAAACTAATGATTATTGTGACGTCTGCAAGTGGGTGTTACAATCTAACGGATGAAATTTTGCTTCTTTTTGAATTTTCGTAAATTGAGATAATGTCTTTTCAAGTCAGCGCATACATCAGCACTACAGAGATATTTTGGGGCCTTCCAATTACCTTGTGACACGTGTTGCAGGTAGTTGAGTATCGCAGTTTCCTGAGGAAGGGCAATGATGATCCTACTATGAACATGAAGTGTCGATTAGGAGACGTGTCATTAAACTAAAGCTCGAGATTTGTTCACTCTTGTAGTCCACTAAATCGACTAAGGAGTGGGTGGCTAACTATTGGGTTACGATTTGGTCAGGCCCAAATTATCTATTAAGGCCCAAAATACAAATCCAGAGTTACGATTAAAGCGAGTTAAGCCCAACAAGATCGACTGATTTGAAGTTATTCAACGAGAGGAGCATCATTTATCTAGTGTATTGTTGAATTGATGTTTCGATCGATTATGAACCAATCATATCTCCAAGTGTCCATTTGACCAAATCGATTCATACAATCTGATAGTTATGAGTACGTCTAGCCACAAACTAAGACATGGAAGAGCCCGATTTCTTGTGGCCTATCGTGGGCCGACAAGTGTCCCACTATTGTAGTTACTTCAAGCACTATCATCCCCACTCTTTGTCAATTAGAAGTCATGACTCCTCTTCACCTTCTATATAAAGGAATGTCGTCCTCATTTTAAGGACATGAAAAAGAATATATAGAAACTCTACTAAAATTTCTCCTCATTTTCACCCTTTGTAATCTATATTCATCAAATTCATATATAGTGAAGAACAGTAAACGTAGCTCTCTTTGTAGAGTGAACCACTATAAATTTACATGTGTGGTATCATTTATCTTTTCAATACTGTTTAATTTTGTCAGGCTTAGTCTTTAATTATTTCCAGTAATTATTCCAACAAGTTTTCTTTAAAGTTAAATAGATCCTAATAACAGTGATTTGGGGGCACAAATTCATTAAAAGGAACATATTAAGCTGACATAACATATGTGCATTTAATTGTAGATCCAATGTCTACACTTGTTAAAACTTATTTCCCATATTTGCATGCCCCCTTTTCACTTTTTGTACGAAAAACATACAAATTTAACTATGGAAACAATAGTGAATTGATAAAACTTGTTAAAACTTATTTCTTATTTAAGTGCACCTCCTTTTTACTTCTTGTGTGAAAAACACACTAATTTGACCTTGCAAATTGAAAAAACTTGTTAACGTTTATTTCTTATTTAAGCACACCGTCTTTTCACTTCTTATATAAAAAACACAAATTTAGCCGTAGAAATAATAGTGAACTAAAAAAACTTGTTAAAACTAAATTCTTATTTAAGCATGTCTCATTTTCACTTCTTATATGAATAAAACTTTAATTTAGCTGTAGAATCTATAGTATAATTGAAAAACATGTTAAAACTTCTTTTTTTATTTAAGCACGCTCCCTTTTCACTTCTTGTATGAAAAAGCTAATTTAGCTTTAGAAACAACAGTATGATTGTAAAAACTTGTCAAAATCTTTTTTGAAAGTAAGCACATCCTCTTTTTACTTCATGTGAAAAATTGCGCTAATCTAGCAATAAAAGCAATAATGAATTGAAAAAACTTGTTAAAA
Source organism: Artocarpus heterophyllus (assembly GCA_025403435.1). Lineage (NCBI taxonomy): Eukaryota > Viridiplantae > Streptophyta > Magnoliopsida > Rosales > Moraceae > Artocarpus > Artocarpus heterophyllus. The sequence continues at coordinate 19,647,711 of CM046340.1, read as the reverse complement.
CTTATTTATTCTTTAAGCACACCTTCTATTCACTTCTTCTGTGAAAAACACACCATTAACTATAGAAACAATAATGAATTAAAAAAACTTGTTACAACGTATTTCTTATTCAAGCACGCCCCCTTTTCACTTCTTGTATGAAAAAACTCTAATTTTGCCTCAAAACAATTGCAAAATTGTAAAAACTTGTTCAAACTTATTTCTTACTTAAGCTTGCCCTCTTTTCACTTCTTGTGTGAAAAACACACTAATTTGGCCATGGAAACAATAGTGAATTGAAAAAACTTGTTAAAACTTATTTTTTATTTAAGCATGCCTCTTTTTTACTTCTTGTGGAAAAAACACACTAATTTAACCTAATGAATTGAAAAAACTTGTTAAAGCTTATTTCTTATTTAAGCACGTCCCCTTTTCTCTTCTTATATGAACAAGCACAAATTTAGCCCCAAAAGGAAAAAAGATCTCAGAGAGCTATTCAGTAGATCCAAAAGGGAGTACTTGGGTTCTCCCAATAGCTAAAAAGTGTGGAATTAATAGTGAATTGAAAAAATTTGTTAAAACACATTTCTTATTTAATCACACCCCCTTTTCACTTATTGTGCGAAAAGCACACTAATTTGGCCAAGGAAACAAGAGTGAATTCAAAACACTTATTAAAACTTATTTCTGCTTTAAGCATTCCTTCCTTTTATTTCTTGTGTGAGAAACACACTAATTTAACCATAGAAACCATAATAAATTGAAAAAAAGTAAAAAACCTACTTCGTCCTTAAGCTCATCCCTTTTTATGTCTTCTATGAAAAAAAAACATTAATTTAGCTATTCAAACAATAGTAAATTGAAAACATTTGTTAAAATTTTGGCTCGTTATCTAAGCACATCACTGTTTCATTTCTTGTGTGAAAAAAGTTCTAATTTGGCAATACAAGCAATAGTGAATTGAAAAAACTTGTTAAAACTTATTTCTTATTTAAGCACATGCCCTCTTCGCTTCTTTAGTAAAAAATACACTAATTTAGCCATACTTAAGCAATAGTAAATTAAAAATATTTGTCAAAATTATAGCTTGTTGTCTAAGCATGCCACTGTTTCACTTCTTGTGTGAAAAAACACTCTAATTTAGTAATAAAAGCAATAGTGAAATGAAAAAACTTGTGAAAACTGATTTCTTATTTATGTACGCCCCCTTTTTCACTTCTAGTGTGAAAAAAACAGTAATTTAGCCTCAGAAATAATAGTGAATTGAAAATACTTGTTATAATCTATTTCTTATTTATGAGCATCCCATTTTCACTTCTTATAAGAAAAATATCTAATTTAGCCATAGTGATACGAACCACGCCAAAAGAGCTGACGCAACCCTAACCAAAAGTGGTTTCCAAGATCAAATTTCTAACCGGTTTTGGATGGAACCGCGACCCGATGCCCAACAAGAAGCACGAACCTTGGTATGTGCGGACGCCACAATCAGCTATGGAGGGACTGATTGATAAGTCTTGGTAAGTGAGGACGCCACAATCAGCTATGGATGGACTGATTGATAAGTCGATGAACGCCACGGAAATTTCCGATAAGTTCGAATAGTTCGTTTAGGAACTAAAGAGAATTAAACCTCAAAATTATGTGTTATTACTTGTTTCCATTGATTGAAATTCGTTACAATTATATAGGGATTCCTATGCGAATTTTCAGCCCCTAATTCCCATGGAAATTTCGGGAAACTCAATTAACAAAAGTCAAATCTAGACTAAATAAGGAAAGTTCCCTTAATGGCTTAAAAGCCTTACAATAATAGAAATAGCAGAAACGGAAAAAAAGGAAACTAGACATTAAAAGGTCAAAACTGATTCTTCTCGCCATGTGTCGCCTCAAAATGGGAAAGTAACTGAAATGGAAATTACTCAATCCCTTCTATAGCTTGAATCACGCATTTATTGGTCTGATTTTCGCATGCAATTCCCTCAATGGGCCTCCATGCAATGGCTTGAGTCCAAGTTGCTTGAATCAGCCCAATAAGCGTTTCTTTGAACTTCTTCGCACGAGCTCTCGTAACCGGACCAATGGGAACTTGAATTGGATCTGAAAAAGTCTCCCACGTGCTCTTGCTTGTGCTAACGATGTCCTCATCATTCCACTCCTCTTGAAAAGGATTTGTCCTCAAATCATCGCCTGCATCAAAAGGACTTAGGTCAGAAACATTAAAAGAGGCACTTACTCCATACTCACCTGGCAAGTCTAGCTTGTACGCATTATCGTTGATCCTTTCGAGAATTTGAAAAGGACCATCCCCTCTAGGCAATAGCTTGGATTTCCTTTGTTCTGGAAACCGTTCCTTGCGTAAGTGCAACCACACCCAATCGCCGGGTTCGAAGACGAGCTTGTGACGCCCTTTGTTGGCTTGTTCAGCATATTGTTTAGTCCTTCGCTCGATGTTGAGTCTTGCCTTCTCCATCAACTCACTTACCTGTTGTTGGAGTTCCTTTGTCTCCTCGGGATTACTCCTATAGGCTGGTTGGTTTGGGATTGTAGCTCCAGGTATGAAGTCGATTTGATGTTCAATCCCGCAGATTGGAGGTAAACCTTGCGGTGTTTCCTCGGGAAAGATATCCTCATAATCCTGCAAAAGAGAAACAACAGAACTATGCAAGGTGGAATCAAGATCGTTAGTGTTTAATAACGCCTCCTTGTACATGAGTAAAATCATCGGCTGATTAGAAAACAAAGCTCTTCTCACATCACTCTTTCTTGCATAAAAGTTTGTTTTTCTCTCTACTTTTCTCTCATTGGCTGATTGTGAATTCTTTTCAGCCCTCTCAATTTTCTCTCCCTTGCTCTCTTTGCTCTCCTTTTTCTCGGCCATCTCTTCCTTTTTTCTCTCATTGGCCGAACTCTCTCTCTGCACTCCCACTCTTGATTTTTCTTCACTCTTTATTTTTTTATCACTTTCTCTCTGTAAGCTCACTTGGTCTTCATAGACCTGTTTTGGTGTTAATGGAACTAGAGTGATCGTCTTTTGATTGTGAACAAATGAGTACTTGTTGGTGAAACCATCATGCTTAACTCGCTGATCAAATTGCCATGGTCTGCCTAATAACAAGTGCCCAGCTTGCATTGGAACCACATCGCACAAAACTTCATCTTCATATCTTCCAATGCGAAAAGGAACTAACACCTGTTTATGCACCTTTACCTCACCAGTATCATTTAACCATTGCAATTTATATGGCCGAGGATGCTTAATTGTTGGCAGCCCTAACTTCTCTACCATGGTTGTGCTAGCAACATTAGTACAACTCCCACCATCAATAATCACACTACATACCTTGTTTTGGACATGGCACCTAGTGTGGAAGATGTTTTCCCGTTGCACCTCTTCATCTTCTTCTTTGGCTTGCACACTTAAAGCTCTCCTTGTGACCAACAATTCTCCTTGGACAGCGCACTCCTCATCGTCGGCATCCTCTAATGAAGGCATAGAATCATTGTCCGAATCTTCCTCGGTTTCAATGTCTCCATTGTCCCGCATCACCATAACTCGTTTGTTCGGACATTGGCTTGCCATATGACCCCTGCCTTGACATTTAAAACATTTAATATCACGAGTTCGAGTAGTGGAAGAATCGGATTTACCTTGATTCCCATGGCTGGCCACCTCTTGTTTTTGCTCGATCTTTGGCTTGGGGTTGGATTGCTTCTCATCCCTCTTCCATTGGTTGGTTTTCCAAGCCGATGTATTCGGGTTTTGGCTAGGACGTGTGCTACTGCCCCTCCTCATAAGTTGATTCTCAATTTTAATAGCCATGTGCACCATGTCCTCCAACTCCACATAATGTTGTAACTCAACGGCATTGTGGATATCTCGGTTCAAGCCCGCCAAAAACCTTGCCATTGTAGCCTCCCGATCCTCCTCTATATTAGCCCGAATCATCATAACCTCCATCTCCTTATAGTACTCCTCTACACTCCGGTTGCCTTGCTTAAGGTTTTGTAGTTTGTTGTACAACTCCCGGTAGTAGTAAGTTGGCACAAATCGCTTTCTCATCACGGTCTTCATCTCTTCCCATGACTCAATAGGTCGCTCTCTATTTCGTCTCCTGTTTATAACAAGCTGATCCCACCAAGTAATAGCATAATCAGAAAATTCAATTACAGCCAATTTTACCTTCTTTGCCTCGGAATAGTAGTGGCAATCAAAGATGAACTCCATTTTCTTCTCCCATTCTAGGTACGCTTCTGGATTGGATTTGCCTTGAAATGATGGTATCTTCATTTTTATGCCTCTCAGACTATCATCTTCCCTGTTCCTAACTCCTCTATCCCGTCCAAATCTTCGGTGACTACTCGCTGAATCTTCTCCTTCATCAAGTTCTTCCCCATCATTCCTATAGTAGTCATCAACCTCTCCTCTAACCGGAATCCTTTCTTGCCTTCGCGCATGAGGAACATGTTGTGGCTGTTCCACACGTGCATTCTCTATCCGGTCTATCCTCTCATGAAGCTGTCCTATCTCTCCCCTCAACAATCGCCTCATCTCCCCCAACATTGCTTCCATAAGAAGTTTTGGGTCTGCTGCACCCGAGGTACCCTCATTAGTGTTCTTGCTGTTGTTTGACATTTTCCAAAGGACCTTACCACACTCCCTTACGTGTTTCACTCGTGAAATGGTTCACTCAATTTCACTCGTGTTTGCACTCAATACTTTCGGCTTTTGTCCACTCAAATGCTCTCGCCTCTATGCCTTTTTCCACTCTTTAATTCTCACTCAGTTCCTATAAAACTAGTCAAATCAATATCAAAAATTTCCTTGACAATTCACAAATAGATTACCAAAGAGACAAGACTATAACAGGAACAAAGAATTTAGGCTTTTAGAATCACACCCAAAAGGAACAAAATTTGAACAAAAATTTTTGGTCTATGCAAGGAATTGAGTTTTGGATTCCTTAAACAATGAATAACAAGAATCTGAAATAAAAATTTAAGAAAGGTTTCCAGACTTTTTTTTTTTTTTTTTTTTTTTTTTTTTTTTTTTTTTTCGGATCCTCTTGTTTATCTTCTTTTCCTTTTTTTTTTTCTTTTCTTTTCGTTTCTTTTCTTTCTTTCTTTTCTTTTCGGATCTTTTTTTTTTTTTTTTAACCGACTTTGATAATGGAAATCAAAAACTTACGAATAACTAAAACAAACATAAACTAAGAGAACGGATAAGCAAAACCTGATTAGAACCTCGCTCTGATTACCAAATGATACGAACCACGCCAAAAGAGCTGACGCAACCCTAACCAAAAGTGGTTTCCAAGATCAAATTTCTAACCGGTTTTGGATGGAACCGCGACCCGATGCCCAACAAGAAGCACGAACCTTGGTATGTGCGGACGCCACAATCAGCTATGGAGGGACTGATTGATAAGTCTTGGTAAGTGAGGACGCCACAATCAGCTATGGATGGACTGATTGATAAGTCGATGAACGCCACGGAAATTTCCGATAAGTTCGAATAGTTCGTTTAGGAACTAAAGAGAATTAAACCTCAAAATTATGTGTTATTACTTGTTTCCATTGATTGAAATTCGTTACAATTATATAGGGATTCCTATGCGAATTTTCAGCCCCTAATTCCCATGGAAATTTCGGGAAACTCAATTAACAAAAGTCAAATCTAGACTAAATAAGGAAAGTTCCCTTAATGGCTTAAAAGCCTTACAATAATAGAAATAGCAGAAACGGAAAAAAAGGAAACTAGACATTAAAAGGTCAAAACTGATTCTTCTCGCCATGTGTCGCCTCAAAATGGGAAAGTAACTGAAATGGAAATTACTCAATCCCTTCTATAGCTTGAATCACGCATTTATTGGTCTGATTTTCGCATGCAATTCCCTCAATGGGCCTCCATGCAATGGCTTGAGTCCAAGTTGCTTGAATCAGCCCAATAAGCGTTTCTTTGAACTTCTTCGCACGAGCTCTCGTAACCGGACCAATGGGAACTTGAATTGGATCTGAAAAAGTCTCCCACGTGCTCTTGCTTGTGCTAACGATGTCCTCATCAATGATACGAACCACGCCAAAAGAGCTGACGCAACCCTAACCAAAAGTGGTTTCCAAGATCAAATTTCTAACCGGTTTTGGATGGAACCGCGACCCGATGCCCAACAAGAAGCACGAACCTTGGTATGTGCGGACGCCACAATCAGCTATGGAGGGACTGATTGATAAGTCTTGGTAAGTGAGGACGCCACAATCAGCTATGGATGGACTGATTGATAAGTCGATGAACGCCACGGAAATTTCCGATAAGTTCGAATAGTTCGTTTAGGAACTAAAGAGAATTAAACCTCAAAATTATGTGTTATTACTTGTTTCCATTGATTGAAATTCGTTACAATTATATAGGGATTCCTATGCGAATTTTCAGCCCCTAATTCCCATGGAAATTTCGGGAAACTCAATTAACAAAAGTCAAATCTAGACTAAATAAGGAAAGTTCCCTTAATGGCTTAAAAGCCTTACAATAATAGAAATAGCAGAAACGGAAAAAAAGGAAACTAGACATTAAAAGGTCAAAACTGATTCTTCTCGCCATGTGTCGCCTCAAAATGGGAAAGTAACTGAAATGGAAATTACTCAATCCCTTCTATAGCTTGAATCACGCATTTATTGGTCTGATTTTCGCATGCAATTCCCTCAATGGGCCTCCATGCAATGGCTTGAGTCCAAGTTGCTTGAATCAGCCCAATAAGCGTTTCTTTGAACTTCTTCGCACGAGCTCTCGTAACCGGACCAATGGGAACTTGAATTGGATCTGAAAAAGTCTCCCACGTGCTCTTGCTTGTGCTAACGATGTCCTCATCACATAGAAACTACAGTATAATTGTAAAAACTTGCTAAAACTTATTTCTTATTTTTGCATGCCTCCTTTTCACTTCTTGTCTAAAAAACACACTAATTTAGCCATAGAAACATTAGTAAATTGAAAAAACTTGTTAAACCTTATTTCTTACTTAAGCGCACCTGATTTTTACTCCTTATGTGAACAATACACTAATTTAACATAGTGCATTGAAAAAACTTGTTAACGCTTATTTCTTATTTAAGCATGCCCCTTTTTCACTTCTTGTATAAAAAACACAAATTCAGCCGTAGATATAATAGTGAATTAGAAAAAATTGTTAAAACTAAATTCTTATTTAAGCACGCCCTCTTTTCACTTCTTGTGTGAAAGACACACTATTATCCATAGAAACAATAGTGAATTGAAAAAACTTATTTCAACGTACTTCTTATTTAAGCCCATCCACTTTTAATTTCTTGTATGAAAAACTAATTTAGCCTTAGAAACAATAGTATGATTGTAAAAACTAGTCGAAGTGTATTTCTAATTTAAGCACGCTCTATTTTCACTTTGTGTGAAAATGCATTAATTTAGCAATAAAAGCAATAATGAATTGAAAAAGCATTTTAAAACTTATTTATTCTTTAAGCACGCCCCCTTTTCACAATTTTTGTGAATCACACACTATTAGCTATAGAAAAAATTTTGAATTGAAAAAACTTGTTATAACACATTTCTTATTCAAGCAAGTTCTCTTTTCAATTCTTGTATGATAAAACTTTAATTTAGCCATAGAAACAGCTGCATAATTGTGAAAACTTGTTTAAACTTATTTCTTATTTAAGCACGTCTCTTTTTCACTTCTTGCATGAAAAACACACTAATTTAACCATAGACACAATAGTAAATTGAAAAAACTTGTTAAAATATACTTTTTTTTTTATATTTAAGCACACCCCCTTTCAATTATTGTGTGAAAAACACACTAATTTGGCCAAAGAAACAATAGCGAATTGAAAATAATTTTTAAAACTTATTTCTTATTTAAGTGTGCCTCCTTTTTATTTCTTGTGTGAAAAACACACTAATTTAGCCTTAGAAATAATAATGAAATGAACAAAGTTAAAACTTATTTCTTCCTTAAGCTCAACACTTAACAATAGTAAATTGAAAAAACTTGTTAAAATATATTTTTTTTATTTAAGCACACCCCCTTTCACTTTTTATGTGTAAAACACACTAATTTGGCCAAAGAAACAATAGCAAATTGAAAATAATTTTTAAAACTTATTTCTTATTTAAGTGTGCCTCCTTTTATTCCTTGTGTGAAAAACACACTAATTTAGCCTTAGAAATAATAATGAAATGAAAAAAGTTAAAACTTATTTCTTCCTTAAGCTCAACACTTAACAATAGTAAATTGAAAAAACTTGTTAAAATATATATATATATATATATATATATATATTTAAGCACACCCCCTTTCACTTTTTATGTGTAAAACACACTAATTTGGCCAAAGAAACAATAGCAAATTGAAATTAATTTTTAAAACATATTTCTTATTTAAGTGTGCCTCCTTTTTATTTCTTGTGTGAAAAACACACTAATTTAGCCTTAGAAATAATAATGAAATGAAAAAGTTAAAACTTATTTCTTCCTTAAGCTCAACACTTTTTACATCTTTTGTAAAAAAACAAATTAATTTAGCCACAGAAACAATATTAAATTAAAAACATTTGTTCAAATTACCGCCCGTTGTCTATGCACGCCACCGTTTCACTTCTTGTGTGAAAAAACATGCTAATTATGCAATAAAAGCAATAGTGAATTGAGAAAACTTGTTAAAACTTATTTCTTATTTAAGTACACCCTCTTTTCACTTCTCGTGTCAAAAAAACACTAATTTAGCCTTTGAAACAATAGTGAAATAAAAATGCTTGTTATAACCTATTTCTTATTTATGCGCATGCCATTTCACTTCTTGGAAGAAAAAACTCTAATTTTGCCATAGAAACTACAATGTAACGGGCATAACTTGGTAAAACTTATTTCTCATTTTTACACGCCCCCTTTTTACATCTTGTGTGAAAAACACACTTATTTAGCTATGGAAAAACTAATGAATTGAAAAAACTTATTAAAACTTATTTCTTATTTAAGCGCACCTCCTCTTTACTTCTTGTGTAAAAAACACTCTAATTTCACCTAGTGAATTGAAAAAACTTGTTAACACTTTTTTCTTATTTAAACACACCCCTTTTGAAACCATAAACAATTTCAAACGGTGAAAATTGAGTAGCAGAATGAACAGATCGATTATAAGCAAACTCAACATGTGGTAAACACTCCTCCCATGTTTTGATGTTCTTTTTAATGACAGCCCGTAACAAAGTAGACAAGGTTCTATTCACAACTTCTGTTTGACCATCGGTTTAAGGGTGACAAGTAGTCAAAAACAATAGCTTAGTCCCTAACTTAGCCCACAAAGTCTTCCAAAAGTAGCTTAAGAACTTGGTGTCCGTATCAGAAACAATTGTCCTAGGCATACCATGAAGTCTCACAATTTCCCTAGAGAACAAATCAGCAAGATTGGAAGCATCATCTGTCTTGTGGCATGGAATAAAATGGGCCATCTTGGAAAACCTATCTACGACCACAAATATCGAGTCTCTTCCCTATTTAGACCTAGGTAAACCTAACACAAAATCCATCGAAATATCAGTCCAGGGTTCACTAGGTATTGGTAAAGGAGTGTACAAACCATGGGGCTTCACTCTTGATTTAGCCTGCCTACAAGTTACACATCTACCACAAAGCCTCTCAACATCTTGTTTCATATGTGGCCAATAGAAGTGCTCCTGCAACACCGCCAAAGTCTTCATTACTCCAAAATGTCCCATCAATCCTCCCCCATGGGATTCTCTCACTAGCAAATCTCTTAATGAACAATTAGGCACACACAATTTATTCTCCCGAAACAAGTATCCCTCATGCCTAAAGTACTTACCACTAGCAAATTTCTCACAAGCTTGATACTCAGTACTAAAGTCACGGTCATCGGCATATAACTCTTAAATATGTTCAAAACCCAGTAGTTTAGCATTAAGAGTTGAGATTAAGACATACCTGCGAGAAAGTGCATCGGTAACGACGTTTTCCTTACCTTGCTTGTAGTGAATGACATACGGAAACGTCTCTATGAATTCCACCCAACGAGCATGCCTCTTGTTCAGCTTGTGTTGGCCCTTCAAGTGTTTCAGGGACTCATGATCGGTGTGAATCACGAACTCCTTAGGCCATAGGTAGTGCTGCCACATCTCTAATGCCTGAACCAATGCATACATCTCTTTATCATAAGTTGGGTAATTAAGAGTTGCCCCATTCAGCTTCTCACTGAAATATGCTACTGGTCTCCCTTCCTGCATTAAAACAGCGCCAATTCCAGCACCTGAAGCATCACATTCAATCTCAAAAGTTTTGAAAAAATTAGGTAAAGATAACAATGGAGCATTAGTCAACTTCTCATTGATTAACTGAAATGACTTTTCTTGCTCTTCTCCCCATCTAAACCCAACATCCTTCTTGATCACTTCAGTCAATGGTGCGGCTATAGTACTGAAATCTTTCACAAACTACTGGTAGAAACTAGCAAGTCCATAAAAACTCCATACGTTTCCCACACTAGTTGGACTCGGCCACTCCTAGATGGCTTGCACGTTTTCTTCATCAACCTGTATACCTTGAGCACTAACAACAAAACCAAGAAACACAAGCTTATCTATGCAAAAGGTACACTTCTTGAGGTTAGCATACAACTTCTCCTTTCTAAGCACATCCAAAACAGATTTTAAATGCGCTACATGTTGGTCCATGTCTTTACTATAAATGAGTATATCATCCAAATACACAACAACAAACCTGCCAATAAATGCACGTAATACATGATTCATTAAACTCATAAATGTACTTGGAGCATTAGTTAAACAAAATGGCATTACTAACCACTCATATAGTCCATATTTTGTCTTAAAGGCAGTTTTCCATTCATCACCCTCTTTCATACGTATTTGATGGTGTTCACTTTTCAAATCAATTTTGGAGAACACAGAAGCACCATGCAATTCATCCAACATATCATCTAAATGAGAAATAGGATGGCAACACTTTACCGTGATATTGTTAATGGTTCTGCAATCTACACACATCCTCCATGTCCCATCCTTCTTAGGCACGAGTAAGACTAGAATGGTGCACGGGCTCATACTTTCTCTAACGCACCCCTTTTTCATCAACTCACTGACCTGCCTTTGAAGCTCTTTTGTCTCCTTGGGGTTGCTTCTATAAGCTGGTCGGTTTGGAATGGAAGTGCCAGGTACAAAACAATCTGATGTTCTGTTCCCTGCATTGGCGGCAAACCATCAGGCACCTCATCTGGAAATACATCCTCGAATTCCTGTAACAGAGAAACAACAGAAAAAGGCAATGCAAGGCCAAGTTCGTTAGTGTTTAAAAATGCCTCTTTGTACAAAAGTAAAATCATTGGCTAATTTGAAAACATTGCCCTTTTAATTTCACCACCTCTCGCATAGAAGTTTGTTTTTCTCTCTGCTTTTCTCTCATTGGTTCATTGTGAATTTTTTTCAGCCCCCTCAATTTTCTCTCCCTTGCTCTCTTTGCTCTCCTTTTTCTCGGCCATCTCTTCTTTTTTTCTCTCACTGGCCAAACTCTCTCTCTGCATTCCCACTCTTGATTTTTCTCCACTCTTCATTTTTTTTTATCACTTTCTCTCTGTAAGCTCACTTGGTCTTCATAGACCTGTTTTGGTGTTAATGAAACAAGAGTGATCGTTTTTTGATTGTGATCAAATGAGTATTTGTTGGTGAAACCATCATGTTTAACTCGCCGATCAAATTGCCATGGTCTGCCTAATAACAAGTGCCCAGCTTCCATTGGAACCACATCGCACAAAACTTCATCTTCATATCTTCCAATGCGAAAAGAAACTAACACTTGCTTATGCACCTTTACCTCACCACTATCATTTAACCATTGCAATTTATATGGTCGAGGATGCTTAATTGTTGGCAGCCCTAACTTCTCTACCATGGTTGTGCTAGAAACATTAGTACAACTCCCACCATCAATAATCACACTACATACCTTGTTTTGGACGTGGCACCTAGTGTGGAAGATGTTTTCCCGTTGCACCTCTTCATCTTCTTCTTTGGCTTGCACACTTAAAGCTCTCCTTGTAACCAACAATTCTCCTTGGACAGCGCACTCCTCATCGTCGGCATCCTCTAATGAAGGCATAGAATCGTTGTCCGAATCCTCATCGGTTTCAATCTCTCCATTGTCCCGCATCACCATATCTCGTTTGTTCGGACATTGGCTTGCTATGTGATACGAACCACGCCAAGAACTGACGCGACCCTAACCGAAGTTGGTTTCCAAGATCAAATTTCTAACCGGTTTTGGATGGAACCGCGACCCGATGCCCAACAAGAAGCACGAACCTTGGTATGTGAGGACGCCACAATCAGCTATGGAGAGACCGATTGATAAGTCTTGGTAAGTGAGGACGCCACAATCAGCTATGGATGGTCTGATTGATAAGTCTATGAACGCCACGGAAATTTCCGATAAGTTCGAATAGTTCGTTTAGGAACTAAAGAGAATTAAACCTCAAAATAATGTGTTATTGCTTGTCTCCCTCTTTCATGCGAATTTGATGATATCCACTCTTTAGATCAATTTTAGAAAACACACAAGCACCATGCAATTCATCTAACATGTCATCCAAGCGAGGAATGGGATGTCGATACTTTACCGTGATGTTGTTGATGGCTCGACAATCAACGCACATCCTCCAAGTCCCATCTTTCTTAGGCACAAGTAAAACTGGTACGGCGCACGGGCTCATGCTTTCTCTCACGTGTCCCTTTTCCATCAACTCATTTACCTGCCGTTGGAGTTCCTTTGTCTCCTCGGGATTACTCCTATAGGCTGGTCGGTTTGGGATTGTAGCTCCAGGTATGAAGTCGATTTGATGTTCAATCCCGCGGATTGGAGGTAAACCTTGCGGTGTTTCCTCGGGAAAGATATCCTCAAAATCCTGCAAAAGAGAAACAACAGAACTATGCAAGGTGGAATCAAGATCGTTAGTGTTTAATAACGCCTCCTTGTACATGAGTAAAATCATCGGCTGATTAGAAAACAAAGCTCTTCTCACATCACTCTTTCTTGCATAAAAGTTTGTTTTTCTCTCTACTTTTCTCTCATTGGCTGATTGTGAATTCTTTTCAGCCCTCTCAATTTTCTCTCCCTTGCTCTCTTTGCTCTCCTTTTTCTCGGCCATCTCTTCTTTTTTTCTCTCACTGGCCGAACTCTCTCTCTGCACTCCCACTCTTGATTTTTCTTCGCTCTTTATTTTTTTATCACTTTCTCTCTGTAAGCTCACTTGGTCTTCATAGACCTGTTTTGGTGTTAATGGAACAAGAGTGATCGTCTTTTGATTGTGAACGAATGAGTACTTGTTGGTGAAACCATCATGCTTAACTCGCCGATCAAATTGCCATGGTCTGCCTAATAACAAGTGCCCAGCTTGCATTGGAACCACATCGCACAAAACTTCATCTTCATATCTTCCAATGCGAAAAGGAACTAACACCTGTTTATGCACCTTTACCTCACCAGTATCATTTAACCATTGCAATTTATATGGTCGAGGATGCTTAATTGTTGGCAGCCCTAACTTCTCTACCATGGTTGTGCTAGCAACATTTGTACAACTCCCACCATCAATAATCACACTACATACCTTGTTTTGAACGTGGCACCTAGTGTGGAAGATGTTTTCCCGTTGCTCCTCTTCATCTTCGTCTTTGGCTTGCACACTTAAAGCTCTCCTTGTGACCAACAATTCTCCTTGGACAGCGCACTCCTCATCGTCGACATCCTCTAATGAAGGCATAGAATCATTGTCCGAATCTTCCTCGGTTTCAATGTCTCCATTGTCCCGCATCACCATAACTCGTTTGTTCGGACATTGGCTTGCCATATGACCCCTGCCTTGACATTTAAAACATTTAATATCACGAGTCCGAGTAGTGGAAGAATCGGATTTACCTTGATTCCCATGGCTGGCCACCTCTTGTTTTTGCTCGAACTTTGGCTTGGGGTTGGATTGCTTCTCATCCTTCTTCCATTGGTTGGTTTTCCAAGCCGATGTACTCGGGTTTTGGCTAGGACGTGTGCTACTGCCCCTCCTCATAAGTTGATTCTCAACTTTAATAGCCATGTGCACCATGTCCTCCAACTCCACATAATGTTGCAACTCAACGGCATTGTGAATATCTCGGTTCAAGCCCGCCAAAAACCTTGCCATTGTAGCCTCCCGATCCTCCTCTATATTAGCCCGAATCATCATAACCTCCATCTCCTTATAGTACTCCTCTACACTCCGGTTGCCCTGCTTAAGGTTTTGTAGCTTGTTGTACAACTCCCGGTAGTAGTAAGTTGGCACAAATCGCTTTCTCATCACCGTCTTCATCTCTTCCCATGACTCAATAGGTCGCTCTCTATTTCGTCTCCTGTTTATAACAAGCTGATCCCACCAAGTAATAGCATAATCAGAAAATTCAATTACAGCCAATTTTACCTTCTTTGCCTCAGAATAGTAGTGGCAATCAAAGATGAACTCCATTTTCTTCTCCCATTCTAGGTACGCTTCTGGATTGGATTTGCCTTGAAATGATGGTATCTTCATTTTTATGCCTCTCAGACTATCATCTTCCCTGTTCCTAACTCCTCTATCCCGTCCAAATCTTCGGTGACTACCCGCTGAATCTTCTCCTTCATCAAATTCTTCCCCATCATTCCTATAGTAGTCATCAACCTCTCCTCTAACCGGAACCCTTTCTCGCCTTCGCGCATGAGGAACATGTTGTGGCTGTTCCACACGTGCATTCTCTATCCGGTCTATCCTCTCATGAAGCTGTCCTATCTCTCCCCTCAACAATCGCCTCATCTCCCCCAACATTGCTTCCATAAGAAGTTTTGGGTCTGCTGCACCCGAGGTACCCTCATTAGTGTTCTTGCTGTTGTTTGACATTTTCCAAAGGACCTTACCACACTCCCTTACGTGTTTCACTCGTGAAATTGTTCACTCAATTTCACTCGTGTTTGCACTCAATACTTTCGGCTTTTGTCCACTCAAATGCTCTCGCCTCTATGCCTTTTTCCACTCTTTAATTCTCACTCAGTTCCTATAAAACTAGTCAAATCAATATCAAAAATTTCCTTGACAATTCACAAATAGATTACCAAAGAGACAAGACTATAACAGGAACAAAGAATTTAGGCATTCAGAATCACACCCAAAAGGAACAAAATTTCAGCAAAAAATTTTGGTCTATGCAGGGAATTCAATTTCGGATTCCTTAAACAATGAATAACAAGAATCTGAAATAAAAATTTAAGAAGGGTTTCCTCTATGCCTTTTTTTTTTTTTTTCTTTTTTTTTTCGGATCCTCTTGTTTTTCTTCTTTTCCTTTTTTTTTTTTTTTTTTTCTTTTCTTTTCGTTTCTTTTCTTTCTTTCTTTTCTTTTCGGATCTTTTTTTTTTTTTTTTCAAACTGACTTTGATAATGGAAATCAAAACTCACGAACAACTGAAACAAACAAAAAAAAACTAAGAGAACGGATAAGCAAAACCTGATTAGAACCTCGCTCTGATACCAAATGATACGAACCACGCCAAGAGCTGACGCGACTCTAACCAAAAGTGGTTTCCAAGATCAAATTTCTAACCGGTTTTGGATGGAACCGCGACCCGATGCCCAACAAGAAGCACGAACCTTGGTATGTGAGGACGCCACAATCAGCTATGGAGGGACCGATTGATAAGTCTTGGTAAGTGAGGACGCCACAATCAGCTATGGATGGACTGATTGATAAGTCAATGAACGCCACGAAAATTTCCGATAAGTTCGAATAGTTCGTTTAGGAACTAAAGAGAATTAAACCTCAAAATTACATGTTATTGCTTGTCTCAATTGATTGAAATTCGTTACAATTATATAGGGGTTCCTATGCGAATTTTCAGCCCCTAATTCCCATGGAAATTTCGGGAAACTCATTTAACAAAAGTCAAATCTAGACTAAATAAGGAAAGTTCCCTTAATGGCTTAAAAGCCTTACAATAATAGAAATACCAGAAACGGAAAAAAGGAAACTAGACATTAAAAAGTCAAAACTAATTCTTCTCGCCATGTGTCGCCTCAAAATGGGAAAGTAACTGAAATGGAAATTACTCAATCCCTTCTATAGCTTGAATCACGCATTTATTGGTCTGATTTTCGCATGCAATTCCCTCAATGGGCCTCCATGCAATGGCTTGAGCCCAAGTTGCTTGAATCAGCCCAATAAGCGTTTCTTTGAACTTCTTCGCACGAGCTCTCGTAACCGGACCAATGGGAACTTGAATTGGATCTGAAAAAGTCTCCCACGTGCTCTTGCTTGTGCTAACGATGTCCTCATCACTATGTGACCCCTGCCTTGACATTTAAAACATTTAATATCATGATTCTGAGTAGTGGAAGAATCGAATTTACCATAATTCCCATGGCTGGCCACCTCTTGTTTTTGCTCGGTCTTTGGCTTGGTGTTGGGTTGCTTCTCATCCTTCTTCCACTGGTTCATTTTCCAAGCCGATGTACTCAGGTTTTGGCTTGGACATGAGTTACTGCCCCTCCTCATAAGTTAATTCTCAATTTTGATAGCCATGTGCACCATGTCCTCCAACTCCACATAATGTTGTAACTCAACGGCATTGTGAATATCTCGGTTCAAGCCCACCAAAAACCTCGCCATTGTAGCCTCCCGATCCTCCTCTATATTTTCCCGAATCATCATAACCTCCATCTCCTTATAGTACTCCTCCACACTCTGGTTGCCCTACTTAACATTTTGTAGTTTGTTGTACAACTCCCGATAGTAGTAAGTTGGAACAAATCGCTTCCTCATCACAGTCTTCATCTCTTCCCGTGACTCAATAGGTCGCTCTCTATTTCGTCTCCTGTTTATAACAAGCTGATTCCACTAGGTAATAGCATAATCAGAAAAATCAATTACAACCAGTTTTACCTTCTTCACCTCAGAATAGTTGTGGCAATCAAAGATGAACTCCATTTTCTTCTCCCATTCTAGGTACGCTTCTGGATTGGATTTTCCTTGAAATGATGGTATCTTCATTTTTATGCCTCTCAAACTATCATTTTCCCAGTTCCTACCTCCTCTATCCCGTCCAAATCTCTGGTGACTACCCGCTGAATCTTCTCCTTCATCAAACTCTTCCCCATCAATCCCGTAGGTGGTCTTGGGTGTTATATATATGGGTTCACAGTCCTCCCCTCACGAGCTAGCTTTTGGGGTGGAGTTAGGTGGGTTCATATCATTTGGTATCAGAGCCTCGGTTCTAGCCTCAGGTTTGTCTATCCTTATTTGTTTTTGAATTATAATTTATTACTTAGGTTCTATTCCGTTCAAAAAAAAAAGTTGGTTAGTTTGGTTTCGGGTAACTAGTATCTTGGGTTTCAAGTTTAGGTGGTAGTTTCCTGTTTTGTGTTTCTTGGTTTATTATTCTTGTTCTTGCCAAATTTCACAAAAAAAAAAAAAAAAGAAGAAGAAAAGAAAAGAAAAGAAAAGAAAAGAAAAACGAAAAGAAAAGAAAAGAAAAGAAAAGAAAAACCAAGAGGATCCAAAAAAAAAAGAGTCTGGAAACCCTCCTTAAAATTTTTTGTTTTCTTTCCATTATTTGAGTGTCCAGGTGTCCGAATTTGACCTCACCTCACAGTGCAAAAATTTGCTTCATTCTGAAATGCGTATCAAAATGTGTTGCTGAATTTGTTGCCGGATAGATTTTAGCATTGTTTGTGTAATTCCAAAAGAACTGAAAGAGAGAATAACTGAGTTAAAAAAAAAAAAAAAGGCAAGAGTGGTGAGAACATTCGAGGGTAAAAGCCAATTATTCGAGTGAAACACGAGTGAACGGAGTGACCAAGTGATAGAGTGAAACACGTGAGGGAGAGAAGTAAGGTCCTTTATTATCTAACGTTGTTTTGCAAGTTTAAAAAAAAAAAAAGAATCCGAATCAAGAAAGAGAAGCCGAAGATGATCTTCCACAACAAAACGTTCCCAATCTTCAGTTGCAAGCATTAATGAGGCAAATGGAACGGTTGTTGACGCGAGCGCTAGAGCCCATTCATGAGAAATTAGATGAGGTTGATGCCAGAACATGTAATAGGCAGCCACAAAACATGCAAAATAGGCGGAGGGGTGGATGTGATCTTTCGGAGGAAGATGAATTAGAAGAGTTGGAGGAACCACCGATAGGGGCAGATTTAGGCGTGGAAATGGGAATAGAGAAGCTAGAAACCGGGAAGACAATAATATGGGAGGTATTAAAATGAAGATTCCGCCATTCCAAGGGAAAAATGACCCCGGAGCTTACCTAGAGTGGGAGAAGAAAGTGGAGCTAGTGTTTGATTGCCTTAACTATTCAGAGTTAAAGAAAGTTAAGCTTGCTGCAATTGAGTTCTCTGATTATGCGGTTGTATGGTGGGATCAGTTGGTAATGAATAGGCGACGGAACCGAGAACACCCGATTGAGACATGGGAGGAGATGAAAACGGTGATGAGAAAGCGATTTGTACCCAGCCATTACTGATGGAGACTTAGGGAGCTCAAATGCATGGAAGGTGGTTGACCCAATACAAATTCCTGTTGGACCAGTCACAAGAGCCCGAGCTAAGAAATTCAAGGAAGCACTAAACGGGCTGATTCACGAAATCTGGAATCAAGAAAATTTGTGCAAGCCCATTGACCCAGGCCCACGTCAACCACAACGGTGCGTCAATTTAATCCAAGTTCTAGAAGAATCTGGATGAGTCAAGCCTGATTGAAATTAGCTCAAATTTTGCAAGATCAAGTCAATGGAAGACTTTTGGAAACCTTCCCATTTTGGCACACACGCGGCTAATCATTTATGCAAATTGTTGACAAGGATTAATTGCACTGTCCTTTTATTGTTGGGCGTGTAAATGGCTGAAAATCAGCCATTAAGACTTTCCTTTCTTTTGGTTTTTATTTTAGGCTTAGTAATTATGTTTGAATTTGTCAACTTTTCTTTTTGGGCAACAATTTGTAATTTTGGCCTATAAATAGGCGTTCCCAAGGTTAATGGAGAATCAATGAATGTTTATTTTTCTGAGAGAGAAAATTCTTTCTTTGGTTCTTTGACAAACTACATGAACTCATCGGATCAATCCGGGCGTTCAAACCTGACTTATCAATCAAGCTTCTATCCTTGATTGTGGCGTCTTCGATATACCAAGGTTCTTGCTTCGATATAAGCAACGGGTTGCGGTGACTTCCATCCAAATCTGAGTAGAAACGGTCTTGGTTCCTTCTTATTGATAATGGGTTTCGTCAGTATATTGGCGAGGTTCTTATCATTTGGTATCAGAGCCTCGGTTCTAGCCTCAGGTTTGTCTATCCTTATTTGTTTTTGAATTCTAATTTATTACTTAGGTTCTATTCGGTTCAAAAAAAAAAAGTTGGTTAGTTTGGTTTCGGGTAACTAGTATCTTGGGTTTCAAGTTTAGGTGGTAGTTTTCCTGTTTTGTGTTTCTTGGTTTATTATTCTTGTTCTTGCCGAATTTTACAAAAAAAAAAAAAGAAAAAGAAGAAAAGAAAAGAAAAATCAAGAGGATCCAAAAAAAAAAAAAGAAGAAAAGAGTCTGGAAACCCTCCTTAAAATTTTTTTTGTTTCTTTTCCATTGTTTGAGTGTCCAGGTGTCCAAATTTGGCCTCACCTCACAGTGAAAAAAAAATTTGCTTCATTTTCAACTGCGTATCAAAACGTGTTGCTGAATTTGTTGCCGGATAGATTTTATTGTTGTTTGTGTAATTCCAAAAGAACTGAAAGAGCGAATAAGCGAGTTAAAAAAAAAAAAAAAAGGCAAGAGTGGTGAGAACATTCAAGGGTAAAAGCCAATTATTTGAGTGAAACACGAGTGAACGGAGTGACCAAGTGATAGAGTGAAACACGTGAGGGAGAGAAGTAAGGTCCTTTATTATCTAACGTTGTTTTACAGGTTTAAAAAAAAAATGAATCCGAATCAAGAAAGAGAAGCCGAAGATGATCTTCCACAACAAAACGTTCCCAATCTTCAGTTGCAAGCATTAATGAGGCAAATGGAACAGTTGTTAACGCGAGCTCTAGAGCCCATTCATGAGAGATTAGATGAGGTTGATGCCAGAACATGCAATAGGCAGCCACAAAACATGCAAAATAGGCGGAGGGGTGGATGTGATCTTTCGGAGGAAGATGAATTAGAAGAGTTGGAGGAACCACCGATAAATAGGGGCAGATTTAGGCGTGGAAATGGGAATAGAGAAGCTAGGAACCGGGAAGACAATAATATGGGAGGTATTAAAATGAAGATTCTGCCATTCCAAGGGAAAAATGACCCCGGAGCTTACCTACAGTGGGAGAAGAAAGTGGAGCTAGTGTTTGATTGCCATAACTATTCAGAGTTAAAGAAAGTTAAGCTTGCTACAATTGAGTTCTTTGATTATGCGGTTGTATGGTGGGATCAGTTGGTAATGAATAGGTGACGGAACCGAGAACACCCGATTGAGACATGGGAGGAGATGAAAACGGTGATGAGAAAGCGATTTGTACCCAGCCATTACTATCGGGAATTGTACGAAAAGTTGCAAGGACTTAGACAAGGAAACAGGAGTGTGGAGGAATATTATCAAGAAATGGAAATAGCCATGATACGAGCCAATGTTGAAGAAGATCGAGAAGCAACCATGGCAAGATTTTTGCAAGGGCTAAATCCGGATATTCAAGATAGGGTGGAGATGCAACACTATGTAGAGTTAGAAGACATGTTGCACATGGCCATCACAGTAGAGCAGCAGCTCAAGAGGAGGGGTAGCTCACGTGCGAATGTTAGTTCGGCACCTTCTTCATGGAAGCCGAATTATGGGAAGCGAGAAGAGAAATTGGTTGCTAGGCCAAAGTTTGAGCCAAAACCAGCCACGGCTAGCCCTTCAAACCAAGGTAAACATGATTCATCCACTCCTCGAAACCGCGATATTAAATGTTTCAAATGCCAAGGCAGGGGTCACATCTCAAGCCAATGTCCGAGCAAAAGGGTGATGGTGTTACGGGACGACGGAGAGGTTGTTACGGATGACGAATCGGACGAGGACTCCATGCCACCATTGGAGGATGTGGATGAGGAGGAGTGTGCTGTCCAAGGTGAATTGTTGGTCACTCAACGAGCCCTTAGTGTGCAAGCCAAAGAGGAAGAAGAAGAGCAACGTGAGAACATTTTTCATACTAGATGCCACGTGCAGAACAAGGTATGTAGTGTGATAATAGATGGAGGGAGTTGGACGAACGTTGCTAGCACTACTATGGTTGACAAATTAGGGCGGCCAATGACCAAACATCCTCGACCTTACAAGTTGCAATGGTTGAATAATAGTGGTGAAGTAAAGGTAACAAAACAGGCATTAATTTCGTTTCACATTGGTAGATACGAAGATGAAGTTTTGTGCGATGTAGTTTCAATGGAAGCCGGACACTTGTTACTAGGTCGACCATGGCAATTTGATCGTAGAGTCAAACATGATGGCTACACCAACAAATATTCTCTTGTGCACAACCAGAGAACATTCACTCTTGTACCAATGACACCAAAATAGGTTCATGAAGATCAAGTTTGGTTACAAAAGGAGAGTGAACAAAAAGGAGAGAATGAGAAAAAAAGAGAGAAAGGGAGTGAAAATAATGAGTGTTGGAGTGCAGAGAGAGAGTTCGGCCAGAGAGGGAAAAAAGATAGAGGGGCCGAGAAAAAGGAGAGAAAAGGAGAGAACATTGAGAGAGCCAGTACAAAAGAAGATTTGGCCAATGAGGTAAAAATAGAGAGAAAAACAAACTTTTATGCAAGAGAGAGTGATGTGAGAAGAGCTTTGTTTTCTAATCAGCCAATGATTTTACTCATGTACAAGGAGACGTTATTAAACACTAACGATCTTGATTCCACCTTGCATAGTTCTGTTGTTTCTTTTTTGCAGGAATATGAGGATATCTTTCCCGAGGAAACACCGCAAGGTTTACCTCCAATCCGCGGGATTGAACATCAAATCGACTTCATACCTGGAGCTACAATCCCAAACTGACCAGCCTATAGGAGTAATCCCGAGGAGACAAAGGAACTCCAACGGCAGGTAAGTGAGTTGATGGAGAAGGGACACGTGAGAGAAAGCATGAGCCCGTGCGCCGTACCAGTTTTACTTGTGCCTAAGAAAGATGGGACTTGGAGGATGTGCATTGATTGTCAAGCCATCAACAACATCACGGTAAAGTATCGACATCCCATTCCTCGCTTGGATGACATGTTAGATGAATTGCATGGTGCTTGTGTATTTTCTAAAATTGATCTGAAGCGTGGATATCATCAAATTCACATGAAAGAAGGAGACGAGTGGAAGACGGGTTTCAAAACAAAACAAGGTTTGTATGAGTGGTTGGTAATGCCTTTCGGTTTAACCAATGCCCCTAGCACATTTATACGTTTAATGAACCATGTTTTGCGAGCTTTCATTGGGAAATTTATCGTTGTTTATTTTGATGATATCCTAATCTATAGCAGCAATTTGGATGATCATATTGAACATTTGAAACTTGTTTTAGATGTTTTACGGGAGGAAAAGTTGTATGCTAATCTTAAGAAGTGTACCTTTTGCACGGATAAGCTTGTTTTTCTTGGTTTTGTTGTTAGTGCTCAAGGTATACAGGTCGACGAAGAAAAGGTTAGGGCTATCCAAGAATGGCCAAGTCCCACAAGCGTTGGAGAAGTACGGAGTTTTCGTGGACTTGCTAGCTTTTACCGGCGGTTTGTAAGGGATTTCAGTACTTTGGCTACACCACTCACAGAAGTAATCAAGAAGAATGTTGGGTTTAAGTGGGGAGAAGAACAAGAGAAGGCGTTTCAGCTTATTAAGCATAAGCTTACTCATGCTCCTTTACTTGCTTTACCTGATTTTTCTAAAACATTTGAAATTGATTGTGATGCTTCTAGTGTAGGTATAGGTGCCGTGCTGATGCAAGGAGGACGACCAATTGCGTATTTCAGTGAAAAATTGAGTGGGTCAACACTAAATTACCCTACTTATGACAAGGAGTTGTACGCGTTGGTTCAAGCATTAAAGACTTGGCAACACTACCTATGGCCCAAGGAATTCGTGATTCACACTGATGACAAGCCATTGAAACATCTGAAGGGACAACAAAAGTTGAACAAGAGGCATGCTCGCTGGGTGGAATTCATCGAGACATTTCCTTATGTCATTCGATACAAGCAAGGTAAGGAGAATGTTGTTGCGGATGCACTTTCTCGTAGGTACGCATTACTTTCTATCCTTGACGCTAAACTGCTTGGTTTTGAGCATATTAAGGATTTATACCCTTTAGACCAAGATTTTAGTGAGGAGTATCGAGCTTGTGAGAAAAACGCAATGGGTAAATTTTATAGGCATGATGGATTTTTGTGTCGGGAGAATAAGCTTTGTGTGCCTAATTGTTCTTTGAGAGATTTGTTAGTAAGGGAATCCCATGGTGGCGGATTGATGGGGCATTTTGGAATTGCCAAAACTTTAGCTGTTCTGCAGGAACACTTCTTTTGGCCACACATGAAAAGGGATGTTGAAAGGATATGTAGTAGATGTGTCACATGTAGTCAAGCTAAATCGAGAGCATAACCCCATGGTTTATACACACCTTTGCCAATTCCTAGTGAGCCTTGGACTGATATTTCAATGGACTTTGTGTTAGGTTTACCTAGGACCAAACGTGGGAAGGATAGCGTGTTTGTGGTTGTAGATCAGTTTTCTAAGATGGCACATTTTATTCCCTGTCATAAAACTGATGATGCATCGCATGTTGCTGAATTGTTCTTTAGGGAGATTGTGAGAATACATGGCATGCCTAGGACAATTGTTTCAGATAGAGATGCTAAGTTCTTGAGCTACTTTTGGAAGACTTTGTGGAGTAAGTTAGGTACTAAGCTGTTGTTTTCTACTACTTGCCACCCACAAACTGATGGTCAAACTGAGGTGGTAAATAGGACTTTGTCAACCTTATTAAGAGCAATCATCAGTAAGAACATTAAATCATGGGAAGACTGTTTACCGCATGTTGAGTTTGCATATAATCGCTCTGTCCATTCTGCTACTAAGTATTCACCTTTTGAAATTGTTTATGGTCTTAATCCTTTATCACCACTGGATTTATCACCACTACCTGTTTCTGAGTGTGTTAATTTAGATGGCAAAAGGAAGGCTGACTTTGTTAAACAGATTCATGAGAAAGCAAGACTCAACATTTAGCGAAGAACGAAACAATATGCAAAGCAAGCCAACAAGGGCGACACAAGCTGATTTTTGAACCTGAAGACTGGGTGTGGTTGCACTTTAGAAAGGAGCGTTTTCTAGAACAAAGAAAGTCAAAGTTGTTACCACGGGGAGATGGTCCATTTCAAGTCCTTGAAAGAATTAATGACAATGCTTACAAGTTGGATTTGCAAGGTGAGTATAATGTAAGTGCTACCTTCAATGTTTCTGATTTGAGTCCTTTTGATGCAGAGTCTGATTTGAGGACAAATCCTTTTCAAGAGGAGGGGAATGATGGAGACTTAGGGAGCTCAAATGCATGGAAGGTGGTTGACCCAATACAAATTCCTGTTGGACCAGTCACAAGAGCCCGAGCTATGAAATTCAAGGAAGCACTAAATGGGCTGATTCACGAAATCTGGAATCAATAAGATTTGTGCAAGCCCATTAACCCAGACCCACGTCAACCACAACGGTGCATCAATTTGATCCAAGTTCTAGAAGAATCCAGATGAGACAAGCCTGATTGAAATCAGATCAAATTTTGTAAGATCAAGTCAATGGAAGACTTTCGGAAACCTTCCCATTTTGGCACACACACGGCTAATCATTTATGCAAATTGTTGATGAGGATTAATTGCACTTTCCTTTTTATTGTTGGGCGTGTAAATGGCTGAAAATCAGCCATTAAGACTTTCCTTTCTTTTTGTTTTTATTTTAGGCTTAGTAATTATGTTTGAATTTGTCAACTTTTCTTTTTGGGTAACACTTTGTAATTTTGGCCTATAAATAGGCGTTCCCAAGGTTAATGGAGAATCAATGAATGTTTATTTTTCTGAGAGAGAAAATTCTTTCTTTGGTTCTTTGACGAACTACACGAACTCATCGGATCAATCCGGGCGTTCAAACCTGACTTATCAATCAAGCTTCCATCCTTGATTGTGGCGTCTTCGATATACCAAGGTTCTTGCTTCGATATAAGCAATGGGTCGCGGTGACTTCCATCCAAATCTGAGTAGAAACGGTCTTGGTTCCTTCTTATTGATAACTGGTTTCGTTAGTATATTGGCGAGGTTCTTATCATATGGTATCAGAGCCAAACCTCTGCTGGTCGGTGGGCGCATGTACAAAGGTTCCCTACCGCTCGTGTGGGTTAACGACGGAGTTGACACTTGGACGTGCAGTCTAAAGGGGTCGGGAATGATGTGTCCTACATCGGTTAGAGAGGGTGGTCTTGGGTGTTATATATATGGGTTCACAATCCTCCCCTCACGAGCTAGCTTTTGGGGTGGAGTTAGGTGGGTTCATATCAGGTGAGGTTCAAGTTTATCTTGTTCATGACATAGTTATTGATGAGCAGAATGAATGTATCAAGGAAGGTTTCCAAAACCATACCAACTTAAGTTTGTTGGTCAATCTACAAGCTATTAATTTCCACTTTATTGAAGAACCTCATCATCTTAAGTATATGCTATCTTACAGAAGAATTTGCTTTTATGTGGCTATTCATAATAGCTTTAACGATATCAAAATTTGCATGCTCGTTCTACTCCCCAAATATGGCTTGAAGTGATGCAAGGATATCAGCAGTGGTCCTTAGGTTCTAATGTTTTTGCCACAACACATTGGACATTAAAGCCAACATATAGCGGCAAACCATGTCATCAGACTAGATCCACTTATCATATGTATCCTTGGCATTCTTAGAAGCATTTGACCTAAGCTCATGCAGGCGCTCATCTAGCAGAACAAATCTATGTTTTTCAATAGTGAGCATAATGTCCAAGTTGTGTTTCTAGTCAATGAAATTTTCACCGGTCAATTTTTTTGACTCAAGATAATAGATAGGGGTTGAAAGACACTATGAGTAGAAATAAATTAGTACAAAATTAATAAAAATTGCAAATATCGTATGAGACAATAATAATTTAGTAAAATACATATAAAACAAGCAAGCAGAAATGCATTTATGTATGGAATCTAAGAAAATAAATCACTACAACGGTTAACAGTAGTATCTGGGTAGATCACTGTAGGCAATCTCGCAACCCACTTACCATAGCATGACATTCCTGATTAATCTTAGCCACCTAATATCTCATATTTGCCTAACTCAACATATCTTTAGTCTATAATCTTAGTCAGTAGGAGCTCGTTCTATGAATATACTGATAGGTTCCTACTGAGTGTACAACCATCGTTTCATGCCTTAGTGATTTTCACCCATTGAGTGTCGTTGTAGGGTCGGTCAGTCGTAAGCTAATAACTAATTAGAGAAACTATCGTTTAGAGAGGTAGATAAACCGTAGCAATCATGACTCCTTTAGGGACTAGACTGCTTATCACTCTTCTTATACATACAATAGAGACCATGGAATTCTCAAACAAAAGGCACATCCAATAAAATCCTTAATTATAAGGTTCTCGTACCTACTCAATTTTTTTTTTTAGGATTCTTGAATTTAATTAACCCTTAAATAGAGTCAATGTGCAATTTTACGGCATCTAATCATATTAGATTCCTAGAACTATACGATCCATGAATATTTTATTATGAGTGGCACTTACGATCCTATATGGCATGTTATCAATTATTATGAACATAGCAATCAAAACATATCAAATTTAACAAAGTGCAATTGATCGCAACCATAATAGTATGGTTCCATCTAGAAATGAAGCAAACATTAAAAAAAAAAAAAAAAAATCTGTGATGATCTCTAAATCAGCATCTTCTTTATTTAGTCCTCTTCTTGGTTTTGTTTGAGTTTTTTCTTATGCTTCTATAAGTAGTAATGAAATTGCCCATGTTCTAAAAATCTTTTAAAACTTTAATTTCAATAATTTTAATTTTAAATTTAATTCTAGTTAAGTCATTCCAATTTAATTAGGTATATTTTTGAAATTCTTTCAAAAACTGATACGAACCCTGCCAAGAACTGACGCAACCCTAACCAAAATTGGTTTCCAAGATCAAATTCCTAACCGGTTTTGAATGGAACCGCGACCTGATGCCTAACAAGAAGCATGAACCTTGGTATGTGAGGACGCCACAATCAGCTGTGGATGGACTGATTGATAAGTCTATGAATGCCACAGAATTTACCGATACATTCGAATAGTTCGTTTAGGAACCAAAGAGAATTAAACCTCAAATTGTGTGTTAAAACTTATCCCCCATTGAATGAAATTCGTTACAATATATAGGGGTTCCCCTATGCGAATTTTCAGCTCCTAATTACCCATGGAATTTCGGGCAAATCAATTACCAAAATGTCTAATCTAAAGCAAGAAGGAAAGTTCCCTTAATGGCTTAAAGCCTTACAATAATAGAAATAAAACAAACGCAAAAAGGAAACTAGACATTAAAAGGTAAATAGCTGATTCTTCTCGCCACTTGTCGTCTCAAAACAGGAAAGTAACTGAAATGGAAATTACTCGGTCCCTTCTAGAGCTTGAATCACGCATTTGTTGGTCTAGATGTCACATGCAATTCCCTCAATGGGCCTCCATGTAATAGCTTGAGCCCAAGTTGCTTGAATCAGCCCAATAAGCGTTTCTTTGAACTTCTTCGCATGAGCTCTCGTAATAGGACCAATGGGAACTTGAATTGGATCTGAATATGTCTCATCCCACGTGCTCTTGCTTGTGCTAATGATGTCCTCATCATTCCCTTCCTCTTGAGAGGGATTTGTCCTCAAATCGTCGCCTGCATCAAAAGGACTTAGATCAGAAACATTAAAGGTGGCACTTACACCATACTCACCTGGCAAGTCTAACTTGTACGTATTATCGTTGATCCTTTTGAGAATTTGAAAAGGACCGTCCCCTCTAGGCAACAACTTGGATTTCCTTTGTTTCAAAAACCGTTCCTTGCGTGAGTGCAACCACACCCAATCGCCGGGCTCAAAGACGAGCTTGTGACGCCCTTTGTGTTGGAAACAAAGTGCGCAGCGGAATTTTTTAAGAATTTTTCATCAGAGTATTTTTCAAAACACAAGTTTGACATGTTATATGTATAAATTAGACAGATCTTACTAACCTCAGTGTGCCGAAGAACCTCCGCAACCTGTGTAGGGAAGTAACGTTCCAGAAGAGCCTCAACCAATTGGTCTTCTTTGCTATTCTCTATCCACAACCGGAGTGAGTGTGGGGTCACACGTACAGCTCTTCCACTGGTGACTCTCCTTCCAACCAACAGAGAGAACCCAAAGCTAGTGCTCGTGATTTGTGAACAAAAGCTCTCAGGGAGTTTTCAGATGCTCACTAGAAGAGTATCACTCTTAATCTCTCAAATTGATCTCTGTTGATCTTAGTAAATCATGAGACTCACTCACTTTATATAGCTATTGGTCCTGGGGTCAGTCCATATCAGATTAGGTCTCAAAAACTCGAAACAGAATCAAGTTCGGATCAATATCTGATAAGATCCGCGTGAAAACGCGTAATCTTATCAACCGCTGATCGACAGGCCGAACATTCAGTTCGACAGGCCAAACACGTCATCCGATAGGCCGAACTCCCGAGAAAAAATCTCCACGAATCTTTTATTTTCAACCCGAGATTCTAAAGGATAAAGTCTCAGTTTTGATTCAATAACCCAATAGAGAAGTTATCTGATCAAAACAAACTTTATCAAGATAATCTCTAAGAAAATAAATCAATTCACAATAATTCTACAAGTTTATCTTGTTCTAATTTGTCCAAAATTAAAACAACCGATAAACAGACAAGAATTATCTGATCGCAATAATTCAACAAGTTTATCTTGAACTAATTTCTTACAAAATTAATTCAACCGATAAAAGACATGAATTATTTGATTCTTACAAATTTTAAACCAATCTGATAAATCCGACATAAGTCACCAATTATTGGAAATGCACGCCGTGTCGTTACAGGATTTTGTGAGCTAGCAAAGGGGACCAAAATGGACCTATAAAGTTCAAGCTCATGATAATTATGAAACCCAATATCCCAGATATACATTTCACAATTATCAACTCCAACGCTACTCCACTAAAGGCTTGGAGCTGCACTCTCGAACTTTATAGAATTACGAAGCTCGTGTAGCTAAGTCTCCATGACATATCATAGTGTATCGTATCCCCATATGATAATCCATAATTGGCTTAAGGACAAGTTCTGTCTTACCTTCCCGATTATTTTTATCTTACGTTCCATTGTCTCACCATTAGAAAACTTACCATCCAAAGATAGTATACCATTCGGTTACACCTATGTATCCAAATGGTTGAGCGCTAAAGTTTTTCAATTACAGGACAACGCATATAAGAGGATATCATTACTCCTAAAGAGGAGCTATGGATTCCATATCTATGAATAACAAGTCTACGCTATCAAGAGTCATGCCTCCAATGTACCGGCATGCATACCACTATAGAGATGTGGGAGTCACCCATTGGTACATCAAAAGACACAAGTCGAGATAACGGGCCCACTATTCATCTCAGGATTAAGATACAATACAAATGACTGTCTAAAGTGAATCGATTTGCCAAGACAGAATTATTAATCCAAACCAATTCACTTTATGTCCCGATCCAACACATCGTCACCTATGACAATGCGCCAATGTTTCTATTCACGGAGTCCAACTCCAATGGTCAAGACAAACCATCTCCCAAAAGGGATATAGACAACATAACAATCTTTACATGAATAAAGCGCCCAACTTTATTCCCTCGATTGCGGATAATATGTTTTAGACCGTCACCTTAAGAATCGTGTCTACCGTATAATCATCCCATCATATGCCCAATTCTTAAGGTTTAGACTGACAGTCTCAGACTACTGTTTGCTTATCATACATTCAACAAATATGAACGTAAAGAGGACAAAATTTGGTATATATAAATGAATAAATTCTTTATTGATAAAAAATGTCTCCAAAAATGTATTACATTTTTACTCCTTAGGTCATACATGTCTAACAATCTCCCAATTGCACTAAGTGAGTAAATACAGCAAATTTCGCATCCCCATAGCTTCCACATGCCTCTCGAAGACTCTCCCAGCAAGTGTCTTCGTAAATTGATCAGTTAAATTGTCCTCTGACGCGATCTTGCACACCGTGACATGCCCACCCTCAACGAAGTCCTTTATCACATGATACTTCTGATCAATATGCTTACTCTTCTTGTGAAATCTTGGTTCCTTAGCATTAGCTACCGCCGCACTGTTATCACAGTACAGTGATACCGCTTTATCCATACCAGGAACTACCTTAAGATCCCCAAGGAACTTGCGGAGCCACACTGCTTCTTTCGAAGCATCACTAGCTGCCACATACTCGGCCTCCATCGTTGAATCTGAAGTGCAATCTTGCTTCGCACTTCTCCAACTGATGGCACCGCCACCCAGAGTAAACACAAACCCCGAAGTCGATTTCCTAGAATCCAGACAGGATTGAAAATCTGAATCAGTGTATCCTAGAGGAGTCAAGTCCTCACCTGAATACACAAGCATATACCCTCGAGTCCTTCTCAGGTACTTGAAAATATGCTTTACCGCAACCCAATGGTTCGGTCCTGGATCCGCCTGAAATCGACTTACAATCCTGACCGCATAGCTATTATCCAGTCGAGTGCAAAGCATGGCATACATGAGACTACCCACTGCCGAAGCATAAGGCACCTTCTTCATGTATTCTCTTTCTTCATAAGACTTTGGAGAGTCTTTCTTAGAAAGAGTAATTCCAGACCTAGATGGTTGCCCACCTTTCTTGGAATCCTGCATTGCAAACCTCCTGAGAATTTTATCTATGTAGCCGGCCTGTGACAAAGCTATCATTTTGTTCTTCCTATCCCGAATGATCTAGATAACGAGAACAAAATTAGCCTCACCTAAGTCCTTCATGTCAAACTGCTTGGTCAACTATAATTTGACCAATGACAACGCCCCAACATCATTGCCAATTAGCAGAATGTCATCTACATAGAGCAGTAGAAAAACCACCTTCCCATCCTTAATGTGTTTGTAAACACATGGTTCATCCACGTTTTGTGAGAACCTATAAGTCTTGATCACTTGATCAAATCTTATGTTCCAAGAACGAGAAGCCTGCTTAAGTCCATAAATTGACTTTAGCAGCTTACAAACCTTACCCTCTTGACCCGCGACCTTGAACCCGTCTGGTTGTTCCATATAAATGGACTCATCAAGATAGCCATTCAGAAAAGTCGTCTTGACATCCATCTGCCAAATCTCATAATCGAGAGCGGCAGCTATGGACAAGAGAATCCGGATGGACTTAAGCATGGCTACAGGCGAAAATTTTTCCTCATAAGCGATTTCTTCCTTTTGCGTATAACCCTTAGCTACCAGTCTACCCTTAAAGGTTTCGACCTTTCTATCCACTCCTCTTTTCCTCTTGTAGATCCACTTACACCCTATGGGCTTTACCCCTTCGGGAAGATCCACAAGCTCCCAGACCCGATTAGTCTCCATAGGCTTCATCTCTATGTTCATGGCCTCTATCCAAGTCTTGAATCAACATCCTCCATAGCTTCTGCGTAAGTATAAGGATCCCTGTCATGTTCATCCGGTTCAGCCAAAAAGACCTCCCCATTGAACATATACCTTTCAGGTTGACGCCCGATCCTCCCACTACGCCGAAGCCCCTGAGGTTATTGTTCAGGTTCGTTTGGTTTTTCCACACCGATCGGAATGGTTTCGTTCGGAACCTCCGGAGTGAACGAATCACCCCTAAACTCCTCAAGCACCACTTTGCTTCGAGGTTTAAAGTCGTCCATGTAACTTTCCTCAAGGAAAGTTGCATTAGTTGAAACCACGACTTTAGTTTTCTTAGGGTTATAAAAATAACCCCCTTTAGTCCCTTTTGGATATCCTATAAACACGTAAACTTCCGAACGTGCTTCCAACTTATTCGGATCCTTAAACAGGACATGAGTTGGACATCCCCATATGCGAATATGGTTTAAGGATGTCTTCCGTCTTGTCCACAACTCGTGAGGAGTTTTAGGGACCGATTTTGAAGGCAAATTGTTCAAAAGATAACATGCGGTTTGTAGTGCATATCCCCAAAAGTATAAAGGTAATGATGAATAACTCATCATGGACCGAATCATGTCCAACAAAGTCCTATTCCTTCTCTCCGCTATGCCATTCTGCTACGGAGTGCCCGGCGCAGTCAAATGGGATAAAATCCCATTCTCTAACAAGTGTCCCATGAACTCATCAGAAAGGCATTCCCCACCTCGATCAGATCGAAGTGCCTTTATGGGTCTACCCAATTGCTTTTCCACTTCAGCCCGAAACTCCCTGAACTTATCATAAGTTTCGCTTTTGTGGTGCATTAGGTACACATACCCATATCTTGAGTAATCGTCAATAAAAGTGACGAAGTACTCATACCCTCCTCGTGCCCGGATGTTCATTGGTCCGCAAACATCACTATGCACAAGTTCTAGAACCCCTTCGGCCCTATTGCCCTTAGACCCGAATGGTCTTTTGGTCATTTTACCCTCCAAACAAGATTCACATTGAGGTATAGATTCCACCTTTAAGTGACTTAAAGGTCCATCCCTTACCAACCTTTGAATCCTATTCAGGTTAATATGGCCAAGGCGCAAATGCCAAAGATAAGTCTTATTAGAGTGAGAAGTTTTAAGACTTTTTGAGTCATTATCATTTATCTCAGCATTAAGCAATAAGTCCATCTTAGGTTTGATAAAATATAGATTATTTTGCATCCATCCAGAACAGATAAAAGATTTGTTTTTATGAATCACCACTTTTTCATTAAAAGATACCACGTAGGAGTCTTTAAATAAAGAAGATACATAAATTAAATTCCTTTTAAATTTAGGAACATAAAAACAGTCTCGCAAAATTAAACTCCTATAATTATCAAAATAAAGATGGACATCTCCCACTGCTTCCGCTAAGACCAAGGATCCATCGCCCATCCGAAGCGTTAAGTCTTCACGAAGTAGACTTCTCGTTTCTTTGAATCCCTGCAGAGAAACACAAACATGATTAGTTGCACCGGAATCTATGACCCAGACGTCACTGGATTCCTCAACCAAACAAGTTTCTAAATATAGAAGATCACACCTACCTCCCTTGGAAAGGAAGTCCTTGCAATGCTTCTTTATATGCCCGACCTTACCACAGAAGAAGCACTTAAGCTTCTTTGGGTTCTTCTTCTTCTTCTTCTTGCTCTTGGTAGCAGCAGGAATAGAAGACTTCCCACTCTTGGCCTGTTGCTTCTTTCCATTCCCAGAGTTAAGATTGGAACCAGAAGCAGCTACCATATTGGCCTCACCACCAGCAGGAGACTCCCTGATCAACAGTTCAAACTCCTGTAACTGTTTCATCAGTTCTGTTAAGGTCATATCCCGTCTATTGCTTAAATTAAAGTAGCTCTAAACGGAATAAATTCCTTAGACAGAGTCTCAAAGACCATAGTCATCTGAGTTTCAGCATCGATGTCGGCTCCATTGGTTTGAGCCTCAGCGAGGTAACCCATGACCAACATCATGTGCTCCTTTACAGATGTCCCCGGTCTCTGTCTACAGTTTAAGAGTTTCTGAAGCGCCCCTTGCTGCTTTGTTATGGCCTGGCCTCCAAACATGTCCTCAAGATTATCCAAGATCTGCTTCGCAGTCTCATAATCCTGATGTTGAGCCTGCAGCACGTTGTTCATGCTAGCCATAACATAGCAGCGGGCCTGATCATTAGCATCTTTCCAACGATCATACGCTTGGAATTGCTCATTACTTGAGTCTCCTGGAGGCTCCGGAGGACAAGGAGTTGTCAGTACATATTTCAGTTTCTCAAAGGAAAGGACGATGTCCAGGTTCCGTTTCCAATCGTTATAATTCTCCCCGGTTAATTGGTTTTTGTCAAGTATCGATGATAAAGCGTTTTTAGACATTTTCAATCTACAATAAAGAATCATATACCAAACATAAGCAAACATATATAATAATTTAGTAGGATAACACAATCATGTAAAATCATACAAATGTGTTTATGTGTCAAAACCTTGAAAATATCACAACCTTACAACGATAATTCCCAACTCAGAATTCAACAAGCTCCTAGGGGAGTCATGCAAAATTCAGTCAGGAACACGGATCCCCTCCTGATTAATATATGCCATCTAGGACCCGTATGATCCAGCATATACTAATAATCGTTTCTTTGGCCATTAATTTTATTAACAGAGCTCTTAGGGGAGGTTAATAATAAAATTAACGTGAGTGTATAACCATCGTTTCAATATTTTATCCATGATTTATAATCACCACCTAGGGGTGTGCAACCATAAATCATACTAAAATACCTTATCCTTTCAGAGATCCAATCTGGTACATGATAGAAATCCCTTCCTAGAGGTCGGGACCACCATGTTCTTCCTATGGACCAACGATGGAGGCCTTAGGTCCTCTCTTCGAAAACCTTCTCCCACTCAATCTTTTGAAGTCAAGGTTTTATTTTAAAATTATGCATGAACAATTTTAATATGAGTGGCACTCCCTATTCTATATGACATGTTATCAATATACATGGTAAATCATATTATAATGCAGACAAGCAAAGCAATCAAGCAAAGCTACAAGCAAAATAATAGTAACCGTAATATTATGGTTCCACCCTAGAGAATAGAAAAATTAAGATTACAAGAGAATAATCGAGACATTTATCGATTCTTCATCTTGAATCCTCAAGCTGTATCCTTCTTCATGTAATATCCATCTTCAAGTCTTCAATCCCGTATGAATTGAATACTTCATATTCCCGGTCATATCCAAATTTAATGTTTCTCATAATCGTCTCAAAAATAAAATTAAAACTGCACCGAAAAAATTGCACCTTTTCTGGACACTCGGTAGCTCTCGGTCGGCAGGCCGATCTAGGTGATCGGCCTGCCGGTCTTGCTTCATCGGCCTACCGATCAGAAACATCAGCCTGCCGATCTGTGCAGGTTTGGCCTGCCGAACTGAAACTTTGGCCTGTCGACAGAGTACCAAATTTTCTGCTCCACTATCAGCCTGCCGATCCGTGACCTTCGGCCTGCCGAACTGTGACGTCCGACATGCCGACCGAGCAGAAAACCCTTAATCTAGAAAATACAATTTTAATGCAATTCATCAATTTTATTTTCAACAATTCAAAAACATAAAATTAGAGACTCAGAAAATACCTGGAGGCGCCATCATCAATCTTCAAGATCCGACTTCTCGATCCGTCTTCTCCGGATAATTATTTAATTACAAAATTCTTACAAATTAAAAATTAAATAACAATTCCTAAACGGAGATGATAGTCTGCCATCTAATTACATGAAAAACCTAGATACACATTCTAACCTCTAAGGAACCATAACCGGTATTAATTAATTAATAAATAATTAAACAACGATTTAATCAACCATTATTAATTAATAAACATTCACCACATAATCCATGACAATATTTATATTATATAGAAACCTAGAGTGCCATCTCTCTATAAAATTCAATTCAAGCATAGGAGAGATTAAGATCACAAAATTTATGCATATAACATGATCACAAACTTGCAAATTTATGTAAAAACCTCGGCTTTGATACCAATTGTTGGAAACAAAGTGCGCAACGGAATTTTTTTAAAATTTTTCATCAGAGAATTTTCCAAAACACAAGTTTGACATGTTATATGTATAAATTAGACAGATCTTACTAACCTCAGCGTGATAAGAACCTCGCCAATATACTGACGAAACCCGTTATCAATAAGAAGGAACCAAGACCGTTTCTACTCAGATTTGGATGGAAATCACCACGACCCATTGCTTATATCGAAGCAAGAACCTTGGAATATCGAAGACGCCACAATCAAGGATGGAAAGCCTGATTGATAAGTCGGGGGTTGAACGCTCGGATTGATCCGAAGAGTTCGTGCAGTTCGTAAAAGAACCAAAGAAAGAATTATTTCTCTCAGAAAATAAACATTCATTCATTCATGTCCCCCCATTAACCTTGGGAACGCCTATTTATAGGCCAAAATTACAAAGTGTTGCCCAAAAAAAGAAAAGTTGACAAATTCAAACATAATTACTAAGCCTAAAATAAAAACCAGAAGAAAGGAAAGTCTTTAGTGGCTGATTTTCAGCCATTTACACGCCCACGCCCAACAATAAACGGAAAGTGCAATTAATCCTCGTCAACAATTTGCATAAATGATTAGCCGTGTGTGCCAAAATGAGAAGGTTTCCGAAAGTCTTCCATTGACTTGATCTTGCAAAATTTGAGCTGATTTCAATCAGGCTTGACTCATCCGGATTCTTCTAGAACTTGGATCAAATTGATGCACCGTTGTGGTTGGCGTGGGCCTGGGTCAATGGGTTTGCACAAATTTTCTTGATTCCAGATTTCATGAATCAGCCCATTTAGTGCTTCCTTGAATTTCTTAGCTCGGGCTCTTGTGACTGGTCCAATAGGAATTTGTATTGGGTCAACCACCTTCCATGCATTTGAGCTCCCTAAGTCTCCATCATTCCCCTCCTCTTGAAAAGGATTTGTCCTCAAATCAGACTCTGCATCAAAAGGACTCAAATCAGAAACATTGAAGGTAGCACTTACATTATACTCACCTTGCAAATCCAACTTGTAAGCATTGTCATTAATTCTTTCAAGGACTTGAAATGGACCATCTCCCCGTGGTAACAACTTTGACTTTCTTTGTTCTGGAAAACGCTCCTTTCTAAAGTGCAACCACACCCAGTCTCCAGGTTCAAAAATCAGCTTATGTCGCCCCTTATTGGCTTGCTTTGCATATTGTTCCGTTCTTCGCTCAATGTTGAGTCTTGCTTTCTCATGAATCTGTGTAACAAAGTCAGCCTTCCTTTTGCCATCTAAATTAACACACTCAGAAACAGGTAGTGGTGATAAATCCAGTGGTGATAAAGGATTAAGACCATAAACAATTTCAAAAGGTGAATACTTAGTAGCAAAATGGACAGAGCGATTATATGCAAACTCAACATGCAGTAAACAGTCTTCCCATGATTTAATGTTCTTACTGATGATTGCTCTTAATAAGGTTGACAAAGTCCTATTTACTACCTCAGTTTGACCATCAGTTTGTGGGTGGCAAGTAGTAGAAAACAACAGCTTAGTACCTAACTTACTCCACAAAGTCTTCCAAAAGTAGCTCAAGAACTTAGCATCTCTATCTGAAACAATTGTCCTAGGCATGCCATGTATTCTCACAATCTCCCTAAAGAACAATTCAGCAACATGCGATGCATCGTCAGTTTTATGACAGGGAATAAAATGTGCCATCTTAGAAAACCGATCTACAACCACAAACACACTATCCTTCCCACGTTTGGTCCTAGGTAAACCTAACACAAAGTCCATTGAAATATCAGTCCAAGGCTCACTAGGAATTGGCAAAGGTGTGTATAAACCATGGGGTTGTGCTCTTGATTTAGCTTGCCTACACGTGACACATTTACTACATATTCTTTCAACATCCCTTTTCATGTGTGGCCAAAAGAAGTGTTCCTGCAAAACAGCTAAAGTTTTAGCAATTCCAAAATGCCCCATCAATCCGCCACCATGGGATTCCCTTACTAACAAATCTCTCAAAGAACAATTAGGCACACAAAGCTTATTCTCCCGAAACAAAAATCCATCATGCCTATAAAATTTACCCATTGCGTTTTTCTCGCAAGCTCGATAATCCTCACTAAAATCTTGGTCTAAGGGTATAAATCCTTAATATGCTCAAAACCAAGCAGTTTAGCGTCAAGGATAGAAAGTAATGCGTACCTGCTAGAAAGCGCATCCGCAACAACATTCTCCTTACCTTGCTTGTATCGAATGACATAAGGAAATGTCTCGATGAATTCCACCCAGCGGGCATGCCTCTTGTTCAACTTTTGTTGTCCCTTCAGATGTTTCAATGACTCGTGATCAGTGTGAATCACGAATTCCTTGGGCCATAGGTAGTGTTGCCAAGTCTTTAATGCTCGAACCAACGCGTACAACTCCTTGTCATAAGTAGGGTAATTTAGTGTTGACCCACACAATTTTTCACTGAAATACGCAATTGGTCGTCCTTCTTGCATCAACACGGCACCTATACCTACACCAGAAGCATCACATTCAATTTCAAATGTTTTAGAAAAATCAGGTAAAGCAAGTAAAGGAGCATGAGTAAGCTTATGCTTAATAAGCTGAAACGCCTTCTCTTGTTCTTCTCCCCATTTAAACCCAACATTCTTCTTGATTACTTCTGTGAGTGGTGCAGCCAAAGTACTGAAATCCCTTACAAATCGCCGGTAAAAGCTAGCAAGTCCATGAAAACTCCGTACTTCTCCAACGCTTGTGGGACTTGGCCATTCTTGGATAGTCCTAACCTTTTCTTCGTCGACCTGTATACCTTGAGCACTAACAACAAAACCAAGAAAAACAAGCTTATCCGTGCAAAAGGTACACTTCTTAAGATTAGCATACAACTTTTCCTTCCGTAAAACATCTAAAACAAGTTTCAAATGTTCAATATGGTCATCCAAATTGGTGCTATAGATCAGGATATCATCAAAATAAACCACAAAAAATTTCCCAATGAAAGCTCGCAAAACATGGTTCATTAAACGCATAAATGTGCTAGGGGCATTGGTTAAACCGAAAGGCATTACCAACCACTCATACAAACCTTGTTTTGTTTTGAAAGCTGTCTTCCACTCGTCTCCCTCTTTCATGCGAATTTGATGATATCCACTCTTCAGATCAATTTTAGAAAATACACAAGCACCATGCAATTCATCTAACATGTCATCCAAGCGAGGAATGGGATGTCGATATTTTACCGTGATGTTGTTGATGGCTCGACAATCAACGCACATCCTCCAAGTCCCATCTTTCTTAGGCACAAGTAAAATTGGTACGGCGCACGGGCTCATGCTTTCTCTCACGTGTCCCTTCTCCATCAATTCACTTACTTGCCGTTGGAGTTCCTTTGTCTCCTCGGGATTGCTTCTATAGGCTGGTCGGTTTGGAATTGTTGCTCCAGGTATGAAGTCGATTTGATGTTCAATCCCGCGGATTGGAGGTAAACCTTGCGGTGTTTCCTCGAGAAAGATATCCTCATACTCCTGCAAAAGAGAAACAACAGAACTATGCAAGGTGGAATCAAGATCGTTAGTGTTTAATAACGCCTCCTTGTACATGAGTAAAATCATCGGCTGATTAGAAAACAAAGCTCTTCTCACATCACTCTCTCTTGCATAAAAGTTTGTTTTTCTCTCTAATTTTACCTCATTGGCCAAGTCTTCTTTTGTACTGGCTCTCTCAATGTTCTCTCCTTTTTTCTCCTTTTTCTCGGCCCCTCTATCTTTTTTCCCTCTCTGGCCGAACTCTCTCTCTGCACTCCAACACTCATTATTTTCACTCCCTTTCTCTCTCTTTTTCTCATTCTCTCCTTTTTGTTCACTCTCCTTTTGTAACCAAACTTGATCTTCACGAACCTGTTTTGGTGTCATTGGCACAAGAGTGAATGTTCTCTGGTTGTGCACAAGAGAATATTTATTGGTGTAGCCATCATGTTTGACCCGACGATCAAATTGCCATGGTCGACCTAGTAACAAGTGTCCGGCTTCCATTGGAACTACATCGCACAAAACTTCATCTTCGTATCTACCAATGCGAAAGGAAATTAATGCCTGTTTAGTTACCTTCACTTCACCACTATTATTCAACCATTGCAACTTGTAAGGTCGAGGATGTTTGGTCGTTGGCAGCCCTAATTTGTCAACCATCGTACTGCTAGCAACGTTCGTACAACTCCCTCCATCTATTATCACACTACATACCTTGTTCTGCACGTGGCACCTAGTATGAAAAATGTTCTCACGTTGCTCTTCTTCTTCCTCTTTGGCTTGTACACTAAGGGCTCGTCGAGTGACCAACAATTGACCTTGGACAGCACACTCCTCCTCATCCACATCCTCCAATGGTGGCATGGAGTCCTCGTCCGATTCGTCATCCGTAACAACCTCTCCGTCGTCCCGTAACACCATCACCCTTTTGTTCAGACATTGGCTTGAGATGTGACCCCTGCCTTGGCATTTGAAACATTTAATATCACGGTTTCGAGTAGTGGATGAATCATATTTACCTTGGTTTGAAGGGCTAGCCGTGGCTGGTTTTGGCTCAAACTTTGGCCTAGCAACCGATTTCTCTTCTCTCTTCCCATAATTCGGCTTCCATGAAGAAGGTGCCGAACTAACATTCGCACGTGAGCTACCCCTCCTCTTGAGCTGCTGCTCTACTGTGATGGCCATGTGCAACATGTCTTCTAACTCTACATAGTGTTGCATCTCCACCCTATCTTGAATATCCAGATTTAGCCCTTGCAAAAATCTTGCCATGGTTGCTTCTCGATCTTCTTCAACATTGGCTTGTATCATGGCTATTTCCATCTCTTGATAATATTCCTCCACACTCCTGTTTCCTTGTCTAAGTCCTTGCAACTTTTTGTACAAATCCCGATGGTAATGGCTGGGTACAAATCGCTTTCTCATCACTGTTTTCATCTCCTCCCATGTCTCAATCGGGTGTTCTCGGTTCCGTCGCCTATTCATTACCAACTGATCCCACCATACAACCGCATAATCAGAGAACTCAATTGCAGCAAGCTTAACTTTTTTTAACTCTGAATAGTTATGGCAATCAAACACTAGCTCCACTTTCTTCTCCCACTCTAGGTATGCTCCGGGGCCATTTTTCCCTTGGAATGGCGGAATCTTCATTTTAATACCTCCCATATTATTGTCTTCCCGGTTCCTAGCTTCTCTATTCCCATTTCCACGCCTAAATCTGCCCCTATTTATCGATGGTTCCTCCAACTCTTCTAATTCATCTTCCTCTGAAAGATCACATCCACCCCTCCGCCTATTTTGCATGTTTTGTGGCTGCCTATTGCGTGTTCTGGCATTAACCTCATCTAATCTCTCATGAATGGGCTCTAGAGCTCGCGTCAACAACCGTTCCATTTGCCTCATTAAAGCTTGCAACTGAAGATTGGGAACATTTTGTTGTGGAAGATCATCTTCAGCTTCTCTTTCTTGATTCGGATTCATTTTTTTTTTTTTTATACCTGCAAAACAACGTTAGATAATAAAGGACCTTACTTCTCTCCCTCACGTGTTTCACTCTATCACTTGGTCACTCCGTTCACTCGTGTTTCACTCGAATGATTGGCTTTTACCCTCGAATGTTCTCACCACTCTTGCCTTTTTTTTTTTTAACTC
Source organism: Artocarpus heterophyllus (assembly GCA_025403435.1). Taxonomy (NCBI): domain Eukaryota; kingdom Viridiplantae; phylum Streptophyta; class Magnoliopsida; order Rosales; family Moraceae; genus Artocarpus; species Artocarpus heterophyllus. The sequence goes on along the minus strand of CM046340.1, from coordinate 19,606,118 downwards.
ACTTATTTTCTCTTTCAGTTCTTTCGAAATTACACAAACAATAATAAAATCTATCCGGCAACAAATTCAGCAACACGTTTTGATACCCAGTTCAAAATGAAGCAAATTTTTTTTTTTTTTTTTACTATGAGGTGAGATCAAATTTGGACACCTGGACACTCAAACAATGGAAAGGAAACAAACCTCTGCTGGTCGGTGGGCGCATGTACAAAGGTTCCCTGCCACTCGTGTGGGTTAACGACGGAGTTGGCACGAGGATTCCCTGCCGCTCGTGTGGGTTAACGACGGAGTTGGCACGAGTTGGCACGAGGACGTGCAGTCTAAAGGGGTCGGGAATGATGTGTCCCACATCGGTTAGAGAGGGTGGTCTTGGGTGTTTTATATATGGGTTCACAATCCTCCCCTCACAAGCTAGCTTTTGGGTGGAGTTAGGTGGGTTCATATCACAGCGTGCCAAAGAACCTCCCCAACCTGTGTAGAGAAGTAACGTTCCAGAATAGCTTCAACCAACTGGTCTTCTTTGCTATTCTCTATCCACAACCGGAGTGAGTGTGGGCTCACACATACAGCTCTTCCACTGGTGGCTCTCCTTCCAACCAACAGAGAGAACCCAAAGCTAGTGCTCGTGATTTGTGAACAAAAGCTCTCAGGGAGTTTTTAGATGCTCACTAGAAGAGTATCACTCTTAATCTCTCAAATTGATCTTTGTTGATCTTAGTAAATCATGAGACTCACTCCCTTTATATAGCTATTGGTCCTGGGGTCAGTCCATATCAGATTAGGTCTCAAAAACTCGAAACAGAATCAAGTTCGGATCAATATCTAATAAGATCCGCGTGAAAATGAGTAATCTTATCTACCGCTGATCGGCAGGCCGAACATTCAGTTCGGCAGGCCAAACACGTCATCCGACAGGCCGAACTCCCGAGAAAAAATCTCCGCGAATCTTTTATTTTCAACCCGAGATTCTAAAGGATAAAGTCTCAGTTTTGATTCAAATAACCCAATAGAGAAGTTATCTGATCAAAACAAACTTTATCAAGATAATCTCTAAGAAAATAAATCAATTCACAATAATTCTACAAGTTTATCTTGTTCTAATTTGTCCAAAATTAAAACAACCGATAAATAGACAAGAATTATCTGATCGCAATAATTCAATAAGTTTATCTTGAACTAATTTCTTACAAAATTAATTCAACCGATAAAAGACATGAATTATTTGATTCTTACAAATTTTAAACCAATCTGATAAATCCGACATAAGTCACCAATTATTGGAAAAGCACGCCGTGTCGTTACAGGATTTTGTGAGCTAGCAAATGGGACCAAAATGGACCTATAAAGTTCAAGCTCATGATAATTATGAAACCCAATATCCCAGATTTACATTTCACAATTATCAACTCCAACGCTACTCCACTAAAAGCTTGGAGCTGCACTCTCGAACTTTATAGAATTATGAAGCTCGTGTAGCTAAGTCTCCATGACATATCATAGTGTATCGTATCCCCATATGATAATCCATAATCGGCTTAAGGACAAGTTCTGTCTTACCTTTCCGATTATTTTTATCTTACGTTCCATTGTCTCACCATTAGAAAACTTACCATCCAAAGATAGTATACCATTCGGTTACACCTATGTATCCAAATGGTTGAGCGCTAAAGTTTTTCAATTACAGGACAACGCATATAAGAGGATATCATTACTCCTAAAGAGGAGCTATGGATTCCATATCTATGAATAACAAGTCTACGCTATCAAGAGTCATGCCTCCAACGTACTGGCATGCATACCACTATAGAGATGTGGGAGTCACCCATTGGTACATCAAAAGACACAAGTCGAGATAACGGGCCCACTATTCATCTCAGGATTAAGATACAATACAAATGACTGTCTAAAGGGAATCGATTTGCCAAGATAGAATTATTAATCCAAACCAATTCACTTTATGTCCCGATCCAACACGTCGTCACCTATGACAACGCGCCAATGTTTCTATTCACGGAGTCCAACTCCAATGGTCAAGACAAACCATCTCCTAAAAGGGATATAGACAACATAACAATCTTTACATGAATAAAGTGCCCAACTTTATTCCCTCGATTGCAGATCATATGTTTTAGACCGTCACCTTAAGAATCGTGTCTACCGCATAATCATCCCATCATATGCCCAATTCTTAAGGTTTAGACTGACAGTCTCAGACTACGGTTTGCTTATCATACATTCAACAAATATGAACGTAAAGAGGACAAAATTTGGTATATATAAATGATAAATTCTTTATTGATAAAAAATGTCTCCAAAAATGTATTACATTTTTACTCCTTAGGGCATACATGTCTAACACTTTGTTGGCTTGTTCAGCTTATTGTTTAGTTCTTCGCTCGATGTTGAGTCTTGCCTTCTCATGTATCTACTTAACAAGGTCAGCTTTTCTTTTTCCATCTAAATTCACATGCTCAGACAAAGGTAATGGCATTAAATCCAAAGGAGTTAAAGGATTAAAACCATAAACAATTTCAAACGGTGAAAATTGAGTAGCAGAATGAACAGATCGATTATAAAGCAAACTCAACATGTCGTAAACACTCCTCCCATGTTTTGATGTTCTTTTTAATGACAGCCCGCAACAAAGTAGACAAGGTTCTATTCACAACTTCTGTTTGACCATCGGTTTGAGGGTGACAAGTAGTCGAAAACAATAGCTTAGTCCCTAACTTAGCCCACAAAGTCTTCCAAAAGTAGCTTAAGAACTTGGTGCCCCTATCAGAAACAATTGTCCTAGGCATACCATGAAGTCTCACAATTTCCCTAAAGAACAAATCAACAACATTGGAAGCATCATCTGTCTTGTGGCATGGAATAAAATGGGCCATCTTGGAAAACCTATCCACGACCACAAATATCGAGTCTCTTCCCCGTTTAGACCTAGGCAAACCTAACACAAAATCCATCGAAATATCAATCCAGGGTTCACTAGGTATTGGTAAAGGGGTGTACAAACCGTGGGGCTGCACTCTTGATTTAGCCTGCCTACAAGTTACACATACCACAAAGCCTCTCAACATCTCGTTTCATATGTGGGCAATAGAAGTGTTCCTGAAACATAGCCAAAGTCTTCATTACTCCAAAATGTCCCATCAATCCTCCCCCATGGGATTCTCTCACTAGCAAATCTCTTAATGAAGCATTAGGCACACATAATTTATTCTCCCGAAACAAGTATCCCTCATGCCTAAAGTACTTACCACTAGCAAATCTCTCACAAGCTTGATACTCAGTACTAAAGTCACAGTCACCAGCATATAACTCTTTAATGTGTTCAAAACCCAGTAGTTTAGCATTAAGAGTTGAGATTAAGATATATCTGCGAGAAAGTGCATCGGCAACGAAGTTTTCCTTACCTTGCTTGTAGCGAATGACATACGAAAATGTCTCTATTGATGTGTCCCACATCGGTTAGAGAGGGCGGTCTTGGGTGTTATATATATGGGTTCATAATCCTCCCCTCACGAGCTAGCTTTTGGGGTGGAGTTAGGTGAGTTCATATCATATGGTATCAGAGCTAAACCTCTGTTGGTCGGTGGGCGCATGTACAAAGGTTCCCTGCCGCTCGTGCGGGTTAACGACGGAGTTGGCACGAGGACGTGCAGTCTAAAGGGGTCGGGAATGATGTGTCCCACATCGGTTAGAGAGGGTGGTCTAGGGTGTTATATATATGGGTTCACAATCCTCCCCTCACGAGCTAGCTTTTGGGGTGGAGTTAGGTGGGTTCATATCATCTATGAATTCCACCCAATGAGCATGCCTCTTGTTCAGCTTGTGTTGGCCCTTCAAGTGTTTCAGGATATCATGATCGGTGTGAATCACAAACTCCTTAGGCCATAGGTAGCGCTGCCATGTCTCTAATGCCCGAACCAATGCATACATCTCTTTATCATAAGTTGGGTAATTAAGAGTTGCCCCATTCAGCTTCTCACTGAAATATGCTACTGGTCTCCCTTCCTGCATTAAAATAGCGCCAATTCCAACACCTGAAGCATCACATTCAATTTCAAAAGTTTTGGAAAAATTAGGTAAAGATAACAATGGAGCATTAGTCAACTTCTCCTTGATTAACTGAAATGCCTTTTCTTGCTCTTTTCCCCATCTAAACCCAACGTTCTTCTTGATCACTTCAATCAGTGGTGCGGCTATAGTATTGAAATCTTTCACAAACCGCCGGTAGAAACTAGCAAGTCCATGAAAACTCCGTACGTTTCCCACACTAGTTGGACTCGGCCACTCCTGGATGGCTCGCACCTTTTCTTCATCAACCTGTATACCTTGAGCACTAACAACAAAACCAAGAAACACAAGCTTATCTATGCAAAAGGTACACTTCATGAGGTTAGCATACAACTTCTCCTTTCTAAGCACATCCAAAACAGATTTTAAATGCACTACATGTTGGTCCATGTCTTTGCTATAAATGAGTATATCATCAAAATACACAACAACAAACCTGCCAATAAATGCACGTAATACATGATTCATTAAATGCATAAATGTACTTGGAGCATTAGTTAAACCAAATGGCATTACTAACCACTCATACAGTCCATATTTTTTCTTAAAGCCAGTTTTCCATTCATCACCCTCTTTCATGCATATTTGATGGTATCCACTTTTCAAATTAGTTTTTGAGAACACAGAAGCACCATGCAGTTCATCCAACATATCATCTAAACGAGGAATAGGATGGCGATACTTTACAGTGATATTGTTAATGGTTCTGCAATCTACGCACATCCTCCATGTCCCATCCTTCTTAGGCACGAGTGATACGATCCCCGCCAAGAACTGACGCGACCCTAACCAAAATTGGTTTCCAAGATCAAATTCCTAACCGGTTTTGGATGGAACCGGGTCCCGATGCCTAACAAGAAGCACGAACCTTGGTATGCGAGGACGCCACAATCAGCTATGGATGGACTGATTGACAAGTCTTGGTGTGTGAAGACGCCACAATCAGCTATGGATGGACTGATTGATAAGTCTATGAACGCCACGGAATTTTCTGATAAGTTCGATTAGTTCGTTTAGGAACCAAAGAGAATTAAACCTCAAATGTGTGTTAATACTTGTCTTCAATTGATTGAAATTCGTTACAATATATAGGGGTTCCTATGCAAAATTTTCAGCTCCTAATTCCCCATGGAATTTCGGGCAAATCAATTACCAAATCACCTAATCTAAAGCAAATAAGGTAAGTTTCCTTAATGGCTTAAAAGCTTTACAATAATAGAAATAAACAAACGAAAAAAGGAAACTAGACATTAAAAGGTCATAAGCTGATTCTTCTCGCCATGTGTCACCTCAAAACGGGAAAGTAACTGAAATGGAAATTACTCGATCCCTTCTAGAGCTTGAATCACATATTTGTTGGTCTGGTTGTCGCATGCAATTCCCTCAATGGGCCTCCATGCAATGGCTTGAGCCCAAGTTGCTTGAATCAGCCCAATAAGCGTTTCTTTGAACTTCTTCGCACGAGCTCTCGTAACCAGACCAATGGGAACTTGAATTGGATCTGAATATGTCTCCCACGTGCTCTTGCTTATGCTAACGATGTCCTCATCATTCCCCTCCTCTTGAGAGGGATTTGTCCTCAAATCGTCGCCTGCATCAAAAGGACTTAGATCAGAAACATTAAAGGAGGCACTTACACCATACTCACCTGGCAAGTCTAGCTTGTATGCATTATCATTGATCCTTTCAAGGATTTGAAAAGGACCGTCCCCTCTAGGCAACAACTTGGATTTCCTTTGTTCTGAAAACCGTTCCCTGCGTAAGTGCAACCACACCCAATCGCCGGGCTCGAAGACGAGCTTGCGACGCCCTTTGTTGGCTTGTTCAGCATATTGTTTAGTCCTTCGCTCGATGTTGAGTCTTGCCTTCTTGTGTATCTACTTAACAAGGTCAGCTTTTCTTTTTCCATCTAAATTCACATGCTCAGACAAAGGTAATGGCATTAAATCCAAAGGAGTTAAAGGATTAAAACCATAAACAATTTCAAACAGTGAAAATTGAGTAGCAGAATGAACAGATCGATTATAAGCAAACTCAACATGTGGTAAACACTCCTCCCATGTTTTGATGTTCTTTTTAATGATAGCCCGCAACAAAGTAGACAAGGTTCTATTCACAACTTCTGTTTGACCATCAGTTTGTGGGTGACAAGTAGTTGAAAACAATAGTTTAGTCCCTAACTTAGCCCACAAAGTCTTCCAAAAGTAGCTTAAGAACTTGGTGTCCCTATCAGAAACAATTGTCCCAGGCATACCATGAAGTCTCACAATTTCCCTAAAGAACAAATCAGCAAGATTGGAAGCATCATCTGATACGAACCACGCCAAGAATTGACGCGATCCTAACCGAAGTTGGTTACCAAGATCAAATTTCTAACCGGTTTTGGATGGAACCGCGACCCGATGCCCAACAAGAAGCACGAACCTTGGTATGTAAGGACGCCACAATCAGCTATGGAGAGACCGATTGATAAGTCTTGGTAAGTGAGGACGCCACAATCAGCTATGGATGGACTGATTGATAAGTCTATGAACGCCACGGAAATTTCCGATAAGTTCGAATAGTTCGTTTAGGAACCAAAGAGAATTAAACCTCAAAATTATGTGTTATTACTTGTCTCCCATTGATTGAAATTCGTTACAATTATATAGGGGTTCCTATGCGAATTTTCAGCCCCTAATTCCCATGGAAATTTCGGGAAACTCATTTAACAAAAGTCAAATCTAGACTAAATAAGGAAAGTTCCCTTAATGGCTTAAAAGCCTTACAATAATAGAAATACCAGAAACGGAAAAAAGGAAACTAGACATTAAAAGGTCAAAACTGATTCTTCTCGCCATGTGTCGCCTCAAAATGGGAAAGTAACTGAAATGGAAATTACTCAATCCCTTCTATAGCTTGAATCACGCATTTATTGGTCTAGTTGTCGCATGCAATTCCCTCAATGGGCCTCCATGCAATGGCTTGAGCCCAAGTTGCTTGAATCAGCCCAATAAGTGTTTCTTTAAATTTCTTCGCACGAGCTCTCGTAACCGGACCAATGGGAACTTGAATTGGATCTGAATATGTCTCCCACGTGCTCTTGCTTGTGCTAGTGATGTCCTCATCATTCCCCTCCTCTTGAGAAGGATTTGTCCTCAAATCGTCGCCTACATCAAAAGGACTTAGATCAGAAACATTAAAGGAGGCACTTACACCATACTCACCTGGCAAGTCTAGCTTGTATGCATTATCATTGATCCTTTCGAGAATTTGAAAAGGACCATCCCCTCTAGGCAATAGCTTGGATTTCCTTTGCTCTGGAAACCGTTCCTTGCGTAAGTGCAACCACACCCAATCACCGGGCTCGAAGACGAGCTTGTGACGCCCTTTGTTGGCTTGTTCAGCATATTGTTTAGTCCTTCGCTCGATGTTGAGTCTTGCCTTCTCGTGTATCTGCTTAACAAGATCAGCTTTTCTTTTTCCATCTAAATTCACATGCTCAGACAAAGGTAATGGCATTAAATCCAAAGGAGTTAAAGGATTAAAACCATAAACAATTTCAAACCGTGAAAATTGAGTAGCAGAATGAATAGATTGATTATAAGCAAACTCAACATGTGGTAAACACTCCTCCCATGTTTTGATGTTCTTTTTAATGACAGCCCTTAACAAAGTGGACAAGGTTCTATTCACAACTTCTGTTTGACCATCGGTTTGAGGGTGACAAGTAGTTGAAAACAATAGCTTAGTCCCTAACTTAGCCCACAAAGTCTTCCAAAAGTAGCTTAAGAACTTGGGGTCCCTATCAGAAACAATTGTCCTAGGCATACCATGAAGTCTCACAATTTCCCTAAAGAACAAATCAGCAACATTGGAAGCATCATCTGTCTTGTGGCATGGAATAAAATGAGCCATCTTTGAAAACCTATCGACGACCACAAATATTGAGTCTCTTCCCCGTTTAGACCTAGGCAAACCTAACACAAAATCCATCGAAATATCAATCCAAGGTTCACTAGGTATTGGTAAAGGGGTGTATAAACCATGGGGCTGCACTCTTGATTTAGCCTGCCTACAAGTTACACATCTACCACAAAGCCTCTCAACATCTCGTTTCATATGTGGCCAATAGAAGTGTTCCTGCAACATAGCTAAAGTTTTCACTACTCCAAAATGTCCCATCAATCCTCCCCCATGGGATTCCCTCACTAGCAAATCTCTTAATGAACAATTAGGCACACATAATTTATTCTCCCGAAACAAGTATCCCTCATGCCTAAAGTATTTACCACTAGCAGATCTCTCACAAGCTTGATACTCAGTACGAAAGTCATGGTCATCAGCATATAACTCTTTAATGTGTTCAAAACCCAGTAGTTTAGCATTAAGAGTTGAGATTAAGACATACCTGCGAGAAAGTGCATCGGCAACGACGTTTTCCTTACCTTGCTTGTAGCGAATGACATATGGAAACGTCTCTATGAATTCTACCCAACGAGCATGCCTCTTGTTCAGCTTGTGCTGGCCCTTCAAGTGTTTCAGGGACTCATGATCAGTGTGAATCACGAACTCCTTAGGCCATAGGTAGTGGTGCCACGTCTCTAATGCCCGAACCAATGCATACATCTCTTTATCATAAGTTGGGTAATTAAGAGTTGCCCCATTCAGCTTCTCACTGAAATATGCTATTGGTCTCCCTTCCTGCATTAAAACAGCACCAATTCCAACACCTGAAGCATCACATTCAATCTCAAAAGTTTTGGCAAAATTAGGTAAAGATAAAAATGGAGCATTTGTCAACTTCTCCTTGAGTAGCTGAAATGCCTGTTCTTGCTCTTCTCCCCATCTAAACCCAACGTTTTTCTTGATCACTTCAGTCAGTGGTGCGGCTATAGTACTGAAATCTTTCACAAACCGCCGGTAGAAACTAGCAAGTCCATGAAAACTCCGTACGTTTCCCACACTAGTTGGACTCGGCCATTCCTGGATGGCTCGCACCTTTTCTTCATCAACCTGTATACCTTGAGCACTAACAACAAAACCAAGAAACACAAGCTTATCTGTGCAAAAGGTACATTTCTTGAGGTTAGCATACAACTTTTCCTTCCGCAAAACATCTAAAACAAGTTTCAAATGTTCAATATGTTCATCCAAATTGCTGCTATAGATAAGGATATCATCAAAATAAACAACAACAAATTTTCCAATAAAAGCTCGCAAAACATGGTTCATTAAACGCATAAATGTGCTGGGCGCATTGGTTAAACCGAAAGGCATTACCAACCACTCATACAAGCCTTGTTTTGTTTTGAAAGCCGTCTTCCATTCGTCTCCCTCTTTCATGCGAATTTGATGATATCCACTCTTCAAATCAATTTTAGAAAACACACAAGCACCATGCAATTCATCTAACATGTCATCCAAGCGAGGAATGGGATGTCGATACTTTACCGTGATGTTGTTGATGGCTCGACAATCAACGCACATCCTCCAAGTCCCATCTTTCTTAGGCACAAGTAAAACTGGTACGGCGCACGGGCTCATGCTTTCTCTCACGTGTCCCTTCTCCATCAACTCTTTTACCTGCCGTTGGAGTTCCTTTGTCTCCTCGGGATTACTCCTATAGGCTGGTCGGTTTGGGATTGTAGCTCCAGGTATGAAGTCGATTTGATGTTCAATCCCGCGGATTGGAGGTAAACCTTGCGGTGTTTCCTCGGGAAAGATATCCTCAAAATCCTGCAAAAGAGAAACAACAGAACTATGCAAGGTGGAATCAAGATCGTTAGTGTTTAATAACGCCTCCTTGTACATGAGTAAAATCATCGGCTGATTAGAAAACAAAGCTCTTCTCACATCACTCTTTCTTGCATAAAAGTTTGTTTTTCTCTCTGCTTTTCTCTCATTGGCTGATTGTGAATTCTTTTCAGCCCTCTCAATTTTCTCTCCCTTGCTCTCCTTTTTCTCGGCCATCTCTTCTTTTTTTCTCTCACTGGCCGAACTCTCTCTCTGCACTCCCACTCTTGATTTTTCCTCGCTCTTCATTTTTATTATCACTTTCTCTCTGTAAGCTCACTCGGTCTTCATAGACCTGTTTTGGTGTTAACGGAACAAGAGTGATCGTTTTTTGATTGTGAACAAATGAGTACTTGTTGGTGAAACCATCATGCTTAAATCGCCGATCAAATTGCCATGGTCTACCTAATAACAAGTGCCCAGCTTGCAGCGGAACCACATCGCACAAAACTTCATCTTCATATCTTCCAATGCGAAAAGAAACTAACACCTATTTATAAACCATTACCTCATCAGTATCATTTAACCATTGCAATTTATATGGTCGAGGATGCTTAATTGTTGGCAGCCCTAACTTCTCTACCATGGTTGTGCTTGCAACATTAGTACAACTCCCACCATCAATAATCACACTACATACCTTGTTTTGAACGTGGCACCTAGTGTGGAAGATGTTTTCCCGTTGCTCCTCTTCATCTTCGTCTTTGGCTTGCACACTTAAAGCTCTCCTTGTGACCAACAATTCTCCTTGGACAGCGCACTCCTCATCGTCGACATCCTCTAATGAAGGCATAGAATCATTGTCCGAATCTTCCTCGGTTTCAATGTCTCCATTGTCCCGCATCACCATAACTCGTTTGTTCGGACATTGGCTTGCCATATGACCCCTGCCTTGACATTTAAAACATTTAATATCACGAGTCCGAGTAGTGGAAGAATCAGATTTACCTTGATTTCCATGGCTGACCACCTCTTGTTTTTGCTCGATCTTTGGCTTGGGGTTGGATTGCTTCTCATCCCTCTTCCATTGGTTGGTTTTCCAAGCCGATGTATTCGGGTTTTCGCTTGGACGTGTGCTACTGCCCCTCCTCATAAGTTGATTCTCAATTTTAATAGCCATGTGCACCATGTCCTCCAACTCCACATAATGTTGTAACTCAACGGCATTGTGAATTTCTCGGTTCAAGCCCGCCAAAAACCTTGCCATTGTAGCCTCCCATTCTAGGTACGCTTCTGGATTGGATTTGCCTTGAAATGATGGTATCTTCATTTTTATGCCTCTCAAACTATCATCTTCCCAGTTCCTAACTCCTCTATCCCGTCCAAATCTTCGGTGACTACCCGCTGAATCTTCTCCTTCGTCAAACTCTTCCCCATCAATCCTATAGTAGTCATCAACCTCTCCTCTAACCGGAACCCTTTCTCGCCTATGCGCATGAGGAATATGTTGTGGCTGTTCCACACGTGCGTTTTTTATCCGGTCTATCCTCTCATGAAGCTGTCCTAACTCTCCCCTCAACAATCGCCTCATCTCCCCCATCATCGCTTCCATAAGAAGTTTTGGGTCTGCTACACCCGAGGTACCCTCAATAGTGTTCTTGCTGTTGTTTGACATTTTCCAAAGGACATCACCACACTCCCTTACGTGTTTCACTCGTGAAATGGTTCACTCAATTTCACTCGTGTTTACACTCAATACTTTCGGCTTTTGTCCACTCTAATGCTCTCGCCTCTATGCCTTTTTCCACTCGTTAATTCTCACTCAGTTCCTATAAAACTAGTCAAATCAATATCGAAATTTCCTTGACAATTCACAAATAGATTACCAAAAGACAAGACTATAACTGGAACAAAGAATTTAGGCTTTCAAAATCACACCCAAAAGGAACAAAATTTCAGCAAAAATTTTTTTTGGTCTATGCAAGGAATTCAGTTTTGGATTCCTTAAACAATGAATAACAAGAATCTGAAATAAAAATTTAAGAAGGGTTTCCAGACTTTTTTTTTTTTTTTTTTTTTTTCGGATCCTCTTTTTTTTTTTTTTTTCCCCTTTTTTTTTTTTTTTTTTCTTTCCTTTTCTTTTCGTTTCTTTTCTTTCTTTCTTTTCTTTTCGGATCTTTTTTTTTTTTTTTTTTTTTTAAACTGACTTTGATAATGGAAATCAAAACTCACGAACAACTGAAACAAACAAAAAACTAAGAGAACGGATAAGCAAAACCTGATTAGAACCTCGCTCTGATTACCAAATGATACGAACCACGCCAAGAATTGACGCGATCCTAACCGAAGTTGGTTACCAAGATCAAATTTCTAACCGGTTTTGGATGGAACCGCGACCCGATGCCCAACAAGAAGCACGAACCTTGGTATGTGAGGACGCCACAATCAGCTATGGAGAGACCGATTGATAAGTCTTGGTAAGTGAGGACGCCACAATCAGCTATGGATGGACTGATTGATAAGTCTATGAACGCCACGGAAATTTCTGATAAGTTCGAATAGTTCGTTTAGGAACCAAAGAGAATTAAACCTCAAAATTATGTGTTATTACTTGTCTCCCATTGATTGAAATTCGTTACAATTATATAGGGGTTCCTATGCGAATTTTCAGCCCCTAATTCCCATGGAAATTTCGGGAAACTCATTTAACAAAAGTCAAATCTAGACTAAATAAGGAAAGTTCCCTTAATGGCTTAAAAGCATTACAATAATAGAAATACCAGAAACGGAAAAAAGGAAACTAGACATTAAAAGGTCAAAACTGATTCTTCTCGCCATGTGTCGCCTCAAAATGGGAAAGTAACTGAAATGGAAATTACTCAATCCCTTCTATAGCTTGAATCACGCATTTATTGGTCTGGTTGTCGCATGCAATTCCCTCAATGGGCCTCCATGCAATAGCTTGAGCCCAAGTTGCTTGAATCAGCCCAATAAGTGTTTCTTTAAATTTCTTCGCACGAGCTCTCGTAACCGGACCAATGGGAACTTGAATTGGATCTGAATATGTCTCCCACGTGCTCTTGCTTGTGCTAGTGATGTCCTCATCATCATCTATCGTGTGGCATGGAATAAAATGGGCCATCTTGGAAAACCTATTAATACGAACCACGCAAAGAGCTGACGCGACCCTAACCAAGATTGGTTTCCAAGATCAAAATTTCTTACCAGTTTTGGATGGAACCGCGACCCGATGCCCAACAAGAAGCACAAACCTTGGTATGTGAGGACGCCACAATCAGCTATGGATGGACTGATTGATAAGTCTATGAACGCCACGGAAATTTCCGATAAGTTCGAATAGTTCGTTTAGGAACCAAAGAGAATTAAAACCTCAAATTGTGTTAATACTTGTTTTCCATTGAATGAAATTCGTTACAATATATAAGGGTTCCTATGCGAATTTTCAGCTCCTAATTCCCATGGAATTTTGGGCAAATCAATTACCAAATCACCTAATCTAAAGCAAATAAGGTAAGTGTCCTTAATGGCTTAAAAGCTTTACAATAATAGAAATAAACAAACGGAAAAAAGGAAACTAGACATTAAAAGGTCATAAACTGATTCTTCTCACCATGTGTCGCCTCAAAACGGGAAAGTAACTGAAATGGAAATTACTCGATCCCTTCTAGAGCTTGAATCACGCATTTGTGGGTCGGGATGTCACATGCAATTCCCTCAATGGGCCTCCATGCAATGGCTTGAGCCCAAGTTGCTTGAATCAGCCCAATAAGCGTTTCTTTGAACTTCTTCACACAAGCTCTCGTAACCGGACCAATGGGAACTTGAATTGGATCTGAATATGTCTCCCACGTGCTCTTGCTTGTGCTAGTGATGTCCTCATCATCATCTATCGTGTGGCATGGAATAAAATGGGCCATCTTGGAAAACCTATTAATACGAACCACGCAAAGAGCTGACGCGACCCTAACCAAGATTGGTTTCCAAGATCAAAATTTCTTACCAGTTTTGGATGGAACCGCGACCCGATGCCCAACAAGAAGCACAAACCTTGGTATGTGAGGACGCCACAATCAGCTATGGATGGACTGATTGATAAGTCTATGAACGCCACGGAAATTTCCGATAAGTTCGAATAGTTCGTTTAGGAACCAAAGAGAATTAAAACCTCAAATTGTGTTAATACTTGTTTTCCATTGAATGAAATTCGTTACAATATATAGGGGTTCCTATGCGAATTTTCAGCTCCTAATTCCCATGGAATTTCGGGCAAATCAATTACCAAATCACCTAATCTAAAGCAAATAAGGTAAGTGTCCTTAATGGCTTAAAAGCTTTACAATAATAGAAATAAACAAACGGAAAAAAGGAAACTAGACATTAAAAGGTCATAAGCTGATTCTTCTCACCATGTGTCGCCTCAAAACGGGAAAGTAACTGAAATGGAAATTACTCGATCCCTTCTAGAGCTTGAATCACGCATTTGTGGGTCGGGATGTCACATGCAATTCCCTCAATGGGCCTCCATGCAATGGCTTGAGCCCAAGTTGCTTGAATCAGCCCAATAAGCGTTTCTTTGAACTTCTTCACACAAGCTCTCGTAACCGGACCAATGGGAACTTGAATTGGATCTGAATATGTCTCCCACGTGCTCTTGCATGTGCTAATGATGTCCTCATCACCTATCCACAACCACAAATATCGAGTCTCTTCCCCGTTTAGACCTAGGCAATCCTAACACAAAATCCATAGAAATATCAATCCAGGGTTCACTAGGTATTGGTAAAGGGGTGTACAAACCATGGGGCTGCACTCTTGATTTAGCCTGCCTACAAGTTACACATCTAACACAAAGCCTCTCAACATCTCGTTTCATATGTGGCCAATAGAAGTGTTCCTGCAACATAGCCAAAGTCTTCAATACTCCAAAATGTCCCATCAATCCTCCCCCATGGGATTCTCTCACTAGCAAATCTCTTAATGAACATTTAGGCACACACAATTTATTCACCCGAAACAAGTATCCCTCATGCCTAAAGTACTTACCACTAGCAAATCTCTCATAAGCTTGATACTCAGTACTAAAGTCACGGTCATCAGCATATAACTCTTTAATGTATTCAAAACCTAGTAGTTTAGCATTAAGAGTTGAGATTAAGACATACCTGCAAGAAAGTGCATCGGCAACGACGTTTTCCTTACCTTGCTTGTAGCGAATGGCATACGGAAACGTCTCTATGAATTCTACCCAACGAGCATGCCTCTTGTTCAGCTTGTGCTGGCCCTTCAAGTGTTTCAGGGACTTATGATCGGTGTGAATCATGAACTCCTTAGGCCATAGGTAGTGCTGCCACGTCTCTAATGCCCGAACCAATGTATACATCTCTTTATCATAAGTTGGGTAATTAAGAGTTGCCCCATTCAGCTTCTCACTGAAATATGCTACTGGTCTCCCTTCCTGCATTAAAACAGCACCAATTCCAACACCTGAAGCATCACATTCAATCTCAAAAGTTTTGGAAAAATTAGGTAAAAAAGATAACAATGGAGCATTTGTCAACTTCTCCTTGAGTAGTTGAAATTCCTTTTCTTGCTCTTCTCCCCATCTAAACCCAACGTTCTTCTTGATCACTTCAGTCAGTGGTGCGGCTATAGTACTGAAATCTTTCACAAACCGCTGGTAGAAACTAGCAAGTCCATGAAAACTTCGTACGTTTCCCACACTAGTTGGACTCGGCCACTCCTGGATGGCTCGCACCTTTTCTTCATCAACCTGTATACCTTGAGCACTAACAACAAAACCAAGAAAAACAAGCTTATCCGTGCAAAAGGTACACTTCTTAAGATTAGCATACAACTTTTCCTTCCGTAAAACATCTAAAACAAGTTTCAAATGTTCAATATGGTCATCCAAATTGGTGCTATAGATCAGGATATCATCAAAATAAACAACAACAAATTTCCCAATGAAAGCTCGCAAAACATGGTTCATTAAATGCATAAATGTGCTAGGCGCATTGGTTAAACCAAAAGGCATTACCAACCACTCATACAAGCCTTGTTTTGTTTTGAAAGCCTTCTTCCACTCGTCTCCCTCTTTCATGCGAATTTGATGATATCCACTCTTCAAATCAATTTTAGAAAACACACAAGCACCATGCAATTCATCTAACATGTCATCCAAGCGAGGAATGGGATGTCGATACTTTACCATGATGTTGTTGATGGCTCGACAATCAACGCACATCCTTCAAGTCCCATCTTTCTTAGGCACAAGTAAAACTGGTATGGCGCACGGGCTCATGCTTTCTCTCACGTGTCCCTTCTCCATCAACTCACTTACCTGCCGTTGGAGTTCCTTTGTCTCCTCGGGATTACTCCTATAGGCTGGTCGGTTAGGGATTGTAGCTCCAGGTATGAAGTCGATTTGATGTTCAATTCCACAGATTGGAGGTAAACCTTGCGGTGTTTCCTCGGGAAAGATATCCTCGAATTCCTGCAACAGAGAAACAACAGAACTAGGCAATGCAGGGTCAAGTTCGTTAGTGTTTAAAAGCGCCTCTTTGTACAAAAGTACAATCATTGGCTGATTTGAAAACAAGGCCCTTTTAATTTCACTGCTTTTCGCATAGAAGTTAGTTTTTCTCTCTACTTTTCTCTCATTGGCTGATTGTGAATTCTTTTCAGCCCTCTCAATTTTCTCTCCCTTGCTCTCTTTGCTCTCCTTTTTCTCGGCCATCTCTTCCTTTTTTCTCTCACTGGCCGAACTCTCTCTCTGCACTCCCACTCTTGATTTTTCCTCGCTCTTCATTTTTATTATCACTTTCTCTCTGTAAGCTCACTCGGTCTTCATAGACCTGTTTTGGTGTTAACGGAACAAGAGTGATCGTTTTTTGATTGTGAACAAATGAGTACTTGTTGGTGAAACCATCATGCTTAAATCGCCGATCAAATTGCCATGGTCTACCTAATAACAAGTGCCCAGCTTGCAGCGGAACCACATCGCACAAAACTTCATCTTCATATCTTCCAATGCGAAAAGAAACTAACACCTATTTATAAACCATTACCTCATCAGTATCATTTAACCATTGCAATTTATATGGTCGAGGATGCTTAATTGTTGGCAGCCCTAACTTCTCTACCATGGTTGTGCTTGCAACATTAGTACAACTCCCACCATCAATAATCACACTACATACCTTGTTTTGAACGTGGCACCTAGTGTGGAAGATGTTTTCCCGTTGCTCCTCTTCATCTTCGTCTTTGGCTTGCACACTTAAAGCTCTCCTTGTGACCAACAATTCTCCTTGGACAGCGCACTCCTCATCGTCGACATCCTCTAATGAAGGCATAGAATCATTGTCCGAATCTTCCTCGGTTTCAATGTCTCCATTGTCCCGCATCACCATAACTCGTTTGTTCGGACATTGGCTTGCCATATGACCCCTGCCTTGACATTTAAAACATTTAATATCACGAGTCCGAGTAGTGGAAGAATCAGATTTACCTTGATTTCCATGGCTGACCACCTCTTGTTTTTGCTCGATCTTTGGCTTGGGGTTGGATTGCTTCTCATCCCTCTTCCATTGGTTGGTTTTCCAAGCCGATGTATTCGGGTTTTCGCTTGGACGTGTGCTACTGCCCCTCCTCATAAGTTGATTCTCAATTTTAATAGCCATGTGCACCATGTCCTCCAACTCCACATAATGTTGTAACTCAACGGCATTGTGAATTTCTCGGTTCAAGCCCGCCAAAAACCTTGCCATTGTAGCCTCCCATTCTAGGTACGCTTCTGGATTGGATTTGCCTTGAAATGATGGTATCTTCATTTTTATGCCTCTCAAACTATCATCTTCCCAGTTCCTAACTCCTCTATCCTGTCCAAATCTTCGGTGACTACCCGCTGAATCTTCTCCTTCGTCAAACTCTTCCCCATCAATCCTATAGTAGTCATCAACCTCTCCTCTAACCGGAACCCTTTCTCGCCTATGCGCATGAGGAATATGTTGTGGCTGTTCCACACGTGCGTTTTTTATCCGGTCTATCCTCTCATGAAGCTGTCCTAACTCTCCCCTCAACAATCGCCTCATCTCCCCCATCATCGCTTCCATAAGAAGTTTTGGGTCTGCTACACCCGAGGTACCCTCAATAGTGTTCTTGCTGTTGTTTGACATTTTCCAAAGGACATCACCACACTCCCTTACGTGTTTCACTCGTGAAATGGTTCACTCAATTTCACTCGTGTTTACACTCAATACTTTCGGCTTTTGTCCACTCTAATGCTCTCGCCTCTATGCCTTTTTCCACTCGTTAATTCTCACTCAGTTCCTATAAAACTAGTCAAATCAATATCGAAATTTCCTTGACAATTCACAAATAGATTACCAAAAGACAAGACTATAACTGGAACAAAGAATTTAGGCTTTCAAAATCACACCCAAAAGGAACAAAATTTCAGCAAAAATTTTTTTTGGTCTATGCAAGGAATTCAGTTTTGGATTCCTTAAACAATGAATAACAAGAATCTGAAATAAAAATTTAAGAAGGGTTTCCAGACTTTTTTTTTTTTTTTTTTTTTTTCGGATCCTCTTGTTTTTCTTCTTTTCCCCTTTTTTTTTTTTTTTTTTTCTTTCCTTTTCTTTTCGTTTCTTTTCTTTCTTTCTTTTCTTTTCGGATCTTTTTTTTTTTTTTTTTTTTATAAACTGACTTTGATAATGGAAATCAAAACTCACGAACAACTGAAACAAACAAAAAACTAAGAGAACGGATAAGCAAAACCTGATTAGAACCTCGCTCTGATTACCAAATGATACGAACCACGCCAAGAATTGACGCGATCCTAACCGAAGTTGGTTACCAAGATCAAATTTCTAACCGGTTTTGGATGGAACCGCGACCCGATGCCCAACAAGAAGCACGAACCTTGGTATGTGAGGACGCCACAATCAGCTATGGAGAGACCGATTGATAAGTCTTGGTAAGTGAGGACGCCACAATCAGCTATGGATGGACTGATTGATAAGTCTATGAACGCCACGGAAATTTCTGATAAGTTCGAATAGTTCGTTTAGGAACCAAAGAGAATTAAACCTCAAAATTATGTGTTATTACTTGTCTCCCATTGATTGAAATTCGTTACAATTATATAGGGGTTCCTATGCGAATTTTCAGCCCCTAATTCCCATGGAAATTTCGGGAAACTCATTTAACAAAAGTCAAATCTAGACTAAATAAGGAAAGTTCCCTTAATGGCTTAAAAGCATTACAATAATAGAAATACCAGAAACGGAAAAAAGGAAACTAGACATTAAAAGGTCAAAACTGATTCTTCTCGCCATGTGTCGCCTCAAAATGGGAAAGTAACTGAAATGGAAATTACTCAATCCCTTCTATAGCTTGAATCACGCATTTATTGGTCTGGTTGTCGCATGCAATTCCCTCAATGGGCCTCCATGCAATAGCTTGAGCCCAAGTTGCTTGAATCAGCCCAATAAGTGTTTCTTTAAATTTCTTCGCACGAGCTCTCGTAACCGGACCAATGGGAACTTGAATTGGATCTGAATATGTCTCCCACGTGCTCTTGCTTGTGCTAGTGATGTCCTCATCATCATCTATCGTGTGGCATGGAATAAAATGGGCCATCTTGGAAAACCTATTAATACGAACCACGCCAAGAGCTGACGCGACCCTAACCAAGATTGGTTTCCAAGATCAAAATTTCTTACCAGTTTTGGATGGAACCGCGACCCGATGCCCAACAAGAAGCACAAACCTTGGTATGTGAGGACGCCACAATCAGCTATGGATGGACTGATTGATAAGTCTATGAACGCCACGGAAATTTCCGATAAGTTCGAATAGTTCGTTTAGGAACCAAAGAGAATTAAAACCTCAAATTGAATGAAATTCGTTACAATATATAGGGGTTCCTATGCGAATTTTCAGCTCCTAATTCCCATGGAATTTCGGGCAAATCAATTACCAAATCACCTAATCTAAAGCAAATAAGGTAAGTGTCCTTAATGGCTTAAAAGCTTTACAATAATAGAAATAAACAAATGGAAAAAAGGAAACTAGACATTAAAAGGTCATAAGCTGATTCTTCTCACCATGTGTCGCCTCAAAACGGGAAAGTAACTGAAATGGAAATTACTCGATCCCTTCTAGAGCTTGAATCACGCATTTGTGGGTCGGGATGTCACATGCAATTCCCTCAATGGGCCTCCATGCAATGGCTTGAGCCCAAGTTGCTTGAATCAGCCCAATAAGCGTTTCTTTGAACTTCTTCACACAAGCTCTCGTAACCGGACCAATGGGAACTTGAATTGGATCTGAATATGTCTCCCACGTGCTCTTGCATGTGCTAATGATGTCCTCATCACCTATCCACAACCACAAATATCGAGTCTCTTCCCCGTTTAGACCTAGGCAATCCTAACACAAAATCCATAGAAATATCAATCCAGGGTTCACTAGGTATTGGTAAAGGGGTGTACAAACCATGGGGCTGCACTCTTGATTTAGCCTGCCTACAAGTTACACATCTAACACAAAGCCTCTCAACATCTCGTTTCATATGTGGCCAATAGAAGTGTTCCTGCAACATAGCCAAAGTCTTCAATACTCCAAAATGTCCCATCAATCCTCCCCCATGGGATTCTCTCACTAGCAAATCTCTTAATGAACATTTAGGCACACACAATTTATTCACCCGAAACAAGTATCCCTCATGCCTAAAGTACTTACCACTAGCAAATCTCTCATAAGCTTGATACTCAGTACTAAAGTCACGGTCATCAGCATATAACTCTTTAATGTATTCAAAACCTAGTAGTTTAGCATTAAGAGTTGAGATTAAGACATACCTGCAAGAAAGTGCATCGGCAACGACGTTTTCCTTACCTTGCTTGTAGCGAATGGCATACGGAAACGTCTCTATGAATTCTACCCAACGAGCATGCCTCTTGTTCAGCTTGTGCTGGCCCTTCAAGTGTTTCAGGGACTTATGATCGGTGTGAATCATGAACTCCTTAGGCCATAGGTAGTGCTGCCACGTCTCTAATGCCCGAACCAATGTATACATCTCTTTATCATAAGTTGGGTAATTAAGAGTTGCCCCATTCAGCTTCTCACTGAAATATGCTACTGGTCTCCCTTCCTGCATTAAAACAGCACCAATTCCAACACCTGAAGCATCACATTCAATCTCAAAAGTTTTGGAAAAATTAGGTAAAAAAGATAACAATGGAGCATTTGTCAACTTCTCCTTGAGTAGTTGAAATTCCTTTTCTTGCTCTTCTCCCCATCTAAACCCAACGTTCTTCTTGATCACTTCAGTCAGTGGTGCGGCTATAGTACTGAAATCTTTCACAAACCGCTGGTAGAAACTAGCAAGTCCATGAAAACTTCGTACGTTTCCCACACTAGTTGGACTCGGCCACTCCTGGATGGCTCGCACCTTTTCTTCATCAACCTGTATACCTTGAGCACTAACAACAAAACCAAGAAAAACAAGCTTATCCGTGCAAAAGGTACACTTCTTAAGATTAGCATACAACTTTTCCTTCCGTAAAACATCTAAAACAAGTTTCAAATGTTCAATATGGTCATCCAAATTGGTGCTATAGATCAGGATATCATCAAAATAAACAACAACAAATTTCCCAATGAAAGCTCGCAAAACATGGTTCATTAAATGCATAAATGTGCTAGGCGCATTGGTTAAACCAAAAGGCATTACCAACCACTCATACAAGCCTTGTTTTGTTTTGAAAGCCTTCTTCCACTCGTCTCCCTCTTTCATGCGAATTTGATGATATCCACTCTTCAAATCAATTTTAGAAAACACACAAGCACCATGCAATTCATCTAACATGTCATCCAAGCGAGGAATGGGATGTCGATACTTTACCATGATGTTGTTGATGGCTCGACAATCAACGCACATCCTTCAAGTCCCATCTTTCTTAGGCACAAGTAAAACTGGTATGGCGCACGGGCTCATGCTTTCTCTCACGTGTCCCTTCTCCATCAACTCACTTACCTGCCGTTGGAGTTCCTTTGTCTCCTCGGGATTACTCCTATAGGCTGGTCGGTTAGGGATTGTAGCTCCAGGTATGAAGTCGATTTGATGTTCAATTCCACAGATTGGAGGTAAACCTTGCGGTGTTTCCTCGGGAAAGATATCCTCGAATTCCTGCAACAGAGAAACAACAGAACTAGGCAATGCAGGGTCAAGTTCGTTAGTGTTTAAAAGCGCCTCTTTGTACAAAAGTACAATCATTGGCTGATTTGAAAACAAGGCCCTTTTAATTTCACTGCTTTTCGCATAGAAGTTAGTTTTTCTCTCTACTTTTCTCTCATTGGCTGATTGTGAATTCTTTTCAGCCCTCTCAATTTTCTCTCCCTTGCTCTCTTTGCTCTCCTTTTTCTCGGCCATCTCTTCCTTTTTTCTCTCACTGGCCGAACTCTCTCTCTGCACTCCCACTCTTGATTTTTCCTCGCTCTTCATTTTTATTATCACTTTCTCTCTGTAAGCTCACTCGGTCTTCATAGACCTGTTTTGGTGTTAACGGAACAAGAGTGATCGTTTTTTGATTGTGAACAAATGAGTACTTGTTGGTGAAACCATCATGCTTAAATCGCCGATCAAATTGCCATGGTCTACCTAATAACAAGTGCCCAGCTTGCAGCGGAACCACATCGCACAAAACTTCATCTTCATATCTTCCAATGCGAAAAGAAACTAACACCTATTTATAAACCATTACCTCATCAGTATCATTTAACCATTGCAATTTATATGGTCGAGGATGCTTAATTGTTGGCAGCCCTAACTTCTCTACCATGGTTGTGCTTGCAACATTAGTACAACTCCCACCATCAATAATCACACTACATACCTTGTTTTGAACGTGGCACCTAGTGTGGAAGATGTTTTCCCGTTGCTCCTCTTCATCTTCGTCTTTGGCTTGCACACTTAAAGCTCTCCTTGTGACCAACAATTCTCCTTGGACAGCGCACTCCTCATCGTCGACATCCTCTAATGAAGGCATAGAATCATTGTCCGAATCTTCCTCGGTTTCAATGTCTCCATTGTCCCGCATCACCATAACTCGTTTGTTCGGACATTGGCTTGCCATATGACCCCTGCCTTGACATTTAAAACATTTAATATCACGAGTCCGAGTAGTGGAAGAATCAGATTTACCTTGATTTCCATGGCTGACCACCTCTTGTTTTTGCTCGATCTTTGGCTTGGGGTTGGATTGCTTCTCATCCCTCTTCCATTGGTTGGTTTTCCAAGCCGATGTATTCGGGTTTTCGCTTGGACGTGTGCTACTGCCCCTCCTCATAAGTTGATTCTCAATTTTAATAGCCATGTGCACCATGTCCTCCAACTCCACATAATGTTGTAACTCAACGGCATTGTGAATTTCTCGGTTCAAGCCCGCCAAAAACCTTGCCATTGTAGCCTCCCATTCTAGGTACGCTTCTGGATTGGATTTGCCTTGAAATGATGGTATCTTCATTTTTATGCCTCTCAAACTATCATCTTCCCAGTTCCTAACTCCTCTATCCTGTCCAAATCTTCGGTGACTACCCGCTGAATCTTCTCCTTCGTCAAACTCTTCCCCATCAATCCTATAGTAGTCATCAACCTCTCCTCTAACCGGAACCCTTTCTCGCCTATGCGCATGAGGAATATGTTGTGGCTGTTCCACACGTGCGTTTTTTATCCGGTCTATCCTCTCATGAAGCTGTCCTAACTCTCCCCTCAACAATCGCCTCATCTCCCCCATCATCGCTTCCATAAGAAGTTTTGGGTCTGCTACACCCGAGGTACCCTCAATAGTGTTCTTGCTGTTGTTTGACATTTTCCAAAGGACATCACCACACTCCCTTACGTGTTTCACTCGTGAAATGGTTCACTCAATTTCACTCGTGTTTACACTCAATACTTTCGGCTTTTGTCCACTCTAATGCTCTCGCCTCTATGCCTTTTTCCACTCGTTAATTCTCACTCAGTTCCTATAAAACTAGTCAAATCAATATCGAAATTTCCTTGACAATTCACAAATAGATTACCAAAAGACAAGACTATAACTGGAACAAAGAATTTAGGCTTTCAAAATCACACCCAAAAGGAACAAAATTTCAGCAAAAATTTTTTTTGGTCTATGCAAGGAATTCAGTTTTGGATTCCTTAAACAATGAATAACAAGAATCTGAAATAAAAATTTAAGAAGGGTTTCCAGACTTTTTTTTTTTTTTTTTTTTTTTCGGATCCTCTTGTTTTTCTTCTTTTCCCCTTTTTTTTTTTTTTTTTTCTTTCCTTTTCTTTTCGTTTCTTTTCTTTCTTTCTTTTCTTTTCGGATCTTTTTTTTTTTTTTTTTTTTTTTAAACTGACTTTGATAATGGAAATCAAAACTCACGAACAACTGAAACAAACAAAAAACTAAGAGAACGGATAAGCAAAACCTGATTAGAACCTCGCTCTGATTACCAAATGATACGAACCACGCCAAGAATTGACGCGATCCTAACCGAAGTTGGTTACCAAGATCAAATTTCTAACCGGTTTTGGATGGAACCGCGACCCGATGCCCAACAAGAAGCACGAACCTTGGTATGTGAGGACGCCACAATCAGCTATGGAGAGACCGATTGATAAGTCTTGGTAAGTGAGGACGCCACAATCAGCTATGGATGGACTGATTGATAAGTCTATGAACGCCACGGAAATTTCTGATAAGTTCGAATAGTTCGTTTAGGAACCAAAGAGAATTAAACCTCAAAATTATGTGTTATTACTTGTCTCCCATTGATTGAAATTCGTTACAATTATATAGGGGTTCCTATGCGAATTTTCAGCCCCTAATTCCCATGGAAATTTCGGGAAACTCATTTAACAAAAGTCAAATCTAGACTAAATAAGGAAAGTTCCCTTAATGGCTTAAAAGCATTACAATAATAGAAATACCAGAAACGGAAAAAAGGAAACTAGACATTAAAAGGTCAAAACTGATTCTTCTCGCCATGTGTCGCCTCAAAATGGGAAAGTAACTGAAATGGAAATTACTCAATCCCTTCTATAGCTTGAATCACGCATTTATTGGTCTGGTTGTCGCATGCAATTCCCTCAATGGGCCTCCATGCAATAGCTTGAGCCCAAGTTGCTTGAATCAGCCCAATAAGTGTTTCTTTAAATTTCTTCGCACGAGCTCTCGTAACCGGACCAATGGGAACTTGAATTGGATCTGAATATGTCTCCCACGTGCTCTTGCTTGTGCTAGTGATGTCCTCATCATCATCTATCGTGTGGCATGGAATAAAATGGGCCATCTTGGAAAACCTATTAATACGAACCACGCCAAGAGCTGACGCGACCCTAACCAAGATTGGTTTCCAAGATCAAAATTTCTTACCAGTTTTGGATGGAACCGCGACCCGATGCCCAACAAGAAGCACAAACCTTGGTATGTGAGGACGCCACAATCAGCTATGGATGGACTGATTGATAAGTCTATGAACGCCACGGAAATTTCCGATAAGTTCGAATAGTTCGTTTAGGAACCAAAGAGAATTAAAACCTCAAATTGAATGAAATTCGTTACAATATATAGGGGTTCCTATGCGAATTTTCAGCTCCTAATTCCCATGGAATTTCGGGCAAATCAATTACCAAATCACCTAATCTAAAGCAAATAAGGTAAGTGTCCTTAATGGCTTAAAAGCTTTACAATAATAGAAATAAACAAATGGAAAAAAGGAAACTAGACATTAAAAGGTCATAAGCTGATTCTTCTCACCATGTGTCGCCTCAAAACGGGAAAGTAACTGAAATGGAAATTACTCGATCCCTTCTAGAGCTTGAATCACGCATTTGTGGGTCGGGATGTCACATGCAATTCCCTCAATGGGCCTCCATGCAATGGCTTGAGCCCAAGTTGCTTGAATCAGCCCAATAAGCGTTTCTTTGAACTTCTTCACACAAGCTCTCGTAACCGGACCAATGGGAACTTGAATTGGATCTGAATATGTCTCCCACGTGCTCTTGCATGTGCTAATGATGTCCTCATCACCTATCCACAACCACAAATATCGAGTCTCTTCCCCGTTTAGACCTAGGCAATCCTAACACAAAATCCATAGAAATATCAATCCAGGGTTCACTAGGTATTGGTAAAGGGGTGTACAAACCATGGGGCTGCACTCTTGATTTAGCCTGCCTACAAGTTACACATCTAACACAAAGCCTCTCAACATCTCGTTTCATATGTGGCCAATAGAAGTGTTCCTGCAACATAGCCAAAGTCTTCAATACTCCAAAATGTCCCATCAATCCTCCCCCATGGGATTCTCTCACTAGCAAATCTCTTAATGAACATTTAGGCACACACAATTTATTCACCCGAAACAAGTATCCCTCATGCCTAAAGTACTTACCACTAGCAAATCTCTCATAAGCTTGATACTCAGTACTAAAGTCACGGTCATCAGCATATAACTCTTTAATGTATTCAAAACCTAGTAGTTTAGCATTAAGAGTTGAGATTAAGACATACCTGCAAGAAAGTGCATCGGCAACGACGTTTTCCTTACCTTGCTTGTAGCGAATGGCATACGGAAACGTCTCTATGAATTCTACCAACGAGCATGCCTCTTGTTCAGCTTGTGCTGGCCCTTCAAGTGTTTCAGGGACTTATGATCGGTGTGAATCATGAACTCCTTAGGCCATAGGTAGTGCTGCCACGTCTCTAATGCCCGAACCAATGCATACATCTCTTTATCATAAGTTGGGTAATTAAGAGTTGCCCCATTCAGCTTCTCACTGAAATATGCTACTGGTCTCCCTTCCTGCATTAAAACAGCACCAATTCCAACACCTGAAGCATCACATTCAATCTCAAAAGTTTTGGAAAAATTAGGTAAAAAAGATAACAATGGAGCATTTGTCAACTTCTCCTTGAGTAGTTGAAATTCCTTTTCTTGCTCTTCTCCCCATTTAAACCCAACGTTCTTCTTGATCACTTCAGTCAGTGGTGCGGCTATAGTACTGAAATCTTTCACAAACCGCTGGTAGAAACTAGCAAGTCCATGAAAACTTCGTATGTTTCCCACACTAGTTGGACTCGGCCACTCCTGGATGGCTCGCACCTTTTCTTCATCAACCTGTATACCTTGAGCACTAACAACAAAACCAAGAAAAACAAGCTTATCCGTGCAAAAGGTACACTTCTTAAGATTAGCATACAACTTTTCCTTCCGTAAAACATCTAAAACAAGTTTCAAATGTTCAATATGGTCATCCAAATTGGTGCTATAGATCAGGATATCATCAAAATAAACAACAACAAATTTCCCAATGAAAGCTCGCAAAACATGGTTCATTAAATGCATAAATGTGCTAGGCGCATTGGTTAAACCAAAAGGCATTACCAACCACTCATACAAGCCTTGTTTTGTTTTGAAAGCCTTCTTCCACTCGTCTCCCTCTTTCATGCGAATTTGATGATATCCACTCTTCAAATCAATTTTAGAAAACACACAAGCACCATGCAATTCATCTAACATGTCATCCAAGCGAGGAATGGGATGTCGATACTTTACCATGATGTTGTTGATGGCTCGACAATCAACGCACATCCTTCAAGTCCCATCTTTCTTAGGCACAAGTAAAACTGGTATGGCGCACGGGCTCATGCTTTCTCTCACGTGTCCCTTCTCCATCAACTCACTTACCTGCCGTTGGAGTTCCTTTGTCTCCTCGGGATTACTCCTATAGGCTGGTCGGTTAGGGATTGTAGCTCCAGGTATGAAGTCGATTTGATGTTCAATTCCACAGATTGGAGGTAAACCTTGCGGTGTTTCCTCGGGAAAGATATCCTCGAATTCCTGCAACAGAGAAACAACAGAACTAGGCAATGCAGGGTCAAGTTCGTTAGTGTTTAAAAGCGCCTCTTTGTACAAAAGTACAATCATTGGCTGATTTGAAAACAAGGCCCTTTTAATTTCACTGCTTTTCGCATAGAAGTTAGTTTTTCTCTCTGCTTTTCTCTCATTGGCTGATTGTGAATTCTTTTCAGCCCTCTCAATTTTCTCTCCCTTGCTCTCTTTGCTCTCCTTTTTCTCGGCCATCTCTTCCTTTTTTCTCTCACTGGCCGAACTCTCTCTCTGCACTCCCACTCTTGATTTTTCCTCGCTCTTCATTTTTATTATCACTTTCTCTCTGTAAGCTCACTCGGTCTTCATAGACCTGTTTTGGTGTTAATGGAACAAGAGTGATCGTTTTTTGATTGTGAACAAATGAGTACTTGTTGGTGAAACCATCATGCTTAAATCGCCGATCAAATTGCCATGGTCTACCTAATAACAAGTGCCCAGCTTGCAGCGGAACCACATCGCACAAAACTTCATCTTCATATCTTCCAATGCGAAAAGAAACTAACACCTATTTATAAACCATTACCTCATCAGTATCATTTAACCATTGCAATTTATATGGTCGAGGATGCTTAATTGTTGGCAGCCCTAACTTCTCTACCATGGTTGTGCTAGCAACATTAGTACAACTCCCACCATCAATAATCACACTACATACCTTGTTTTGGACATGGCACCTAGTGTGGAAGATGTTTTCCCGTTGCACCTCTTCATCTTCTTCTTTGGCTTGCACACTTAAAGCTCTCCTTGTGACCAACAATTCTCCTTGGACAGCGCACTCCTCATCGTCGACATCCTCTAATGAAGGCATAGAATCATTGTCCGAATCCTCCTCGGTTTCAATCTCTCCATTGTCCCTCATCACCATAGCTCGTTTGTTCGGACATTGGCTTGCTATGTGACCCCTTCCTTGACATTTAAAACATTTAATATCACGATTCCGAGTAGTGGAAGAATCGGATTTACCTTGATTCCCATGGCTGGCCAACTCTTGTTTCTGCTCAATCTTTGGCTTGGTGTTGGGTTGCTTCTCATCCCTCTTCCATTGGTTCATTTTCCAAGCGGATGTACTCGAGTTTTGGCTAGGACTTGTGTTACTGCCCCTCCTCATAAGTTGATTCTCAATTTTAATAGCCATGTGCACCATGTCCTCCAACTCCACATAATGTTGTAACTCAACGGCATTGTGAATATCTCGGTTCAAACCCGACAAAAACCTTGCCATTGTAGCCTCCCGATCCTCCTCTATATTAGCCCGAATCATCATAACCTCCATCTGATGAGGACATCGTTAGCACAAGCAAGAGCACATGGGAGACTTATTCAGATCCAATTCAAGTTCCCATTGGTCCGGTTACGAGAGCTCGTGCGAAGAAGTTTAAAGAAACGCTTATTGGGCTGATTCAAGCAACTTGGGCTCAAGCCATTGCATGGAGGCCCATTGAGGGAATTGCATGCGAAAATCAGACCAACAAATACGTGATTCAAGCTCTAGAAGGGATTGAGTAATTTCCATTTCAGTTACCTTCCCGTTTTGAGGCGACACATGGCGAGAAGAATCAGCTTATTTACCTTTTAATGTCTAGCTTCCTTTTTGCGTTTGTGTTATTTCTATTATTGTAAGGCTTTTAAGCCATTAAGGGAACTTTCCTTATTTAGTTTAGATTTGACATTTGGTAAATGATTTTCCCGAAATTCCATGGGAATTAGGGGCTGAAAATTTGCATAGGAACCCCTATAGATTGTAACGAATTTCAATCAATTGGAGACAAGTAATAACACATAATTTTGAGGTTTAATTCTCTTTAGTTCCTAAACGAACTATTTGAACTTATCAGAAATTTCTGTGGCGTTCATAGACTTATCAATCAGTCCATCCATAGCTGATTGTGGCATCCTCACATACCAAGACTTATCAATCGGTCTCTCCATAGCTGATTGTGGCGTCCTCACTTACCAAGGTTCGAGCTTCTTGTTGGGCATCAGGTCGCGGTTCCAATCAAAACTGGTTAGAAATTTGATCTTGGAAACCAACTTCGGTTAGGGTCGCGTCAGTTCTTGGCGTGGTTCGTATCACCATCTCCTTATAGTACTCCTCTACACTCCGGTTGCCCTGCTTAAGGTTTTGTAGTTTGTTGTACAACTCCCGGTAGTAGTAAGTTGGTACAAATCACTTCCTCATTACGGTCTTCATCTCTTCCCATGACTCAAAAGGCCGTTCTCTATTTCGTCTCCTGTTTATAACAAGCTGATCCCACCAAGTAATAGCATAATCAGAAAATTCATTACAGCCAGTTTTACCTTCTTCGCCTCAGAATAGTAGTGGCAGTCAAAGATGAACTCCATTTTCTTCTCCCATTCTAGGTACGCTTCTGGATTGGATTTGCCTTGAAATGATGGTATCTTCATTTTTATGCCTCTCAAACTATCATCTTCCCGGTTCTTAACTCCTCTATCCCGTCCAAATCTTCGGTGACTACCTGCTGAATCTTCTCCTTCGTCAAACTCTTCCCCATCAATCCTATAGTAGTCATCAACCTCTCCTCTAACCGGAACCCTTTCTCGCCTACACGCATGAGGAACATGTTGTGGCTGCTCCACACGTGCGTTTTCTATCCGGTCTATCCTCTTATGAAGCAGTCCTAACTCTCCCCTCAACAATCGCCTCATCTCCCCCATCATCGCTTCGATAAGGAGTTTTGGGTCTGCTGCACCCGAGGTACCCTCAATAGTGTTCTTGCTGTTGTTTGACATTTTTCAAAGGAACTTACCACACTCCCTTACGTGTTTCACTCGTGAAATGGTTCACTCAATTTCACTCGTGTTTACACTCAATACTTTTGGCTTTCGTCCACTCTAATGCTCTCGCCTCTATGCCTTTTTCCACTCGTTAATTCTCACTCAGTTCCTATAAAACTAGTCAAATCAATATCAAAATTTCCTTGACAATTCACAAATAGATTACCAAAGAGATAGGACTATAACAGGAACAAAGAATTTAGGCTTTCAGAATCACACCCAAAAGGAACGAAATTTGACGAAAAATTTTTGGTCTGTATTGGGAATTCAATTTTGGATTCCTTAAATGATGAATAACAAGAATCTGAATTTTTTTTTTCGGATCCTCTTGTTTTTCTTCTTCTTCCCATTTTTTTCTCTTTTTTTTTTTTTTTCTTTTCTTTCTTTTCTTTTCGGATCTTTTTTTTTTTAACCGACTTTGATAATGGAAATCAAAACTCACGAATAACTGAAACAAACATAAACTAAGAGAACGGATAAGCAAAACCTGATTAGAACCTCGCTCTGATACTAAATGATACGATCCCCGCCAAGAACTGACGCGACCCTAACCAAAATTAGTTTCCAAGATCAAATTCCTCACTGGTTTTGGATGGAACCGTGACCCGATGCCTAACAAGAAGCACAAACCTTGGTATGCGAGGACGCCACAATCAGCTATGGATGGACTGATTGATAAGTCTTGGTGTGTGAAGACGCCACAATCAGCTATGGATGGACTGATTGATAAGTCTATGAATGCCACAGAATTTTCCAATAAGTTCGATTAGTTTGTTTAGGAACCAAAGAGAATTAAACCTCAAATGTGTGTTAATACTTGTCTTCAATTGATTGAAATTCGTTACAATATATAGGGGTTCCTATGCGAATTTTCAGCTCCTAATTCCCCATGGAATTTCGGGCAAATCAATTACCAAATCACCTAATCTAAAGCAAATAAGGTAAGTTTCCTTAATGGCTTAAAAGCTTTACAATAATAGAAATAAACAAACGAAAAAAGGAAACTAGACATTAAAAGGTCATAAGCTGATTCTTCTCACCATGTGTCGCCTCAAAACGGGAAAGTAACTGAAATGGAAATTACTCGATCCCTTCTAGAGCTTGAATCACGCATTTGTTGGTCTGGTTGTCGTATGCAATTCCCTCAATGGGCCTCCATGCAATGGCTTGAGCCCAAGTTGCTTGAATCAGCCCAATAAGCGTTTCTTTGAACTTCTTCGCACGAGCTCTCGTAACCGGACCAATGGGAACTTGAATTGGATCTGAATATGCCTCCCACGTGCTCTTGCTTGTGCTAACGATGTCCTCATCAGCTTTTGATCAATTCAAAGGTGACGCTTAGGTAAAATATCTATTTTACTTGTTTCAAGGAGACTCACATTCAAGATCAAAATATTGAAGCTAGAACTTTAAAGGTATTTTTTTTTATTTAATTTAGTTTTTTGCTTTCAATTTTGTTTAAAACATGATTGTTTGAGTTTTTTTTTTCATTCATCATAGTTTATTTCAAAAAAGAAAAAAAGCAATTTTTGTATTTTGGAACTTAATTTTTTATTTTTGAGCTTCAAACTGGAGGTTGAGAATGAGAGAATAATCCATGTTGCTTATGGTAGAGATCGCTACTATATAGTAAAGATACACTGTGAAAGAAATATTAAATATATGATATAGTAGGGATCTATGTTTTACATAATAATACACTGTTATATAGTGAAGATACATTGTGAAAGAAACTATAGAGATTTTACTTTAAAAACAACATTCCAATTTAAAAGAATAGTAGAGTTCTACTATAAAAGATAGAATAGAACTTTATTGTGATAATTGATCTTGCTTTAGTTATTTGTTTCTTTTCATGTTCATTTTTATTTCCAAACATATTTATTAATTTTGTTAGCGTTAATTTTACCTTTTGGCCCTTGAATTATGCAGCTTGTCCCATTTTGGTTATTAAACTTTAAATGTAACAAATCACAACCTTAACCCATGAATTTTGTCCCATTTTGGCCCTTTCAACATTGAATCTATTAACAGATTGAAACAAATAAGCATTGACCTTTTGGCTCTTTATATGTTTTTAACATATATTTTAAAGGCAAAGTTTTTATAATTTGTTTGATAAAAGGATTACTACTTTTTCCTAAAGAAATTTTATCAAAGTTTCTCCATCATTTAACTTATGATGGGTTTGTACTATTGCAAATTAAAATTAAAAATAACAAATAAGGAAAAAAAACACTTATATATGGGTACGTCTATAAAGTAACAAAAACGACACATAGAAACTATAATATAACCTACTTGTCATTTTTATGACTAAATTTTAGGTCCAAAATTATGCAAATAACATAATGATGAATACTTAATGGGCTTATTCGGTTCATTGGATATGATAGTCTTAGAGGACTAGATGGATTGTATTGGAATAGATAGAATAAAATTTTTTCCTAATCCAATCCCATATTTGGTGTTGTGTTAGTAAGATATGGGCCTTTTTGTAAAATTTTTTAATATTACGGTCAAATTATAATTTTTTAAAATTTGAGAGGAAAAATATAATTATTAAAAATATTTCTGCAGGAAAAAGAGTATGTTGTAGATTTTCAAATTTATAATAAATAAACTATTTTCCATGAACGAGTTAGACATGCCATATGTGATAAATTAATAAAGGATCTTATGTACCTATTAGAATTAGAACTGTACTTCTAACTGTTTGACAGAACCACTACCGAGAATCGCAGCCAAAAAAGCCTTAAGTAAATGGCCTTCTTTGTTATCTCCTTTTCCACCATCAAAGTGTAAGCAGGCACACGTTGTTCAATTCTCCTTTGGTAATTCTCCCTACAATCATAAGAGACAAATCAAAATTATTGTTTTAGGTATTGAACAATAATCATTTAGAGTAGTAGAATTTCTCTCTCTAGAAAGTCTCTCACTAAACCTCTCAAGTGATCTCCCTTTAGTGTTAATAATGATATGAAACCATAGAAACACATTACCTATTTATAGGAGTAATTGGGCATCTATTCATATTAGATTCAGTCTCAAAATTTGAATTAGAATCTACTCTCAAAGTGAAAACACATGAAACACGTAATCTGATAAAGCAGAGCAATCAATCGCCTCGTGTGTATGGTGGTTGACTACTTGGTCATAGCTGACCTGGCAAATGCATTTTTCAGCTTCTTAAAGTTATCCGATTCATCTAATTTGCACCGATTGGATAATTCCTCTTTATTTGACCCGGTATCCTTCATAGAGCCTTAGTTTAAATTCAAATGACCCAATAGAGAAGTTATCTGATTAAAACTATCACATACAAATTATCTCAAATTCAAATAAAATATTTTTCAAATAATTCAACATGTTTATTTTGAATTAATTCTCAAAATTAATTCGACTAATAAATTAACATGAATTACTAAAACTAATCAACTGAATTTTAACCAATCTTAATAGTTAACATAAGTTACTAATATGTCAAAAAATATGTCGTGTCGTTATAGAAAATTAGGTGAGCTAGCAAAGGGGACCTGATGCATATATATAAATCAGGCTTCTATAATTATAAGATATATCCCTAACATGTATATTTTATAATTATCAACTCTAAGGCTATTCTATTAAAAGCTTTAAGCTGCACTCTTGAACTATATATAAATTAAGCGAAACATCTACGACATATTTTAATGTGTAACAAATTCATATGATATTTATAACCAGCTTAAGGATAATTTCTATTTTTACCTTCTTGATTATATTTATTTTATGTTCTATTATCTCACCGTAGGAAAACTTACTATCAATACAAATAGTATACCATTTGGTTACACCTATGTATCTAAATATTTGAGTAATCCAATTTTCCTATTACATGATAATGCCTATAAGAGAATACCATCAACTCTACAAAAGAGTAATGGATAGTATTTCTGAGAAAGAGTTATTACAGACCTAGATGTTTGCCCACCTTTCTTAAAATTCTACATGGCATAGTTCTTGAGAATTTTATCTATGTAGGAAGCTTGGGATAGAGTTATCATTTTGTTCTTCCTATCTCGAAAGATTTGGATACCCAAAACATAATTATTTTCACCTAAGTCCTTCATGTCAAACTGCTTAGTCAACCAAACTTTGACTGATGACAACGCCCTAACGTCATTGTCAATAAGCAGAATGTCATCTGCATAGAGTAGTAAAAACACTACTTTCTCATCTTTAAAGTGTTTGTAAACTCAAGTTTCATCCACGTCTTCTTCGAACCCATATATCTTGATCACTCGATCAAATTTTATGTTCCAAGAACAAGAAGTTGGCTTAAGTCCACAAATAGCTTTGGCAACTTGCAAACTTTATTCTGTTGACCTTAAGCTTTTTTCTAGCTGTATCATATAAATGGTCTCATTAAGATTGCCATTCAAGAAAGCCATCTTGACATTTGTTTTCCAAATCTCGTAAACAAAAGTGGTTACAATGGACAAGAGTATGTGGATGGACTTAAGCATGGCTGCAGACGAAAACGTTTCCTCATAATCGATTCCTTGCTTTTGCGTGTATCGCTTTGCTACCTATCTAGCCTTATAGGTTTCGACTTTCCTATCTACACTCGTCTTTTTGTTATAGACCCATTTACACCCTATGAGTTCTATCCCTTTGAGAAGTTCTACAAGTTCCTAGACTTGATTAGTCTTCATATACTTCATCTCACTATTCATAGCTTTTGTCCAGAGCTTTGAATCAACATCCTCCATAGCCTCTTTATAAGTGTAAGGATCCTTGTCGTGTTCAACTAGTTCAGCTGATGAGGACATCGTTAGCACAAGCAAGAGCACGTGGGAGACATATTCAGATCCAATTCAAGTTTCCATTGGTCCGATTACGAGAGCTCGTGCGAAGAAGTTTAAAGAAACGCTTATTGGGCTGATTCAAGCAACTTGGGCTCAAGCTATTGCATGGAGGCCCATTGAGGGAATTGCATGCGACAACCAGACCAAAAAATGCGTGATTCAAGCTCTAGAAGGGATTGAGTAATTTCCATTTAGTTACTTTCCCGTTTTGAGGCGACACATGGCAAGAAGAATCAGCTTATTTACCTTTTAATGTCTAGTTTCCTTTTTGCATTTGTGTTATTTCTATTATTGTAAGGCTTTTAAGCCATTAAGGGAACTTTCCTTATTTAGTTTAGATTTGACAATTGGTAAATGATTTTCCCGAAATTCCATGGGAATTAGGAGCTGAAAATTCGCATAGGAACCCCTATATATTGTAACGAATTTCATTCAATGGAATAGAAGTAATAACACACAATTTGAGGTTTAATTCTCTTTGGTTCCTAAACGAACTATTCGAACTTATCGGAAATTTTTGTGGCGTTCATAGACTTATCAATCAGTCCATCCATAACTGATTGTGGCGTCCTCACATACCAAGACTTATCAGTCAGTCCATTGATAGCTGATTGTGGCGTCCTCACATACCAAGGTTCGTGCTTCTTGTTGGGCATCGGGTCGTGGTTCCATCCAAAACCGGTTAGAAATTTTGATCTTGGAAACCAATCTTGGTTAAGGTCGCGTCAGCTCTTGGCGTGGTTCGTATCATTTGGTAATAAGAGCGAGGTTCTAATTAGGTTTTGCTTATCCGTCTCTTAGTTTATGTTTGTTTAGTTGTTCGCGAGTTTTGATTTCCATTATCAAAGTCGGCTAAAAAAAAAAAAAAGAAAAGATCCAAAAAGAAAAGAAAGAAAGAAAAGAAACGAAAAGAAAGAAAAAAAAAAAAGAAAAGAAGAAAAAAACAAAAGGATCCGAAAAAAAAAAAAAAAAAGTATGGAAACCTTCCTTAAATTTTTTTTCTAGATTCTTGTTATTCATCATTTAAGGAATCCGAAATTGAATTCCTTGCATAAACCAAAAATTTTTGTTCAAATTTTGTTCCTTTTGGGTGTGATTCTGAAAGCCTAAATTCTTTGTTCCTGTTATAGTCTTGTCTCTTTGGTAATCTATTTGTGAATTGTCAAGGAAATTTTTGATATTGATTTGACTAGTTTTATAGGAACTGAGTGAGAATTAACAAGTGGAAAAAGGCATAGAGGCGAGAGCATTTGAGTGGACAAAAGTCGAAAGTATTGAGTGTAAACACGAGTGAAATTGAGTGAACCATTTCACGAGTGAAACACGTAAGGGAGTGTGGTAAGGTCCTTGGAAAATGTCAAACAACAGCAACAACACTATTGAGGGTACCTCAGGTGCAACAGACCCAAAACTTCTTATGGAAGCGATGATGGGGGAGATGAGGCGATTGTTGAGGGGAGAGTTAGGACAGCTTCATGAAAGGATAGACCGGATAGAAAACGCACGTGTGGAACAGCCACAACATATTCCTCATGTGCGTAGGCGAGAAAGGGTTTCGGTTAGAGGAGAGGTTGATGACTACTACAGGATTGATGGGGAAGAGTTTGACGAAGGAGAAGATTCAGCGGGTAGTCACCGAAGATTTGGACGGGATAGAGGAGTTAGGAACCGGGAAGATGATAGTTTGAGAGGCATAAAAATGAAGATACCATCATTTCAAGGCAAATCCATTCCAGAAGTGTACCTAGAATGGGAGAAGAAAATGGAGTTCATCTTTGACTGCCACTACTATTCTGAGGCGAAGAAGGTAAAACTGGCTGTAATTGAATTTTCTGATTATGCTATTACTTGGTGAAATCAACTTGTTATAAACAGGAGACAAAATAGAGAGCAACCTATTGAGTCATGGGAAGAGATGAAGACTGTGATGAGGAAGCGGTTTGTACCAACTTACTACTACCGGGAGTTGTATAACAAACTACAAAATCTTAAGCAAGGCAACCGGAGTGTAGAGGAGTATTATAAGGAGATAGAGGTTATGATGATTCGGGCTAATATAGAGGAGGATCGGGAGGCTACAATGGCAATGTTTTTGGCGGGTTTGAACCGAGATATTCACAATGCCGTTGAGTTACAACATTATGTGGAGTTGGAGGACATGGTGCACATGGCTATTAAAATTGAGAATCAACTTATGAGGAGGGGCAGTAACACACGTCCTAGCCAAAACCCGAGTACATCGGCTTGGAAAATCAACCAATGGAAGAGGGATGAGAAGCAATCCAACCTCAAGCCAAAGATCGCGCAAAAACAAGAGGTGGCCAGCCATGGGAATCAAGGTAAATCTGATTCTTCCACTACTCGGACTCGTGATATTAAATGTTTTAAATGTCAAGGCAGGGGTCATATAGCAAGCCAATGTCCGAACAAACAAGTTATGGTGATGCGGGACAATGGAGACATTGAAACCGAGGAGGATTCAGACAATGATTCTATGCCTTCATTAGAGGATGCCGACGATGAGGAGTGCGCTGTCCAAGGAGAAATGTTGGTCACAAGGAGAGCTTTAAGTGTGCAAGCCAAAGAAGAAGATGAAGAGGTGCAACGGGAAAACATCTTCCACACTAGGTGCCACGTCCAAAACAAGGTATGTAGTGTGATTATTGATGGTGGGAGTTGTACTAATGTTGCTAGCACAACCATGGTAGAGAAGTTAGGGCTGCCAACAATTAAGCATCCTCGACCATATAAATTGCAATGGTTAAATGATACTGGTGAGGTAAAGGTGCGTAAACAGGTGTTAGTTCCTTTTCCCATTGGAAGATATGAAGATGAAGTTTTGTGCGATGTGGTTCCAATGCAAGCTGGGCACTTGTTATTAGGCAGACCATGGCAATTTGATCGGCGAGTTAAGCATGATGGTTTCACCAACAAGTACTCATTTGTTCACAAACAAAAAATGATCACTCTTGTTCCATTAACACCAAAACAGGTCTATGAAGACCAAGTGAGCTTACAGAGAAAGTGATAAAAAAATGAAGAGCGAAGAAAAATCAAGAGTGGGAGTGCAGAGAGAGAGTTCGGCCAGTGAGAGAAAAAAAGAAGAGATGGCCGAGAAAAAGGATACCAAAGAGAGCAAGGGAGAGAAAATTGAGAGGCTTGAAAAGAATTCTCAATCAACCAATGAGAGAAAAGTAGAGAGAAAAACAAACTTTTATGCAAGAAAGAGTGATGTGAGAAGAGCTTTGTTTTCTAATCAGCCGATGATTTTACTCATGTACAAGGAGGCGTTATTAAACACTAACGATCTTGATTCCACCCTGCATAGTTCTGTTGTTTCTCTTTTACAGGATTATGAGGATATCTTTCCTGAGGAAACACCGCAAGGTTTTCCTCCAATCCGCGAGATTGAACATCAAATCGACTTCATACCTGGAGCTACAATCCCAAACCGACCAGCCTATAGGAGTAATCCCGAGGAGACAAAGGAACTCCAACGGCAGGTAAATGAGTTGATGGAGAAGGGACACGTGAGTGAAAGCATGAGCCCGTGCGCCGTACCAGTTTTACTTGTGCCTAAGAAAGATGGGACTTGGAGGATGTGCGTTGATTGTCGAGCCATCAACAACATCACGGTAAAATATCGACATCCCATTCCTCGCTTGGATGACATGTTAGATGAATTGCATGGTGCTTGTGTGTTTTCTAAAATTGATCTGAAGAGTGGATATCATCAAATTCGCATGAAAGACGGAGACGAGTGGAAGACGGCTTTCAAAACAAAACAAGGCTTGTATGAGTGGTTGGTAATGCCTTTCGGTTTAACCAATGCGCCCAGCACATTTATGCGTTTAATGAACCATGTTTTGCGAGCTTTTATTGGAAAATTTGTCGTTGTTTATTTTGATGATATCCTTATCTATAGCAGCAATTTGAATGAAAATATTGAACATTTGAAACTTGTTTTAGATGTTTTACGAAAGGAAAAGTTGTATGCTAACCTCAAGAAATGTACCTTTTGCACAGATAAGCTTGTGTTTCTTGGTTTTGTTGTTAGTGCTCAAGGTATACAGGTTGATGAAGAAAAGGTGCGAGCCATCCAGGAGTGGCCGAGTCCAACTAGTGTGGGAAACGTACGGAGTTTTCATGGACTTGCTAGTTTCTACCGGCGGTTTGTGAAAGATTTCAGTACTATAGCCGCACCACTGACTGAAGTCATCAAGAAGAATGTTGGGTTTAGATGGGGAGAAGAGCAAGAAAAGGCATTTCAATTAATCAAAGAGAAGTTGACAAATGCTCCATTGTTATCTTTACCTAATTTTTCCAAAACTTTTGAGATTGAATGTGATGCTTCAGGTGTTGAAATTCCTGCTGTTTTAATGCAGGAAGGGAGACCAATAGCATATTTCAGTGAGAAGCTGAATGGGGCAACTCTTAATTACCCAACTTATGATAAAGAGATGTATGCATTGGTTCGGGCATTAGAGACATGGCAGCACTACCTATGGCCTAAGGAGTTCGTGATTCACACCGATCATGAGTCCCTGAAACACTTGAAGGGCCAGCACAAGCTGAACAAGAGGCATGCTTGTTGGGTAGAATTCATAGAGACGTTTCCATATGTCATTCGCTACAAGCAAGGTAAGGAAAACGTCATTGCCGATGCACTTTCTCGCAGGTATGTCTTAATCTCAACTCTTAATGCTAAACTACTGGGTTTTGAACACATTAAAGAGTTATATGCTGATGACCGTGACTTTAGTACTGAGTATCAAGCTTGTGAGAGATTTGCTAGTGGTAAGTACTTTAGGCATGAGGGATACTTGTTTCGGGAGAATAAATTATGTGTGCCTAATTGTTCATTAAGAGATTTGCTAGTGAGAGAATCCGATGGGGGAGGACTGATGGGACATTTTGGAGAAATGAAGACTTTAGCTATGTTGCAGGAACACTTCTATTGGCCAGATATGAAACGAGATGTTGAGAGGCTTTTGTGGTAGATGTGTAACTTGTAGGCAGGCTAAATCAAGAGTGCAGCCCCATGGTTTATACACCCATTTACCAATACCTAGTGAAGCCTGGATTGATATTTCGATGGATTTTGTGTTAGGTTTGCCTAGGTCTAAACGGGGAAGAGACTCAATATTTGTGGTCGTGGATAGGTTTTCAAAGATGGCTCATTTTATTCCATGCCACAAGACAGATGATGCTTCCAATGTTGCTGATTTGTTCTTTAGGGAAATTGTGAGACTTCATGGTATGCCTAGGACAATTGTTTCTGATAGGGACACCAAGTTCTTAAGCTACTTTTGGAAGACTTTGTGAGCTAAGCTAGGGACTAAGCTATTGTTTTCAACTACTTGTCACCCACAAACCGATGGTCAAACAGAAGTTGTGAATAGAACCTTGTCTACTTTGTTGAGGGCTGTCATTAAAAAGAACATCAAAACATGGGAGGAGTGTTTACCACATGTTGAGTTTGCTTATAATCGATCTGTTCATTCTGCTACTCAATTTTCACCGTTTGAAATTGTTTATGGTTTTAATCCTTTAACTCCTTTGGATTTAATGCCATTACCTTTGTCTGAGCATGTGAATTTAGATGGAAAAAGAAAAGCTGATCTTGTTAAGCAGATACACGAGAAGGCAAGACTCAACATCGAACGAAGGACTAAACAATATGCTGAACAAGCCAACAAAGGGCGTCGCAAGCTCGTCTTCGAGCCCGGCGATTGGGTGTGGTTGCACTTACGCAGAGAACAGTTTTCGGAACAAAGGAAATCCAAGCTGTTGCCTAGAGGGGACGGTCCTTTTCAAATCCTTGAAAGGATCAATGATAATGCATACAAGCTAGACTTGCCAGGTGAGTATGGTGCAAGTGCCTCCTTTAATGTTTCTGATCTAAGTCCTTTTGATGCAGGCGATGATTTGAGGACAAATCCTTCTCAAGAGGAGGGGAATGATGAGGACATCGTTAGCACAAGCAAGAGCACGTGGGAGACATATTCAGATCCAATTCAAGTTTCCATTGGTCCGGTTACGAGAGCTCGTGCGAAGAAGTTTAAAGAAACGCTTATTGGGCTGATTCAAGCAACTTGGGCTCAAGCTATTGCATGGAGGCCCATTGAGGGAATTGCATGCGACAACCAGACCAACAAATGCGTGATTCAAGCTCTAGAAGGGATTCAGTAATTTCCATTTTTGTTACTTTCCCGTTTTGAGGTGACACATGGCGAGAAGAATCAGCTTATTTACCTTTTAATGTCTAGTTTCCTTTTTGCATTTGTGTTATTTCTATTTTTGTAAGGCTTTTACGCCATTAAGGGAACTTTCCTTATTTAGTTTAGATTTGACATTTGGTAAATGATTTTCCCGAAATTCCATGGGAATTAGGACCTAAAAATTTGCATAGGAACCCCTATAAATTGTAACGAATTTCATTCAACGGAATACAAGTATTAACACAATTTGAGGTTTTAATTCTCTTTGGTTCCTAAACGAACTATTCAAACTTATCGAAAATTTTTGTGGCGTTCATAGACTTATCAATCAGTCCATCCATAGCTGATTGCGCCGTACTCACATACCAAGACTTATCAGTCAGTCCATTCATAGCTGATTGTGGCGTCCTCACATACCAAGGTTCATGCTTCTTGTTGGGCATCGGGTCGCGGTTCCATCCAAAACCGGTTAGAAATTTTGATCTTGGAAACCAATCTTGGTTAGGGTCGCGTCAGCTCTTGGCGTGGTTCGTATCATCAGCCAAGTAGGCTTCACCATTAAACATATACCTTCTAGGTTGGCTCTTGATCCTCCCACTACACTAAGCTCCCTAGGTTGCTGTTCTACTGGTTTTTCCACATAGATTGGATTGGTTTTCACTGGAACCGCTAGGGTGACATATCGCTTGCCATCTCCTCAAGTACCACTTACTACGAGGCTAAAAGTCATTCATGTAACTTTCCTCGATGAAAGTCGCAATTGGAAAAACCATTACTTTATTTTCTTTTGAGTTAAAAAAAACAGCTTTTTGTTCCTTTTGGAAATCCTCCAAAAACACATACTTCCAAACATGCTTCTAACTTATTTGCCGCCTTATCCAAGACATAAGCAGGACATTTGCATATGCAAATATGGTTCAAGGATGTCTTTCTATCTGTCCACAACTCATGAGGAGTTTTAGGAACTAATTTTGAAGGCAC
Organism: Artocarpus heterophyllus; assembly: GCA_025403435.1. Lineage (NCBI taxonomy): Eukaryota > Viridiplantae > Streptophyta > Magnoliopsida > Rosales > Moraceae > Artocarpus > Artocarpus heterophyllus. Next base: position 19,563,505 of record CM046340.1, on the reverse strand, counting down.
ATTGTTCAAAACATAGCATGCGATTTGTAGTGCATATCCCCCAAAAGATAATGGAAATGCACAATAACTTATCATTGACCTAACCATGCCCAATAACTTCCTATTTTTTCTTTCAACTATGTCATTCTGCTGTGGACTGCCAGGCACGATCAATTGGGATAAAATCCCACTCTCTATTAAATTTTCTAAGAACTCATCAGAGAGGTATTCACCACCTTGATCGGATCGAAGTGATTTTATGGGCTTACCTAATTGCTTGTTTGATTTCGCTCAAAAAAGTGTCACTCTTATGATGCATAAGATAAACATACTTATATCCTAAGTAGTCAATAGAAGTAACAAAAAACTTGTACCCTCCTTGTGCCTTGATATTCATGGGACCACAAACATTAGTATGCATAAGTTTGAGAATCCCTTTGACCCGTTTGCTCTTAGACTCGAATGGTCTTTTGGCCATATTGCCCTCCAAACAAGATTCACACTATGGTATAAATTCTACCTTTAAATTGCTTAAAGGTCCATCTCTTACCAACCTTCGAATCCTATTAAGGCTTATGTGACCTAATCGCAAGTGCCAAAGATAAGTGCTATTAGAGTGAGAAGTTCTAAGCCTTTTAGAGTTATCATTTATCTCATTGTTTAGTAATGAGTCCATCTTAGGTTTGATAAAATATAGGTTCTTTTGCATCCATCCACTACAGATAAAAGATTTGTTTTCACGAATCACAACTTTATTATTAAAAGAAAATGAATAAGAATCCTTATATAAACAAGCAATAGAAATTAAATTCCTTTTAAGTTTAAGAACATAAAAACAATCTCTCAAAACTAAATTCCTATAAATATCAAAATTAAGATGGATGTCTCCCATTGCTTTAGCAACCATTAGAGTCCCATTGCCCATCCATAACAAGAAATGCATATAAGCAGAACACAAACATGGTTAGTCGCTCCAGAATCTATGACCCAAGTGTTACTTGGTACTTCAACTAAATAAGTTTCAATAACTAGACGTTTGCCTTTACCTTCTTTAGCAAGGAAGTCCTTGCAATTCTTCTTGATGCGTCCAACCTTCCCGTATAAGAAGCACTTGAACTTCTTTGGGATCCTCTTTTTTTCTTCTTTTCCTTGCCCTTTGCTGAAATAGAAGAGTTCCTGTTCTTGGCCTTTCACTCTTCCCATTGGTGTTGGAACCAAATGCAAATGCTAAGTTTGCTTCTCCCCTAGTCAGAGCTTCCTTGATTAGGTTTTCGAACTCCTATAGCTGTTTTATTAACTCATTTAAGGTTACATCTTGTCTATTGCTCAAATTGTATAAAGTTTTAAACAAGATGAAATCCTTTGATAGAGTCTCAAAAATCATAGTCATTTATGACTTAGCATCGATGTCGGCTCTATAGATTTAAGCCTTAGCGAGGTAATAATGACCAACATCATGTGATCCTTCATAGATGTCCCCAGTTTTTGCTTGTAGTTGAGAAGCTTCTAGAGAGCCCCTTGCCGCTTTGTCAAGGCCTGGCTTCCAACATGTCCTCAAAATTATCTATGATCTACCTAGTAGTTTCATGATTTTCATGTTGAGCTTATAGCATGTTATTCATGCTAGCCATGATATAGCAGCAGGCGTAATCATCATCATCCCTCCAGCGGTCATATGGCTAGATTTGGTCATTAGTGGATTCACTGATAGGCGCAGGAGGACATGGTATGGTTAGGACGAATTTCAGTCTCTTAAAGGATACAATAATATTCCGGTCCAATTTCCAATCATTATAATTCTCACCAATTAACGTGTTTTTGTCAAGTATCAATGATAATATGCTTTTAGACCTTTTGGTTCTATAAGAAAGATTGATATATCAAACATAAGCAAACATATAATATTAATTTAGTAAGATAACATAAACATAGAAGCAAACACATATAATGTGTTTATGTTTATGTTTTTTGTATCACCATGTTGTACATCAAATCGGAATGTAAAGATAAAATGCAAAATGAGTTGTCACAAACCTCCTTTCACTTACCCTTTACTTTAAATGCTTTAATTAATTAGAGAGTATTGGCAACTAAACAAAAAGAACTCTCAACGTGACAAATAAATGGTTACGTATGCTTAAAATAAAAAAATAAAGGAGACGTTTCACTAATGATTTTTTTTTTTTGAAGGGTTCACTAATGATTTAACCATTGAAATAAAGCAAATGCATTTCAAAAAAATAATAAAAATAAAAATAAAGCAAATGCTATACATGTAGCAGTCAATCTTAAGAGTTTTTCAAAAGAAATGTCTCTTATATATTTGGATAAGTTTTCAATAGTTAATCTTTATCGGTGGTTATCAAACAAATTATGGTAACAATTATATTACCCTTATTAATTTGATAATTTGGTGTTTATATAACGTGGTATAGCATGTTAAGTAACTTATTGACTTAATAATAAATCAATTTTTTATTTTAATTTTTTAATAACTAAATATAGGGATTACTACAATAATAATTAAGATTTATAGTGAAATTGTTACCTTCTTTTGTCCAACTAAGTACTGTTTAAGTGGGGTGGGGGTAAAAAAATGTTCATTTCATATCACTTTTTGCATATTTATAACTTTGATTTTTATTTTTCATTGTTCAATCATAGATTTTATTTTTCGTAAATCATTAATAACTTTCTTTGAGTTTTGATAGAATTTTTATTACTTTCAATAGTGTAGACAAGTGATGAAAGAAAATTTCATAATCTTCCTACTACCCTCTCCAAACATAAAAACTAATTCAATTTATGTTTTTCCATTAATCAGCAATCATCAATCTATGTTTTCTAAACACAAAAACTAATTCAATTCGACCCACTACGAAGGAAAATTAAAATCGAGCTGCAAATATCCATATAGAAATATATAATTATGAAAACAAAAAACTAATACATAATTGTTCCCTAATTTTCTACATACCACGACGAGCTAGCCACTGCCGTATGACCTATACATTAATGGAGATGACCATACCTTTACGATAGATTATGTTGCCGCCCTCGTTATTGGGGAGAGAACTTGGGAAGGGGGCGGTGATGGAGTTTTTCTTTTTTTCATTTTTTTTCTTTTTTTAAAAAAAGTGGCGTTGATGGAGTTTGCAGAGGAAGAATTAAAGAAGGAATTTTTTCTAAATTTATTCCGCAAAAAAATAATAATTTTGTCTTAGGATTTTGACTTTTGTGAACATTTACCCCTCAATTATTAACTATTTTCGATATAAACTCTTTTTGTAATTGCTAAAAATTATTAATAAAAATTTTACTACTTACTTAAGCACTATAGACTGTGGATTTCACGATGGTTTAAAACCGCAGAGGAAAAATTTCATGGTGGTTAAAAAACCTTTGTGAAAACTTCAATCATTGTACAAAATGGAGTTTTTACGACGGTTTTTTACCGTCGTGGAACAGCAAAATTGATGCAAAGGTGATGAGGACATCGTTAGCACAAGCAAGAGCACTTGAGAGACATATTCAGATCCAATTCAAGTTCCCATTGGTCCAGTTACGAGAGCTCGTGCGAAGAAGTTTAAAGAAACACTTATTGGGCTGATTCAAGCAACTTGGGCTTAAGCTATTGCATGGAGGCCCATTGAGGGAATTGCATGCGACAACCAGACCAACAAATGCGTGATTCAAGCTCTAGAAGGGATTGAGTAATTTCCATTTCAGTTACTTTCCCGTTTTGAGGCGACACATTGCGAGAAGAATCAGCTTATTCACCTTTTAATGTCTAGTTTCCTTTTTTGCGTTTGTGTTATTTCTATTATTGTAAGGCTTTTAAGCCATTAAGGGAACTTTCCTTATTTAGTTTAGATTTGACATTTGGTAAATGATTTTCCCGAAATTCCATGGGAATTAGGAGCTGAAAATTCGCATAGGAACCCCTATATATTGTAACGAATTTCATTCAATGGAATACAAGTATTAACACAATTTGAGGTTTTAATTCTCTTTGGTTCCTAAACGAACTATTCGAACTTATCGGAAATTTCCGTGGCGTTCATAGACTTATCAATCAGTCCATCCATAGGTGATTGTGGCGTCCTCACATACCAAGACTTATCAGTCAGTCCATCCATAGTTGATTGTGGCGTCCTCACATACCAAGGTTTGTGCTTCTTGTGGGGCATTGGGTCGCAGTTCCATCCAAAACCGGTTAGAAATTTTGATCTTGGAAACCAATCTTGGTTAGGGTCGCGTTAGCTCTTGGCGTGGTTCGTATCATTTGGTAATCAGAGCGAGGTTCTAATCAGGTTTTGCTTATCCGTTCTCTTAGTTTATGTTTGTTTCAGTTGTTCGTGAGTTTTGATTTCCATTATCAAAGTTGGTTAAAAAAAAAAAAAAAGATCCGAAAAGAAAAGAAAAGAAAAGAAGAAAAAAACAAGAGGATCCGAAAAAAAAAAAAAAAAAAGTCTGGAAACCTTCCTTAAATTTTTTTTCTAGATTCTTGTTATTCATCATTTAAGGAATCCGAAATTGAATTCCCTGCATAGACCTAAATTTTTGCTCAAATTTCGTTCCTTTTGGGTGTGATTTTTGAAATCCTAAATTATTTGTTCCTATTATAGTCTTGTTTCTAATTTGAGCCTCCTTGGTAATATATTTGTGAAATGTCAAAGAACTTTTAATATTGATTTGACTTGTTTTATAGGAACTGAGTGAGAATTAACGAGTGGAAAAAGGCATAGAGGCGAGAGCATTAGAGTGGACAAAAGCCGAAAGTATTGAGTGTAAACACGAGTGAAATTGAGTGAACCATTTCACGAGTGAAACACGTAAGGGAGTGTGGTGATGTCCTTTGGAAAATGTCAAACAACAGCAAGAACACTATTGAGGGTACCTCGGGTGTAGCAGACCCAAAACTTCTTATGGAAGCGATGATGGGGGAGATGAGGCGATTGTTGAGGGGAGAGTTAGGACAGCTTCATGAGAGGATAGACCGGATAAAAAACGCACGTGTGGAACAGCCACAACATATTCCTCATGCGCATAGGCGAGAAAGGGTTCCGGTTAGAGGAGAGGTTGATGACTACTACAGGATTGATGGGGAAGAGTTTGACGAAGGAGAAGATTCAGTGGGTAGTCACCGAAGATTTGGACGGGATAGAGGAGTTAGGAACTGGGAAGATGATAGTTTGAGAGACATAAAAATGAAGATACCATCATTTCAAGGCAAATCCAATCCAGAAGCATACCTAGAATGGGAGAAGAAAATGGAGTTCATCTTTGACTGCCACTACTATTCTGAGGCAAAGAAGGTAAAACTGGCTGTAATTGAATTTTCTGATTATGCTATTACTTGGTGGGATCAACTTGTTATAAACAGGAGACGAAATAGAGAGCGACCTATTGAGTCATGGGAAGAGATGAAGACCGTAATGAGGAAGCGATTTGCACCAACTTACTACTACCAGGAGTTGTACAACAAACTACAAAACCTTAAGCAGGGCAATCGGAGTGTAGAGGAGTACTATAAGGAGATGGAGGTTATGATGATTCGGGCTAATATAGAGGAGGATCGGGAGGCTACAATGGCAAGGTTTTTGGCGGGCTTGAACCGAGATATTCACAATGCCGTTGAGTTACAACATTATGTGGAGTTGGAGGACATGGTGCACATGGCTATTAAAATTGAGAATCAACTTATGAGGAGGGGCAGTAACACACGTCCTAGCCAAAACCCGAGTACACCCGCTTGGAAAATGAACCAATGGAAGAAGGATGAGAAGCAATCCAACCCCAAGCCAAAGATCGAGCAAAAACAAGAGGTGGCCAGCCATGGGAATCAAGGTAAATCCGATTCTTCCACTACTCAGACTCGTGATATTAAATGTTTTAAATGTCAAGGCAGGGGTCATATAGCAAGCCAATGTCCAAACAAACGAGTTATGGTGATGCGGGACAATGGAGACATTTAAACCGAGGAGGATTCGGACAATGATTCTATGCCTTCATTAGAGGATGCCGACGATGAGGAGTGCGCTGTCTAAGGAGAATTGTTGGTTACAAGGAGAGCTTTAAGTGTGCAAGCCAAAGAAGAAGATGAAGAGGTGCAACAGGAAAACATCTTCCACACTAGGTGCCATGTCCAAAACAAGGTATGTAGTGTGATTATTGATGGTGGGAGTTGTACTAATGTTGCTAGCACAACCATGGTAGAGAAGTTAGGGCTGCCAACAATTAAGCATCCTCGACCATATAAATTGCAATGGTTAAATGATACTGGTGAGGTAAAGGTGCATAAGCAAGTGTTAGTTTCTTTTCGCATTGGAAGATATGAAGATGAAGTTTTGTGCGATGTGGTTCCGATGCAAGCTGGGCACTTGTTATTAGGCAGACCATGGCAATTTGATCGGCGAGTTAAGCATGATGGTTTCACCAACAAGTACTCATTTGTTGACAAACAAAAAACGATCACTCTTGTTCCATTAACACCAAAACAGGTCTATGAAGACCAAGTGAGCTTACAGAGAGAAAGTGATAAAAAAAATGAAGAGCGAAGAAAAATCAAAAGTGGGAGTGCAGAGAGAGAGTTCGGCCAGTGAGAGAAAAAAAGAAGAGATGGCCGAGAAAAAGGAGAGCAAAGAGAGCAAGGGAGAGAAAATTGAGAGGGCTGAAAAGAATTCACAATCAGCCAATGAGAGAAAAGTAGAGAGAAAAACAAACTTTTATGCAAGAAAGAGTGGTGTGAGAAGAGCTTTGTTTTCTAATCAGCCGATGATTTTACTCATGTACAAGGAGGCGTTATTAAACACTAACGATTTTGATTCCACCTTGCATAGTTCTGCTGTTTCTCTTTTGCAGGAATATGAGGATATCTTTCCCGAGGAAACACCGCAAGGTTTACCTCCAATCCGCGGGATTGAACATCAAATAGACTTCATACCTAGAGCTACAATCCCAAACCGACCAGCCTATAGGAGTAATCCCGAGGAGACAAAGGAACTCCAACGGCAGGTAAGTGAGTTGATGGAGAAGGGACACGTGAGAGAAAGCATGAGCCCGTGCGTCGTACCAGTTTTACTTGTGCCCAAGAAAGATGGGACTTGGAGGATGTGCGTTGATTGTCGAGCCATCAACAACATCACGGTAAAGTATCGACATCCCATTCCTCGCTTGGATGACATGTTAGATGAATTGCATGGTGCTTGTGTGTTTTCTAAAATTGATCTGAAGAGTGGATATCATCAAATTCGCATGAAAGAGGGAGATGAGTGGAAAACGGCTTTCAAAACAAAACAAGGCTTGAAACACTTGAAGGGCCAACACAAGCTGAACAAGAGGCATCCTCGTTGGGTAGAATTCATAGAGACGTTTCCGTATGTCATTCGCTACAAGCAAGGAAAGGAAAACGTCGTTGCCGATGTACTTTCTCGCAGGTATGTCTTAATCTCAACTCTTAATGCTAAACTACTGGGTTTTGAACACATTAAAGAGTTATATGCTGATGACCATGACTTTAGTACTGAGTATCAAGCTTGTGAGAGATTTGCTAGTGGTAAGTACTTTAGGCATGAGGGATACTTGTTTCGGGAGAATAAATTATGTGTGCCTAAATGTTCATTAAGAGATTTGCTAGTGAGAGAATCCCATGGGGGAGGATTGATGGGACATTTTGGAGTAATGAAGACTTTAGCTATGTTGCAGGAACACTTCTATTGGCCACATATGAAACGAGATGTTGAGAGGCTTTGTGGTAGATGTGTAACTTGTAGGTAAGCTAAATCAAGAGTGCAGCCCCATAGTTTGTACACCCCTTTACCAATACCTAGTGAACCTTGGATTGATATTTCGATGGATTTTGTGTTAGGTTTGCCTAGGTCTAAACGGGGAAGAGACTCAATATTTGTGGTCGTGGATAGGTTTTCAAAGATAGCCCATTTTATTCCATGCCACAAGACATATGATGCTTCCAATGTTGCTGATTTGTTCTTTAGGGAAATTGTGAGACTTCATGGTATGCCTACGACAATTGTTTCTGATAGGGACACCAAGTTCTTAAGCTACTTTTGGAAGACTTTGTGGGCTAAGTTAGGGACTAAGCTATTGTTTTCAACTCCTTGTCACCCTCAAACCGATGGTCAAACAGAAGTTGTGAATAGAACCTTGTCTACTTTGTTGAGGGCTGTCATTAAAAAGAACATCAAAACATGGGAGGAGTGTTTACCACATGTTGAGTTTGCTTATAATCGATCTGTTCATTCTGCTACACAATTTTCACCGTTTGAAATTGTTTATGGTTTTAATCCTTTAACTCCTTTGGATTTAATGCCATTACCTTTGTCTGAGCATGTGAATTTAGATGGAAAAAGAAAAGCTGATCTTGTTAAGTAGATACACGAGAAGGCAAGACTCAACATCGAGCGAAGGACTAAACAATATGCTAAACAAGCCAACAAAGGGCGTCACAAGCTCGTCTTCGAACCCGGCGATTGGGTGTGGTTGCACTTACACAGGGAACAGTTTTCGAAACAAAGGAAATCCAAGCTGTTGCCTAGAGGGGACGGTCCTTTTCAAATCCTTGAAAGGATCAATGATAATGCATACAAGCTAGACTTGCCAGGTGAGTATGGTGTAAGTGCCTCCTTTAATGTTTCTGATCTAAGTCCTTTTGATGCAGGCGATGATTTGAGGACAAATCCCTCTCAAGAGGAGGGGAATGATGAGGACATCGTTAGCACAAGCAAGAGCACTTGAGAGACATATTCAGATCCAATTCAAGTTCCCATTTGTCCGGTTACGAGAGCTCGTGCGAAGAAGTTTAAAGAAACACTTATTGGGCTGATTCAAGCAACTTGGGCTCAAGCTATTGCATGGAGGCCCATTGAGGGAATTGCATGCGACAACCAGACCAACAAATGCGTGATTGAAGCTCTAGAAGGGATTGAGTAATTTCCATTTCAGTTACTTTCCCGTTTTGAGGCGACACATGGTGAGAAGAATCAGCTTATTTACCTTTTAATGTCTAGTTTCCTTTTTTGCGTTTGTGTTATTTCTATTATTGTAAGGCTTTTAAGCCATTAAGGGAACTTTCCTTATTTAGTTTAGATTTGACATTTGGTAAATGATTTTCCCGAAATTCCATGGGAATTTGGAGCTGAAAATTCGCATAGGAACCCCTATATATTGTAACGAATTTCATTCAATGGAATACAAGTATTAACACAATTTGAGGTTTTAATTCTCTTTGGTTCCTAAACGAACTATTTGAACTTATCGGAATTTTCTGTGACGTTCATAGACTTATCAATCAGTCCATCCATAGCTGATTGTGGCGTCCTCACATACCAAGACTTATCAGTCAGTCCATCCATAGCTGATTGTGGCGTCCTCACATACCAAGGTTCGTGCTTCTTGTTGGGCATCGGGTCGCGGTTCCATCCAAAACCGGTTAGAAATTTTGATCTTGGAAACCAATCTTGGTTAGGGTCGCGTTAGCTCTTGGTGTGGTTCGTATCAAAAGGGGGCGTCGTGGGTGTGAATCTTCCACAACGGTTTTTATAAAAACTGTTTGATAAGAACCCCGCCAAGAACTAACGCGACCCTAACCAAAATTGGTCTCCAAGATCAAAATTCCTAACCGGTTTTGAATGGAACCGCAACCCAATGCCTAACAAAAAGCCCAAACCTTGGTATGTGAGGACGCCACAATCAGCTCTGGATGGACTGATTGATAAGTCTATGAATGCCACGGAATTTTCTGATGAGTTTGAATAGTTCCTTTAGGAACTGAAGAGAATTAAACCTCAAATTGTATGTTAAAACTTATTCTCCATTGAATGAAATTCATTACAATATATAGTGGTTCCCCTATGCGAATTTTTAGCTCCTAATTCCCCATGGAATTTCGGGCAAATCAATTACCAAAATGTCTAATCTAAAGCAAATAAGGTATGTTCCCTTAATGGCTTTAAAGCCTTACAAGAATGGAAAATAAAAGACACGCATGTTTTCTAAAAGAAAAAAAAGGAAACTAGACATTAAAAGGTAAATAGCTGATTATTCCCGCCAGTTATCGTCTCAAAATTGGAAAGTAACTGAAATGGAAAGTAGCTTGATTATTTCAACCATATGGTGCTAATCACTTGTTGATTCTGCAAACATAATTACTCGATCCCTTCTAGAACTTGAATCATGCATTTGTTGGTCTGGAAGTTACATGCAATTCCCTCAATGGGCCTCCATGCCATAGCTTGAGCCCAAGTTGCTTGAATCAGCCCAATAGGCATTTCTTTGAACTTCTTCGCACGAGCTCTTGTAACCAGACCAATGGGAGCTTGAATTGGATCTGAATATGTCTCATCCCACGTGTTCTTGCTTGTGCTAATGATGTCCTCATCATTCCCCTCCTCTTGAGAGGGATTTGTCCTCAAATCATCTCCTGCATGAAAAGGACTTAAGTCAGAAACATAAAAGGAGGCACTTACACCATACTCACCTGGAAAGTCTAGCTTGTACGCAATATCGTTGATCCTTTCGAGAATTTGAAAAGGACCGTCCCCTCTAGGCAACAGCTTGGATTTCCTTTGTTTCGAAAACCGTTCCTTACGTAAGTGCAACCACACCCAATCGTCGGGCTCGAAGACGAGCTTGTGACGCCCTTTGTTGGCTTGTTCAGCATATTGTTTAGTCCTTTGCTCGATGTTGAGTCTTGCCTTCTCGTGTATCTGCTTAACAAGGTCAGCTTTTCTTTTTCCATCTAAATTCACACGCTCAGACAAAGGTAATAGCATTAAATCCAAAGGAGTTAAAGGATTAAAACCATAAAAAATTTCAAATGGTGAAAATTGAGTAGCAGAATGAACAGATCGATTATAAGCAAACTCAACATGTGGTAAAACACTCCTCCCATGTTTTGATGTTCTTTTTAATGACAGCCCGTAACAAAGTAGACAAGGTTCTATTCACAACTTCTGTTTGACCATCGGTTTGAGGGTGACAAGTAGTCGAAAACAATAGCTTAGTCCCTAACTGATGAGGACATCGTTAGCACAAGCAAGAGCACGTGGGAGACTTTTTCAGATCCAATTCAAGTTCCCATTGGTCCAGTTACGAGAGCTCGTGCGAAGAAGTTCAAAGAAACGCTTATTGGGCTGATTCAAGCAACTTGGGCTCAAGCCATTGCATGGAGGCCCATTGAGGGAATTGCATGCGAAAATCAGACTAATAAATGCGTGATTCAAGCTATAGAAGGGATTGAGTAATTTCCATTTCAGTTACTTTCCCATTTTGAGGCGACACATGGCGAGAAGAATCAGTTTTGACCTTTTAATGTCTAGTTTCCTTTTTTTCCGTTTCTGGTATTTCTATTATTGTAAGGCTTTTAAGCCATTAAGGGAACTTTCCTTATTTAGTCTAGATTTGACTTTTGTTAAATGAGTTTCCCGAAATTCCATGGGGAATTAGGAGCTGAAAATTCGCATAGGAACCCCTATATATTGTAACGAATTTCAATCAATGGGAGACAAGTAATAACACACAATTTGAGGTTTAATTCTCTTTGGTTCCTAAACGAACTATTCGAACTTATCGGAAATTTCCGTGGCGTTCATAGACTTATCAATCAGTCCATCCATAGCTGATTGTGGCGTCCTCACATACCAAGACTTATCAATCGGTCTCTCCATAGCTGATTGTGGCGTCCTCACATACCAAGACTTATCAATCGGTCTCTCCATAGCTGATTGTGGCGTCCTCACATACCAAGGTTCGTGCTTCTTGTTGGGCATCGGGTCGCGGTTCCATCCAAAACCGGTTAGAAAGTTGATCTTGGAAACCAACTTCGGTTAGGGTCGCGTCAGTTCTTGGCGTGGTTCGTATCATTTGGTAATCAGAGCGAGGTTCTAATCAGGTTTTGCTTATCCGTTCTCTTAGTTTATGTTTGTTTTAGTTATTCATAAGTTTTTGATTTCCATTATCAAAGTCGGTTAAAAAAAAAAAAAAAAAAAAAAAAAAAAAAGATCCGAAAAGAAAAGAAAGAAAGAAAAGAAAAAAAAAAAAAAAAAAGGAAAAGAAGAAAAACAAGAGGAACCGAAAAAAAAAAAAAAAAAAAAAAAAAAAAAAAAAGGCATCCGAAATTGGTATTCATTGTTTAAGGAATCCGAAATTGAATTCCCTGCATAGACCAAAATTTTTTGCTGAAATTTTGTTCCTTTTGGGTGTGATTCTGAATGCCTAAATTCTTTGTTCCTGTTATAGTCTTGTCTCTTTGGTAATCTATTTGTGAATTGTCAAGGAAATTTTTGATATTGATTTGACTAGTTTTATAGGAACTGAGTGAGAATTAAAGAGTGGAAAAAGGCATAGAGGCGAGAGCATTTGAGTGGACAAAAGCCGAAAGTATTGAGTGCAAACACGAGTGAAATTGAGTGAACCATTTCACGAGTGAAACACGTAAGGGAGTGTGGTAAGGTCCTTTGGAAAATGTCAAACAACAGCAAGAACACTAATGAGGGTACCTCGGGTGCAGCAGACCCAAAACTTCTTATGGAAGCAATGTTGGGGGAGATGAGGCGATTGTTGAGGGGAGAGATAGGACAGCTTCATGAGAGGATAGACCGGATAGAGAATGCACGTGTGGAACAGCCACAACATGTTCCTCATGCGCGAAGGCGAGAAAGGGTTCCGGTTAGAGGAGAGGTTGATGACTACTATAGGAATGATGGGGAAGAGTTTGACGAAGGAGAAGATTCAGCGGGTAGTCACCGAAGATTTGGACGGGATAGAGGAGTTAGGAACAGGGAAGATGATAGTCTGAGAGGCATAAAAATGAAGATACCATCATTTCAAGGCAAATCCAATCCAGAAGCGTACCTAGAATGGGAGAAGAAAATGGAGTTCATCTTTGACTGCCACTACTATTCCGAGGCGAAGAAGGTAAAATTGGCTGTAATTGAATTTTCTGATTATGCTATTACTTGGTGGGATCAGCTTGTTATAAACAGGAGACGAAATAGAGAGCGACCTATTGAGTCATGGGAAGAGATGAAGACGGTGATGAGAAAGCGATTTGTGCCAACTTACTACTACCGGGAGTTGTACAACAAGCTACAAAACCTTAAGCAGGGCAACCGGAGTGTAGAGGAGTACTATAAGGAGATGGAGGTTATGATGATTCGGGCTAATATAGAGGAGGATCGGGAGGCTACAATGGCAAGGTTTTTGGCGGGCTTGAACCGAGAAATTCACAATGCCGTTGAGTTACAACATTATGTGGAGTTGGAGGACATGGTGCACATGGCTATTAAAATTGAGAATCAACTTATGAGGAGGGGCAGTAGCACACGTCCAAGCCAAAACCCGAATACATCGGCTTGGAAAACCAACCAATGGAAGAGGGATGAGAAGCAACCCAACCCCAAGCCAAAGATCGAGCAAAAACAAGAGGTGGCCAGCCATGGGAATCAAGGTAAATCCGATTCTTCCACTACTCGGACTCGTGATATTAAATGTTTTAAATGTCAAGGCAGGGGTCATATGGCAAGCCAATGTCCGAACAAACGAGTTATGGTGATGCGGGACAATGGAGACATTGAAACCGAGGAAGATTCGGACAATGATTCTATGCCTTCATTAGAGGATGTCGACGATGAGGAGTGCGCTGTCCAAGGAGAATTGTTGGTCACAAGGAGAGCTTTAAGTGTGCAAGCCAAAGAAGAAGATGAAGAGGTGCAACGGGAAAACATCTTCCACACTAGGTGCCACGTTCAAAACAAGGTATGTAGTGTGATTATTGATGGTGGGAGTTGTACTAATGTTGCAAGCACAACCATGGTAGAGAAGTTAGGGCTGCCAACAATTAAGCATCCTCGGCCATATAAATTGCAATGGTTAAATGATACTGGTGAGGTAAAGGTGCATAAACAGGTGTTAGTTCCTTTTCGCATTGGAAGATATGAAGATGAAGTTTTGTGCGATGTGGTTCCGATGCAAGCTGGGCACTTGTTGTTAGGCAGACCATGGCAATTTGATCGGCGAGTTAAGCATGATGGTTTCACCAACAAGTACTCATTTGTTCACAATCAAAAGACGATCACTCTTGTTCCATTAACACCAAAACAGGTCTATGAAGACCAAGTGAGCTTACAGAGAGAAAGTGATAAAAAAATAAAGAGTGAAGAAAAATCAAGAGTGGGAGTGCAGAGAGAGAGTTCGGCCAGTGAGAGAAAAAAAGAAGAGATGGCCGAGAAAAAGGAGAGCAAAGAGAGCAAGGGAGAGAAAATTGAGAGGGCTGAAAAGAATTCACAATCAGCTAATGAGAGAAAAGTAGAGAGAAAAACAAACTTTTATGCAAGAAAGAGTGATGTGAGAAGAGCTTTGTTTTCTAATCAGCCGATGATTTTACTCATGTACAAGGAGGCGTTATTAAACACTAACGATCTTGATTCCACCTTGCATAGTTCTGTTGTTTCTCTTTTGCAGGATTTTGAGGATATCTTTCCCGAGGAAACACCGCAAGGTTTACCTCCAATCCGTGGGATTGAACATCAAATCGACTTCATACCTGGAGCTACAATCCCAAACCGACCAGCCTATAGGAGTAATCCCGAGGAGACAAAGGAACTCCAACGGCAGGTAAATGAGTTGATGGAAAAGGGACACGTGAGAGAAAGCATGAGCCCGTGCGCCGTACCAGTTTTACTTGTGCCTAAGAAAGATGGGACTTGGAGGATGTGCGTTGATTGTCGAGCCATCAACAACATCACGGTAAAGTATCGACATCCCATTCCTCGCTTGGATGACATGTTAGATGAATTGCATGGTGCTTGTGTGTTTTCTAAAATTGATCTAAAGAGTGGATATCATCAAATTCGCATGAAAGAGGGAGATGAGTGGAAGACGGCTTTCAAAACAAAACAAGGCTTGTATGAGTGGTTGGTAATGCCTTTCGGTTTAACCAATGCGCCCAGCACATTTATGCGTTTAATGAACCATGTTTTGCGAGCTTTTATTGGAAAATTTGTTGTTGTTTATTTTGATGATATCCTTATCTATAGCAGCAATTTGGACGAACATATTGAACATTTGAAACTTGTTTTAGATGTTTTGCGGAAGGAAAAGTTGTATGCTAACCTCAAGAAATGTACCTTTTGCACAGATAAGCTTGTGTTTCTTGGTTTTGTTGTTAGTGCTCAAGGTATACAGGTTGATGAAGAAAAGGTGCGAGCCATCCAGGAATGGCCGAGTCCAACTAGTGTGGGAAACGTACGGAGTTTTCATGGACTTGCTAGTTTCTACCGGCGGTTTGTGAAAGATTTCAGTACTATAGCCGCACCACTGACTGAAGTGATCAAAAAGAATGTTGGGTTTAGATGGGGAGAAGAGCAAGAAAAGGCATTTCAGCTACTCAAGGAGAAGTTGACAAATGCTCCATTGTTATCTTTACCTAATTTTGCCAAAACTTTTGAGATTGAATGTGATGCTTCAGGTGTTGGAATTGGTGCTGTTTTAATGCAGGAGGGGAGACCAATAGCATATTTCAGTGAGAAGCTGAATGGGGCAACTCTTAATTACCCAACTTATGATAAAGAGATGTATGCATTGGTTCGGGCATTAGAGACGTGGCAGCACTACCTATGGCCTAAGGAGTTCGTGATTCACACTGATCATGAGTCCCTGAAACACTTGAAGGGCCAGCACAAGCTGAACAAGAGGCATGCTCGTTGGGTAGAATTCATAGAGACGTTTCCATATGTCATTCGCTACAAGCAAGGTAAGGAAAACGTCGTTGCCGATGCACTTTCTCGCAGGTATGTCTTAATCTCAACTCTTAACGCTAAACTACTGGGTTTTGAACACATTAAAGAGTTATATGCTGATGACCATGACTTTCGTACTGAGTATCAAGCTTGTGAGAGATCTGCTAGTGGTAAATACTTTAGGCATGAGGGATACTTGTTTCGGGAGAATAAATTATGTGTGCCTAATTGTTCATTAAGAGATTTGCTAGTGAGGGAATCCCATGGGGGAGGATTGATGGGACATTTTGGAGTAGTGAAAACTTTAGCTATGTTGCAGGAACACTTCTATTGGCCACATATGAAACGAGATGTTGAGAGGCTTTGTGGTAGATGTGTAACTTGTAGGCAGGCTAAATCAAGAGTGCAGCCCCATGGTTTTTACACCCCTTTACCAATACCTAGTGAACCTTGGATTGATATTTCGATGGATTTTGTGTTAGGTTTGCCTAGGTCTAAACGGGGAAGAGACTCAATATTTGTGGTCGTGGATAGGTTTTCAAAGATGGCTCATTTTATTCCATGCCACAAGACAGATGATGCTTCCAATGTTGCTGATTTGTTCTTTAGGGAAATTGTGAGACTTCATGGTATGCCTAGGACAATTGTTTCTGATAGGGACCCCAAGTTCTTAAGCTACTTTTGGAAGACTTTGTGGGCTAAGTTAGGGACTAAGCTATTATTTTCAACTACTTGTCACCCTCAAACCGATGGTCAAACAGAAGTTGTGAATAGAACCTTGTCCACTTTGTTAAGGGCTGTCATTAAAAAGAACATCAAAACATGGGAGGAGTGTTTACCACATGTTGAGTTTGCTTATAATCGATCTGTTCATTCTGCTACACAATTTTCACCGTTTGAAATTGTTTATGGTTTTAATCCTTTAACTCCTTTGGATTTAATGCCATTACCTTTGTCTGAGCATGTGAATTTAGATGGAAAAAGAAAAGCTGATCTTGTTAAGCAGATACACGAGAAGGCAAGACTCAACATCGAGCGAAGGACTAAACAATATGCTGAACAAGCCAACAAAGGGCGTCACAAGCTCGTCTTCGAACCCGGTGATTGGGTGTGGTTGCACTTACGCAAGGAACGGTTTCCGGAACAAAGGAAATCCAAGCTATTGCCTAGAGGGGACGGTCCTTTTCAAGTTCTCGAAAGGATCAATGATAATGCGTACAAGCTAGACTTGCCAGGTGAGTATGGTGTAAGTGCCTCCTTTAATGTTTCTGACCTAAGTCCTTTTGATGCAGGCGATGATTTGAGGACAAATCCTTTTCAAGAGGAGGGGAATGATGAGGACATCGTTAGCACAAGCAAGAGCACGTGGGAGACTTTTTCAGATCCAATTCAAGTTCCCATTGGTCCAGTTACGAGAGCTCGTGCGAAGAAGTTCAAAGAAACGCTTATTGGGCTGATTCAAGCAACTTGGGCTCAAGCCATTGCATGGAGGCCCATTGAGGGAATTGCATGCGAAAATCAGACTAATAAATGCGTGATTCAAGCTATAGAAGGGATTGAGTAATTTCCATTTCAGTTACTTTCCCATTTTGAGGCGACACATGGCGAGAAGAATCAGTTTTGACCTTTTAATGTCTAGTTTCCTTTTTTTCCGTTTCTGGTATTTCTATTATTGTAAGGCTTTTAAGCCATTAAGGGAACTTTCCTTATTTAGTCTAGATTTGACTTTTGTTAAATGAGTTTCCCGAAATTCCATGGGGAATTAGGAGCTGAAAATTCGCATAGGAACCCCTATATATTGTAACGAATTTCAATCAATGGGAGACAAGTAATAACACACAATTTGAGGTTTAATTCTCTTTGGTTCCTAAACGAACTATTCGAACTTATCGGAAATTTCCGTGGCGTTCATAGACTTATCAATCAGTCCATCCATAGCTGATTGTGGCGTCCTCACATACCAAGACTTATCAATCGGTCTCTCCATAGCTGATTGTGGCGTCCTCACATACCAAGACTTATCAATCGGTCTCTCCATAGCTGATTGTGGCGTCCTCACATACCAAGGTTCGTGCTTCTTGTTGGGCATCGGGTCGCGGTTCCATCCAAAACCGGTTAGAAAGTTGATCTTGGAAACCAACTTCAGTTAGGGTTGCGTCAGTTCTTGGCGTGGTTCGTATCACTTACTCCACAAAGTCTTCCAAAAGTAGCTTAAGAATTTGGTGTCCCTATCAGAAACAATTGTCCTAGGCATACCATGAAGTCTCACAATTTCCCTAAAGAACAAATCAGCAACATTGGAAGCATCATCTGTCTTGTGGCATGGAATAAAATGGGCCATCTTGGAAAACCTATCGACGACCACAAATATCGAATCTCTTCCCTGTTTAGACCTAGGCAAACCTAACACAAAATCCATCGAAATATCAGTCCAGGGTTCACTAGGTGTTGGTAAAGGAGTGTGATGTTTCCCACATCGGTTAGAGAGGGTGGTCTTGGGTGTTATATATATGGGTTTACAATCCTCCCCTCACGAGCTAGCTTTTGGGGTGGAGTTAGGTGGGTTCATATAATCTGGTATCAGAGCCAAACCTCTGCTGGTCAGTGGGCACATGTACAAAGGTTCCCTGTCGCTTGTGTGGGTTAACGACGGAGTTGGCACGAGGACGTGCAGTCTAAAGGGGTCAGGAATGATGTGTCCCACATCGGTTAGAGAGGGTGGTCTTGGGTGTTATATATATGGGCTCACAATCCTCCCCTCACGAGCTAGCTTTTGGGGTGGAGTTAAATGGGTTCATATAAGAGTGTACAAATCGTGGGGCTGCACTCTTGATTTAGCCTGCCTACAAGTTACACATCTACCACAAAGCCTCTCAACATCTCATTCATATGTGGCCAATAGAAGTGTTCTTGCAACACAGCCAAAGTCTTCATTACTCCAAAATGTCCCATCAATCCTCCCCCATGGGATTCTCTCACTAGCAAATCTCTTAATGAACAATTAGGCACACATAATTTATTCTCCCGAAACAAGTATCCCTCATGCCTTAAGTACTTACCACTAGCAAATCTCTCACAAGCTTGATACTCAGTACTAAAGTCATGGTCATCAGCATATAACTCTTTAATATGTTCAAAACCCAGTAGTTTAGCATTAAGAGTTGAGATTAAGACATACCTGCGAGAAAGTGCATCGACAACGATGTTTTCCTTACCTTGCTTGTAGCAAATGACATACGAAAACGTCTCTATGAATTCCACCCAATGAGCATTCCTCTTGTTCAGCTTGTGTTGGCCCTTCAAGTGTTTCAGGGACTCATGATCGGTGTGAATCACGAACTCCTTAGGCCATAGGTAATGCTGCCACATCTCTAATGCCTGAACCAATGCATACATCTCTTTATCATAAGTTGGGTAGTTAAGAGTTGCCCCATTCAACTTCTCACTGAAATATGCTACTAGTCTCCCTTCCTGCATTAAAACAGTGCCAATTCCAACACCTGAAGCATCACATTCAATCTCAAAAGTTTTGGAAAAATTAGGTAAAGATAACAATGGAGTATTAGTCAACTTCTCCTTGATTAACTGAAATGACTTTTCTTGCTCTTTTCCCCATCTAAACCCAACATTCTTCTTGATCACTTCAGTCAGTGGTGCGGCTATGGTACTGAAATCTTTCACAAACCGTCGGTAGAAACTAGCAAGTCCATGAAAACTCCATACGCTTTCCACACTAGTTGTACTCGACCACTCCTGGATGGCTTGCACCTTTTCTTCATCAACCTGTATACCTTGAGCACTAACAACAAAACCAAGAAACACAAGCTGATCTGTGCAAAAGGTACACTTCTTGAGGTTAACATACAACTTCTCCTTTCTAAGCACATCCAAAACAAATTTTAAATGCGCTACATGTTGGTCCATGTCTTTGCTATAAATGAGTATACCATCAAAATACACAAGAACAAACCTGCCAATAAATGCACGTAATACATGATTCATTAAATGCATAAATGTACTTGGAGCATTAGTTAAACCAAATGGCATTACTAACCACTCATACAGTCCATATTTTGTCTTAAAGGCAGTTTTCCATTCATCACCCTCTTTCATGCGTATTTGATGGTATCCACTTTTCAAATCAATTTTTGAGAACACAGAAGCACCATGCAATTCATCCAATATATCATCTAAATAAGGAATAGGATGGCGATACTTTACCGTGATATTGTTAATGGTTCTGCAATCTACGCACATCCTCCATGTCCCATCCTTCTTAGGCACGAGTAAGACTGGAACGACGCACGGGCTCATACTTTCTCTCACGTACCCCTTTTTCATCAACACACTGACCTGCCTTTGAAGCTCCTTTGTCTCCTCGGGGTTGCTTCTATAAGCCGGTCAGTTTGGAATGGAAGCGCTAGGTACAAAATCAATCTGATGTTCTATTCCCTGAATTGGTGGCAAACCATCAGGCACCTCATCTAGAAATACATCCTCAAATTCCTGCAACAGAGAAACAACAGAACTAGGCAATGCAGGGTCAAGTTCATTAGTGTTTAAAAGCGCCTCTTTGTACAAAAGTAAAATAATTGGCTGATTTGAAAACATTGCCCTTTTAATTTCACCGCCGCTCGCATAGAAGTTTGTTTTTCTCTCTGCTTTTCTCTCATTGGTTGATTGTGAATTTTTTTCAGCCCTCTCAATTTTCTCTCCCTTGCTCTCTTTGCTCTCCTTTTTCTCGGCCATCTCTTCTTTTTTTCTCTCATTGGCCGAACTCTCTCTCTACACTCCCACTCTTGATTTTTCTCCACTCTTCATTTTTTTTATCACTTTCTCTCTGTAAGCTCACTTGGTCTTCATAGACCTGTTTTGGTGTTAACGGAACAAGACTGATCATTTTTTGATTGTGATCAAATGAGTACTTGTTGGTGAAACCATCATGTTTAACTCGCCGATCAAATTGCCATGGTCTGCCTAATAACAAGTGCCTAGCTTGCATCGGAACCACATTGTACAAAACTTCATCTTCATATCTTCCAATGCGAAAAGAAACTAACACTTGCTTATGCATCTTTACCTCACCACTATCATTTAACCATTGCAATTTATATGGTCGAGGATGCTTACTTGTTGGCAACCCTAACTTCTCTACCATGGTTGTACTAGCAACATTAGTACAACTTCCACCATCAATAATCACACTACATACCTTGTTTTGGACGTGGCACCTTGTGTGGAAGATGTTTTCCCGTTGCACCTCTTCATCTTCTTCTTTGGCTTGCACACTTAAA
The DNA here is from genome assembly GCA_025403435.1 of Artocarpus heterophyllus. NCBI lineage: Eukaryota > Viridiplantae > Streptophyta > Magnoliopsida > Rosales > Moraceae > Artocarpus > Artocarpus heterophyllus. The sequence goes on along the minus strand of CM046340.1, from coordinate 19,542,474 downwards.
GCTCTCCTTGTAACCAACAATTCTCCTTGGACAGCGCACTCCTCATCGTCGGCATCCTCTAATGAAGGCATAGAATCGTTGTCCGAATCCTCGTCGGTTTCAATCTCTCCATTGTTGTTGTTATTTGACTTTTTTTTTCTTTACAAAACAAAGTAAGAAACAATGCAAAGGACCTTACAACACTCCCTTACATGTTTCACTCGTGAAATGGTTCACTCAATTTCACTCGTGTTTGCACTCAATACTTTTGGCTTTTGTCCACTCTAATGCTCTCTCCTCTATGCCTTTTTCCACTCGGTAATTCTCACTCAGTTCCTATAAAACTAGTCAAATCAATATCAAAATTTCCTTGACAATTCAAAAATAGATTACCAAGGAGGCTCAGATTAGAAACAAGAATAATTTAGGCTTTTGGAAATCACACCCAAAAGGAACGAAATTTGAGCAAAAAATTTTGGTCTTTGCAGGGAATTCAATTTTGGGTTCCTTAAACCATGAATAACAAGAATTTAAAAAAAAAATTAAGGAAGGTTCCCAGACTCTAAATTCGACTATTTTTTTTTACCCGGCTTTGATAATGGAAATCAAAACTCACGAATAACTGAAACAAACATAAATTAAGGGAACGAATAAGCAAAACCTGATTAGAACCTCGCTCTGATTACCAAATGATACGAACCCTGCCAAGAACTGACGCGACCCTAACCAAAATTGGTCTCCAAGATTAAAATTCCTAATAGGTTTTTAATGGAACCGCGACCCGATGCCTAACAAGAAGCACGAACCTGGGTATAAGAGGATGCCACAATCAACTATGGACGGACTGATTGATGAGTCTATGAACGCCACAGAATTTTTCGATAAGTTTGAATAGTTCATCAAAGAACCGAGAGAATTAAACCTCAAATTGTGTGTTAAAAACTTATCTCCATTGATTGAAATTCGTTACAATATATAGGGGTTTCCCCTTTGCTAATTTTCAACTCCTAATTGCCCATGGAATTTTGGCAAATCAATTACCAAAAAAAAAAAAGGTCTAATCTAAAGCAAATAAGGTAAGTTCCCTTAATAGCTTAAAAGCCTTACAATAATAGGAAATAAAGAAATGCATGTTTTCTAAAAAGAAAAAAAGGAAACTAGATAATAAAATGGTAAATAGCTTATTCTTCTTGCCACTTGTCGCCTCAAAACGGGAAAGTAACTGAAATGGAAAGTAGCTTGATTATTTGCAGCCATATGGTGCTAATCACTTGTTGATTCTGCAGACATGATTACTCGGTCCCTTCTGGAACTTGAATCATGCATTTGTTGGTCTGGATGTCACATGCAATTCCCTCAATGGGCCTTCATGCAATAGCTTGAGCCCAAGTTGCTTGAATCAGCCCAATAAGCATTTCTTTGAACTTCTTCGCACGAGCTCTCATAACCGGACCAATGGGAACTTGAATTGGATCTAAATATGTCTCATCCCATGTGCTCTTGCTTGTGCTAACGATGTCCTCATCAATTTTAGGCTTAAAATTAGGATTAGTAGTTATGTTTGAATTTGTCAACTTTCCTGTGTAATTTTGGGCCTATAAATAGGCGTTTCTAAGGATAATGAACGAATGAATGTTTATTTTCTGAGAGAGAAAATTCTTTCTTTGGTTCTTTGACGAACTACACGAAGTCTTCGGATCAATCCGGGCGTTCAACCCTGACTTATCAATCAAGCTTTCCATCCTTGATTGTGGCGTCTACAATATACCAAGGTTCTTGCTTCGATATAAGCAACGGGTCGCGGTGACTTCCATCCAAATCTGAGTAGAAATGGTCTTGGTGCCTTTTTTATTGATAACGGGTTTCGTTAGTATATTGGCGAGGTTCTTATCATCTAGGATCACAATTCTGGGTGGTAAACAATATGCTTTTGTAATTGTAGATGATTTTCAAGATACACATGGGTTTTGTTTTTAGCAAATAAGGACTATGCATTACAAATGTTTTCATACTTTTGCAAGAGTTCAAAATGAACAAAGCTACATGATCACTTCAATTAGAAGTGACCATGGAGGCGACTTTGATAGTGATGCCTTTGAGTTGTTTTGCAACAAGAAAGGCTATGAACATAATTTTTTGGCACCTAGAACACCACAAGAAAATGGAGTTATTGAAAGAAAAACTAGAGTCTTGCAAGAAATGGCTAGGATTATGCTTAACAAAAATGGTTTACGAAAATATTTTTGGGTCGAAGCCATTACTACATCTTGCTATGTAGTTAATAGAGTTCTTGTTAGACCAAAATGAACAAAACTCCATATGAGCTTTGGAAGGATAGAAAACCCAATATCTGTTATTTCAAAGTTTTTGGTTGCAAATGCTTTATTTTAAACACTAAAGATAATTTGTGAAAATTTGATTTAAAATCCGACGTTGGTATCTTTCTTGGTTGTTCTACCTCAAGAAAAGCTTATAGAGTATTTAACAAAAGAACTCTTGTTGTAGAAGAATCTATGCATGTTGTTTTTGATGAAACTAATGCTTCATAGATAGAATAGAAAATGATGATTACCTAGGTTTGGAGAATCAAATGAAGAATCTAGAGATAAAAAACAATGCAATCAATACAAATAAAGACTCCATTCAAGCTTCACTAAAGAATGAGCAACAAGTAGAAGAAGCACCAAAAGGAGAAGGTACTTTATAATCATTTCTAAAAGATTGGAGCTATCACCCTTATCACCCTTATACCGACATTATTGCTCATGACAGTCCAACCCATGGGGTGAGAACAAGAGCATCATTGAAAAATATTTGTAACAATTTAGCTTTTCTTTCCCAAATTAAACAAAAAAGTTTTAAAGAAGCCAAAAATGATGAATTTTGGATTTTGGCAATGCAAGAAGAGCTAAATCAATTTGAAAGAAATGATGTTTAGGAACTTGTTCCTAAGCCTAGTTCTCAATCCGTAATTGGAACTAAATGGTTTTTAGCAATAAAAAGGATGAGCAAGGTAATGTTGTGAGAAACGGGGCTAGACTAGTGGCCCAAGGTTTCTATCAACAAGAAGGTATTGATTATGAAGAAACCGTCGTACTAGTTGCTCATCTAGAATCCATTAGGATGTTGCTTGCTTTTGCGTACTACAAGGGATTTACTCTTTATCAAATGGATGTCAAAAGTGCATTCTTAAATGGATACATTTTAGAAGATGTCTATGTAGCAGAAGCACTTGGTTTCAAAAACCATAAGTATCCAGATCATGTTTTCAAGTTGAAGAAAGCTTTGTATGGTCTAAAGCAAGCTCCTAGAGCTTGATATGAAAGACTAAGTAAATTCTTCATTGAAAATGATTTTTGTGTTGGAAAAACGTATACTACACTTTTCATCAAAAACAAGAGGTGAAGATTTAATCATTGTTCAAATATATGTTGATGACATTCTCTTTGGTGCTACTAACCACACTCTGTGTGAAGAGTTTTCCAATTGCATGCATTGTGAATACAAAATGAGCATGATGGGAGAATTAAACTTCTTCCTTGGACTTCGAATCAAGCAAACAAAGGAAGGGATTTTCATAAATCAAGCCAAGTATGTAAAAGATCTTCTCAAATGCTTCGAAATGGAGGATCTTAAACCAATGCCAACTCCCATGAGTTTATCAATTAATCTTGACAAAAATGATGATGGCAAGGCAGTGGACATTACAAAGTATAGAGGTATGATCGGATCCTTGCTATACGTAACTGCTAGTAGACCCAACATTATGTTTAGTGTAGGGCTTTGTTCTAGATTTCAATCATATCCAAAGGAATCCCACCTTAGTGCTGTTAAACGAATTTTTAGATATTTGAGTGGTACTAAGAACCTAGGATATGGTATCCCAAAGGCATACACTTAGACTTGTTAAGCTACTCCGATGTCGATTGGGCCGGTTGTACAATAGATAGAAAAAGCACAAGTGGATCTTATCACTTCCTAGGACTTGCATTAGCTTCATGGTTTAGAAAGAAATAAGCCACGATTGCACTTTCCACCATAGAAGCTAAATACATAACGGTGAGTAGTTGTTGTGCACAAGTCCTTTGGATGAAGAAAACTCTAAAAAACTTAGGACTAAGCTATGATCACGTTCAAATTTTGTGTGATAATACTAGTGCAATTAATCTATCAAAGAATATGGTCCTTCTCTCACGCACAAAGCATTTAGAAATTAGATATCACTTTTTACGTGATCATGTTCATAAAGGGGATATCATGATACGAACCCCGTCAAGAACTGACGCGACCCTAACAAAAATTGGTTTCCAAGATCAAAATTCCTAACCGGTTTTGGATGGAACCGCGACCCGATGCCTAACAAGAAGCATGAACCTTGGTATGTGAGGATGCCACAATCAGCTATGGATGGACTGATTGATAACTCAATGAACGCCACGGAATCTTTCGATAAGTTCGAATAGTTTGTTTAGGAACTGAAGAGAATTAAACCTCAAATTGTGTGTTAATACTTGTATTCAATTGATTGAAATTCGTTACAATATATAGGGGTTCCCCTATGCGAATTTTCAGCTCCTAATTGCCCATGGAATTTCGGGCAAATCAATTACCAAATGTCAAATCTAAAGCAAATAAGGAAAGTTCTCATAATGGCTTAAAGCCTTACAATAATAGAAATAAAACAAACACAAAAAAGGAAACTAGACATTAAAAGGTCATAACCTGATTCTTCTCGCCATGTGTCACCTCAAAACAGGAAAGTAACTGAAATGGAAATTACTCAATCCTTTCTAGAGCTTGAATCATGCATTTGTTGGTCTGGTTGTCGCATGCAATTCCCTCAATGGGCCTCCATGCAATGGCTTGAGCCCAAGTTGCTTGAATCAGCCCAATAAGCGTTTCTTTAAACTTCTTCGCACGAGCTCTCGTAACTGGACCAATGGGAACTTGAATTGGATCTGAATATGTCTCCCACGTGCTCTTGCTTGTACTAATGATGTCCTCATCATTCCCCTCCTCTTGAGAGGGATTTGTCCTCAAATCATCGCCTGCATCAAAAGGACTTAGATTAGAAACATTAAAGGAGGCACTTACACCATACTCACCTAGCAAGTCTAGCTTGTACGCATTATCGTTGATCCTTTCGAGAATTTGAAAAGGACCGTCCCCTCTAGGCAATAGCTTGGATTTCCTTTGTTTCGGAAACTGTTCCTTGCGTAAGTGCAACCACACCCAATCCCGGGCTAGAAGACGAGCTTGTGACGCCCTTTGTTGGCTTGTTCAGCATATTGTTTAGTCCTTCGCTCGATGTTGAGTCTTGCCTTCTCGTGTATCTGCTTAACAAGATCAGCTTTTCTTTTTCCATCTAAATTCACATGCTCAGACAAAGGTAATGGCATTAAATCCAAAGGAGTTAAGGGATTAAAACCATAAAGAATTTCAAATGGTGAAAATTGAGTAGCAGAATGAACAGATCGATTACAAGCAAACTCAACTTGTGGTAAACACTCCTCCCATGTTTTGATGTTCTTTTTAATGACAGCCCGCAACAAAGTAGACAAGGTTCTATTCACAACTTCTGTTTGACCATCGGTTTGTGGGTGACAAGTAGTTGAAAACAATAGTTTAGTCCCTAACTTAGCCCACAAAGTCTTCCAAAAGTAGCTTAAGAACTTGGTGTCCCTATCAGAAACAATTGTCCTAGGCATACCATGAAGTCTCACAATTTCCCTAAAGAACAAATCAGCAACATTGGTGATACGATCCTCGCCAAGAGCTGACGCGACCCTAACCAAGATTGGTTTCCAAGATCAAAATTTCTAACCGGTTTTGGATGGAACCGCGACCCGATGCCCAACAATAAGCACAAACCTTGGTATGTGAGGATGCCACAATCAGCTATGGATGGACTGATTGATAAGTCTTGGTATGTGAGGACGCCACAATCAGCTATGGATGGACTGATTGATAAGTCTATGAACGCCACGGAAATTTCCGATAAGTTCGAATAGTTCGTTTAGGAACCAAAGAGAATTAAACCTCAAATTGTGTTCCATTGAATGAAATTCGTTACAATATATAGGGGTTCCTATGCGAATTTTCAGCTCCTAATTCCCCATGGAATTTTGGGCAAATCAATTACCAAATCACCTAATCTAAAGCAAATAAGGTAAGTGTCCTTAATGGCTTAAAAGCTTTACAATAATAGAAATAAACAAACGAAAAAAAAGGAAACTAGACATTAAAAGGTCATAAGCTGATTCTTCTTGCCATGTGTCGCCTCAAAATGGGAAAGTAACTGAAATGAAAATTACTCAATCCCTTCTAGAGCTTGAATCACGCATTTGTTGGCCTGGTTTTCGCATGCAATTCCCTCAATGGGCCTCCATGCAATGGTTTGAGCCCAAGTTGCTTGAATCAGCCCAACAAGCGTTTCTTTAAACTTCTTCGCACGAGCTCTCGTAACTGGACCAATGGGAACTTGAATTGGATCTGAATATGTCTCCCACGTGCTCTTGCTTGTGCTAATGATGTCCTCATCATTCCCCTCCTCTTGAGAGGGATTTGTCCTCAAATCGTTGCCTGCATCAAAAGGACTTAGATCAGAAACATTAAAGGAGGCACTTACACCATTCTCACCTGGCAAGTCTAGCTTGTATGCATTATCATTGATCCTTTCGAGAATTTGAAAAGGACCGTCCCCTCTAGGCAATATGATGAGGACATCGTTAGCACAAGCAAGAGCATGTGGGAGACATATTCAGATCCAATTCAAGTTCCCATTGGTCCGGTTATGAGAGCTCGTGCGAAGAAGTTCAAAGAAACGCTTATTGGGCTGATTCAAGCAACTTGGGCTCAAGCCATTACATGGAGGCCCATTGAGGGAATTGCATGTGACATCCCGACCCACAAATGCGTGATTCAAGCTCCAAAAGGGATCGAGTAATTTCCATTTCAGTTACTTTCTCGTTTTGAGGTGACACATGGCGAGAAGAATCAGCTTATGACCTTTTAATGTCTAGTTTCCTTTTTTCTGTTTGTTTATTTCTATTATTGTAAAGCTTTTAAGCCATTAAGGACACTTACCTTATTTGCTTTAGATTAGGTGATTTGGTAATTGATTTGCCCGAAATTCCATGGGAATTAGGAGCTGAAAATTCGCATAGGAACCCCTATATATTGTAACAAATTTCATTCAATGGAAGACAAGTATTAACACAATTTGAGGTTTTAATTCTCTTTGGTTCCTAAACGAACTATTCGAACTTATCAAAAATTTCTGTGGCGTTCATAGACTTATCAATCAGTCCATCCATAGCTGATTGTGGCGTCCTCACATACCAAGACTTATCAGTCAGTCCATCCATAGCTGATTGTGGCGTCCTCACATACCAAGGTTCGTGCTTCTTGTTGGGCCTCGGGTCGCGGTTCCATCCAAAACCGGTTAGAAATTTTGATCTTGGAAACCAATCCTGGTTAGGGTCGCGTCAGCTCTTGGCGAGGTTCGTATCATTTGGTATCAGAGCGAGGTTATAATCAGGTTTTGCTTATCCGTTCTCTTAGTTTATGTTTGTTTCAGTATTCGTGAGTTTTGATTTCCATTATCAAAGTCGGTTTAAAAAAAAAAAAAAGATCCAAAAAGAAAAGAAAGAAAAGAAAAGAAAAGAAAAGAAAGAAAAGAAAAGAAAAAAAAAGGGAAAAAAAAACAAGAGGATCCGAAAAAAAAAATTTTATTTCAGATTCTTGTTATTCATTGTTTAAGGAATCCGAATTTGAATTCCTTGCATAGACCAAAAATTTTTTGTTCAAATTTTGTTCCTTTTGGGTGTGATTCTGAAAGCCTAAATTCTTTGTTCCTGTTATAGTCTTGTCTCTTTGGTAATCTATTTGTGAATTGTCAAGGAAATTTTTGATATTGATTTGACTAGTTTTATAGGAACTGAGTGAGAATTAACGAGTGGAAAAATGCATAGAGGCGAGAGCATTAGAGTGGACAAAAGCTGAAAGTATTGAGTGTAAACACAAGTGAAATTGAGTGAACCATTTCACGAGTGAAACACGTAAGGGAGTGTGGAAAGGTCCTTTGGAAAATGTCAAACAACAGCAAGAACACTATTGAGGGTACCTCGGGTGCAGCAGACCCAAAACTTCTTATGGAAGCGATGATGGGGGAGATGAGGCGATTGTTGAGGGGAGAGTTAGGACAGCTTCATGAGAGGATAGACCAGATAGAAAACGCACGTGTGGAGCAGCCACAACATGTTCCTCATGCGCGTAGGCGAGAAAGGGTTCCGGTTAGAGGAGAGGTTGCTGACTACTATAGGATTGATGGGGAAGAGTTTGACGAAGGAGAAGATTCAGCGGGTAGCCACCGAAGATTTGGACGGGATAGAGGAGTTAGGAACCAGGAAGATGATAGTTTGAGAGGCATAAAAATGAAGATACCATCATTTCAAGGAAAATCCAATCCAGAAGCATACCTAGAATGGGAGAAGAAAATGGAGTTCATCTTTGACTGCCACTACTATTCTGAGGCGAAGAAGGTAAAACTAGCTGTAATTGAATTTTCTAATTATGCTATTACTTGGTGGGATCAACTTGTTATAAACAGGAGACGAAATAGAGAGCGACCTATTGAGTCATGGGAAGAGATGAAGACCATGATGAGGAAGCGGTTTGTACCAACTTACTACTACCGGGAGTTGTATAACAGACTACAAAATCTTAAGCAAGGCAACCGGAGTGTAGAGGAGTACTATAAGGAGATGGAGGTTATGATGATTCGGGCTAATATAGAGGAGGATCGGGAGGCTACAATGGCAAGGTTTTTGGCGGGTTTGAACCGAGATATTCACAACGTCGTTGAGTTACAACATTACGTGGAGTTAGAGGACATGGTGCACATGGCTATTAAAATTGAGAATCAACTTATGAGGAGGGGCAGTAGCACACGTCCTAGCCAAAACCCGAGTACATCGGCTTGGAAAATGAACCAATGGAAGAGGGATGAGAAGCAATCCAACCCCAAGCCAAAGATCGAGCAAAAACAAGAGGTGGCCAGCCATGGGAATCAAGGAAACTCCGATTCTTCCACTACTCGGACTCGTGATATTAAATGTTTTAAATGTCAAGGCAGGGGTCACATAGCAAGCCAATGTCCGAACAAACGAGCTATGGTGATGCGGGACAATGGAGACATTGAAACCGAGGAGGATTCGGACAATGATTCTATGCCTTTATTAGAGGATGCCGACGATGAGGAGTGCGCTGTCCAAGGAGAATTGTTGGTCACAAGGAGAGCTTTAAGTGTGCAAGCCAAAGAAGAAGATGAAGAGGTGCAACGGGAAAACATCTTCCACACTAGGTGCCACGTTCAAAACAAGGTATGTAGTGTGATTATTGATGGAGGGAGTTGTACTAATGTTGCTAGCACAACCACGGTAGAGAAGTTAGGGCTGCCAACAATTAAGCATCCTTGACCATATAAATTGCAATGGTTAAATGATACTGGTGAGGTAAAGGTTCATAAGCAAGTGTTAGTTTCTTTTCGCATTGGAAGATATGAAGATGATGTTTTGTGCGATGTGGTTTCGACGCAAGCTGGGCACTTGTTATTAGGCAGACCATGGCAATTTAATCGGCGAGTTAAGCATGATGGTTTCATAAACAAGTACTCATTTGTTCACAAACAAAAAACGATCACTCTTGTTCCATTAACACCAAAACAGGTCTATGAAGACCAAGTGAGCTTACAGAGAGAAAGTGATAAAAAAATGAAGAGCGAAGAAAAATCAAGAGTGGGAGTGCAGAGAGAGAGTTCGGCCAGTGAATGAAAAAAAGAAGAGATGGCCGAGAAAAAGGAGAGCAAAGATAGCAAGGGAGAGAAAATTGAGAGGGCTGAAAAGAATTCACAATCAGCCAATGAGAGAAAAGTAGAGAGAAAAACAAACTTTTATGCAAGAAAGAGTGATGTGAGAAGAGCTTTGTTTTCTAATCAGCCGATGATTTTAGTCATGTACAAGGAGGCGTTATTAAACACTAACGATTTTGATTCCACCTTGCATAGTTCTGTTGTTTCTCTTTTGCAGGAATATGAGGATATCTTTCCCGAGGAAACACCGCAAGGTTTACCTCCAATCCGCGGGATTGAACATCAAATCGACTTCATACCTGGAGCTACAATCCCAAACCAACCAGCCTATAGGAGTAATCCCGAGGAGACAAAGGAACTCCAACCGCAGGTAAGTGAGTTGATGGAGAAGGGACACGTGAGAGAAAGCATGAGCCCGTGCGCTGTACCAGTTTTACTTGTGCCTAAGAAAGATGGGACTTGGAGGATGTGCGTTGATTGTCGAGCCATCAACAACATCACGGTAAAGTATCGACATCCCATTCCTCGCTTGGATGACATGCTAGATGAATTACATGGTGCTTGTGTGTTTTCTAAAATTGATCTGAAGAGTGGATATCATCAAATTCGCATGAAAGAGGGAGATGAGTGGGAAACGGCTTTTAAAACAAAACAAGGCTTGTATGAGTGGTTGGTAATGCCTTTCGGTTTAAACAATGCGCCCAGCACATTTATGCATTTAATGAACCATGTTTTGCGATCTTTTATTGGAAAATTTGTCGTTGTTTATTTTGATGATATCCTTATCTTTAGCAGCAATTTGGATGACCATATTGAACATTTGAAACTTGTTTTAGATGTTTTACGGAAGGAAAAGTTGTATGCCAACCTCTAGAAATGTACCTTTTGCACAGTTAAGCTTGTGTTTCTTGGTTTTGTTGTTAGTGCTCAAGGTATACAGGTTGATGAAGAAAAGGTGCGAGCCATCCAGGAGTGGCCGAGTCCAACTAGTGTGGGAAATGTACAGAGTTTTCATGGACTTGCTAGTTTCTACCGGCAGTTTGTGAAAGATTTCAGTACTATAGCCGCACCACTGATTGAAGTCATCAAGAAGAATGTTGGGTTTAGATGGGGAGAATAGCAAGAAAAGGCATTTCAGCTACTCAAGGAGAAGTTGAAAAATGCTACATTGTTATCCTTACCTAATTTTTCCAAAATTTTTGAGATTGAATGTGGTGCTTCAGGTGTTGGAATTGGTGCTGTTTTAATGCAGGAAGGGAGACCAGTAGCATATTTCTGTGAGAAGCTGAATGGGGCAACTCTTAATTACCCAACTTATGATAAAGAGATGTATGCATTGGTTCGGGCATTAGAGACATGGCAGCACTACCTATGGCCTAAGGAGTTTGTGATTCACACCGATCATGAGTCCCTGAAACACTTGAAGGGCCAACACAAGCTGAACAAGACGCATGCTCGTTGGGTAGAATTCATAGAGACGTTTCCGTATGTCATTCGCTACAAGCAAGGTAAGGAAAACGTCGTTGTCGATGCACGTTCTCGCAGGTATGTCTTAATCTCAACTCTTAATGCTAAACTACTGGGTTTTGAACACATTAAAGAGTTATATGCTGATGACCGTGACTTTAGCACTGAGTATCAAGCTTGTGAGAGATTTGCTAGTGGTAAGTACTTTAGGCATGAGGGATACTTGTTTCAGGAAAATAAATTATGTGTGCCTAATTGTTCATTAAGAGATTTGCTAGTGAGAGAATCCCATGGGGGAGGATTGATGGGACATTTTGGAGTAATGAAGACTTTAGCTATGTTGCAGGAACACTTCTATTGGCCACATATGAAACGAGATGTTGAGAGGCTTTGTGGTAGATGTGTAACTTGTAGGCAGGCTAAATCAACAGTGCAGCCCCATGGTTTGTACACCCCTTTACCAATACCTGGTGAACCTTGGATTGATATTTCGATGGATTTTGTGTTAGGTTTGCCTTGGTCTAAACGGGGAAGAGACTCAATATTTGTGGTTGTGCATAGGTTTTCAAAGATGGCTCATTTTATTCCATGCCACAAGACAGATGATGTTTCAAATGTTGCTGATTTGTTCTTTAGGGAAATTGTGAGACTTCATGGTATGCCTAGGACAATTGTTTCTGATAGGGACACCAAGTTCTTAAGCTAGTTTTGGAAGACTTTGTGGGCTAAGTTAGGGACTAAGCTATTGTTTTCAACTACTTGTCACCCTCAAACTGATGGTCAAACAGAAGTTGTGAATAGAACCTTGTCTACTTTGTTGAGGGCTATCATTAAAAAGAACATCAAAACATGGGAGGAGTGTTTACCACATGTTGAGTTTGCTTATAATCGATCTGTTCATTCTGCTACACAATTTTCACCGTTTGAAATTGTTTATGGTTTTAATCCTTTAACTCCTTTGGATTTAATGCCATTACCTTTGTCTGAGCATGTGAATTTAGATGGAAAAAGAAAAGCTGATCTTGTTAAGCAGATACACGAGAAGGCAAGACTCAACATCGAGCGAAGGACTAAACAATATGCTGAACAAGCCAACAAAGGGCGTCGCAAGCTCGTCTTCGAGCCTGGCGATTGGGTGTGGTTGCACTTACGCAGGGAATGGTTTCCGGAACAAAGGAAATCCAAGCTGTTGCCTAGAGGGGACGGTCCTTTTCAAATCCTTGAAAGGATCAATGATAATGCATACAAGCTAGACTTGCCAAGTGAGTATGGTGTAAGTGCCTCCTTTAATGTTTCTGATCTAAGTCCTATTCATGCAGGCGACGATTTGAGGACAAATCCTTCTCAAGAGGAGGGGAATGATGAGGACATCGTTAGCACAAGCAAGAGCATGTGGGAGACATATTCAGATCCAATTCAAGTTCCCATTGGTCCGGTTATGAGAGCTCGTGCGAAGAAGTTCAAAGAAACGCTTATTGGGCTGATTCAAGCAACTTGGGCTCAAGCCATTGCATGGAGGCCCATTGAGGGAATTGCATGTGACATCCCGACCCACAAATGCGTGATTCAAGCTCTAGAAGGGATCGAGTAATTTCCATTTCAGTTACTTTCCTGTTTTGAGGCGACACATGGCGAGAAGAATCAGCTTATGACCTTTTAATGTCTAGTTTCCTTTTTTCCGTTTGTTTATTTCTATTATTGTAAAGCTTTTAAGCCATTAAGGACACTTACCTTATTTGCTTTAGATTAGGTGATTTGGTAATTGATTTGCCCGAAATTCCATGGGAATTAAGAGCTAAAAATTCACATAGGAACCCCTATATATTGCAACGAATTTCATTCAATGGAAGACAAGTATTAACACAATTTGAGGTTTTAATTCTCTTTGGTTCCTAAACGAACTATTCAAACTTATCGGAAATTTCTGTGGTGTTCATAGACTTATCAATCAGTCCATCCATAGCTGATTGTGGCGTCCTCACATACCAAGACTTATCAGTCAGTCCATCCATAGCTGATTGTGGCGTCCTCACATACCAAGGTTCGTGCTTCTTGTTGGGCATCAGGTCGCGGTTCCATCCAAAACCGGTTAGAAATTTTGATCTTGGAAACCAATCCTGGTTAGGGTCGCGTCAGCTCTTGCCGAGGTTCGTATCATAATAGCTTGGATTTCCTTTGTTTCGGAAACCGTTCCTTGCGTAAGTGCAGCCACACCCAATCACCGGGCTCGAAGACGAGCTTGTGACGCCCTTTGTTGGCTTGTTCAGCATATTGTTTAGTCCTTCGCTCGATGTTGAGTCTTGCCTTCTCGTGTATCTGCTTAACAAGATCAGCTTTTCTTTTTCCATCTAAATTCACATGCTCAGACAAAGGTAATGGCATTAAATCCAAAGGAGTTAAAGGATTAAAACCATAAACAATTTCAAACGGTGAAAATTGTGTAGTAGAATGAACAGATCGATTATAAGCAAACTCAACATGAGGTAAACACTCCTCCCATGTTTTGATGTTCTTTTTAATGACAGCCCTCAACAAAGTAGACAAGGTTCTATTCACAACTTCTGTTTGACCATCGGTTTGAGGGTGACAAGTAGTTGAAAACAATAGCTTAGTCCCTAACTTAGCCCACAAAGTCTTCCAAAAGTAGCTTAAGAACTTGGTGTCCCTATCAGAAACAATTGTCCTAGGCATACCATGAAGTCTCACAATTTCCCGAAAGAACAAATCAGCAACATTGGAAGCATCATCTGTCTTGTGGCATGGAATAAAATGGGCCATCTTTGAAAACCTATCCACGACCACAAATATTGAGTCTCTTCCCCGTTTAGACCTAGGCAATCCTAACACAAAATCCATCGAAATATCAATCCAAGGTTCACTAGGTATTGGTAAAGGGGTGTACAAACCATGGGGCTGCACTCTTGATTTAGCCTGCCTACAAGTTACACATCTACCACAAAGCCTCTCAACATCTCGTTTCATATGTGGCCAATAGAAGTGTTCCTGCAACATAGCTAAAGTCTTCATTACTCCAAAATGTCCCATCAATCCTCCCCCATGGGATTCTCTCACTAGCAAATCTCTTAATGAACAATTAGGCACACATAATTTATTCTCCCGAAACAAGTATCCCTCATGCCTAAAGTATTTACCACTAGCAAATCTCTCACAAGCTTGATACTCAGTATTAAAGTCACGGTCATCAGCATATAACTCTTTAATGTGTTCAAAACCCAGTAGTTTAGCAATAAGAGTTGAGATTAAGACATACCTGCGAGAAAGTGCATCGGCAATGACTTTTTCCTTACCTTGCTTGTAGCAAATGACATATGGAAACGTCTCTATGAATTCTACCCAACGAGCATGCCTCTTGTTCAGCTTGTGCTGGCCCTTCAAGTGTTTCAGGGACTCATGATCAGTGTGAATCACGAACTCCTTAGGCCATAGGTAGTGCTGCCATGTCTCTAATGCCGAACCAATGCATACATCTCTTTATCATAAGTTGGGTAATTAAGAGTTGCCCCATTCAGCTTCTCACTGAAATATGCTATTGGTCTCCCTTCCTACATCAAAACAGCACCAATTCCAACACCTGAAGCATCACATTCAATCTCAAAAGTTTTGGAAAAATTAGGTAAGGATAACAATGGAGCATTTGTCAACTTCTCCTTGAGTAGCTGAAATGCCTTTTCTTGCTCTTCTCCCCATCTAAACCCAACATTCTTCTTGATGACTTCAGTCAGTGGTGCGGGTATAGTACTGAAATCTTTCACAAACCGTTGGTAGAAACTAGCAAGTCCATGAAAACTCCGTACGTTTCCCACACTAGTTGGACTCGGCCACTCCTGGATGGCTCACACCTTTTCTTCATCAACCTGTATACCTTGAGCACTAACAACAAAACCAAGAAACACAAGCTTATCTGTGCAAAAGGTACATTTCTTGAGGTTAGCATACAACTTTTCCTTCCGTAAAACATCTAAAACAAGTTTCAAATGTTCAATATGTTCATCCAAATTGCTGCTATAGATAAGGATATCATCAAAATAAACAACGACAAATTTTCCAATAAAAGCTCGCAAAACATGGTTCATTAAACGCATAAATGTGCTAGGCGCATTGGTTAAACCGAAAGGCATTACCAACCACTCATACAAGCCTTGTTTTGTTTTGAAAGCCGTCTTCCACTCGTCTCCCTCTTTCATGCAAATTTGATGATATCCACTCTTCAGATCAATTTTAGAAAACACACAAGCACCATGCAATTCATCTAACATGTCATCCAAGCGAGGAATGGGATGTCGATACTTTACCGTGATGTTGTTGATGGCTCGAAAATCAACGCACATCCTCCAAGTCCCATCTTTCTTAGGCACAAGTAAAACTGGTACGGCGCACGGGCTCATGCTTTCTCTCACGTGTCCCTTCTCCATCAACTCATTTACCTGCAGTTGGAGTTCCTTTGTCTCCTCGGGATTACTCCTATAGGGTGGTCGGTTTGCGATTGTAGCTCCAGGTATAAAGTCGATTTGATGTTCAATCCCGCAGATTGGAGGTAAACCTTGCGGTGTTTCCAAGGGAAAGATATCCTCATAATCCTGCAAAAGAGAAACAACAGAACTATGCAAGGTGGAATCAAGATCGTTAGTGTTTAATAACGCCTCCTTGTACATGAGTAAAATCATCGGCTGATTAGAAAACAAAGCTCTTCTCACATCACTCTTTCTTGCATAAAAGTTTGTTTTTCTCTCTACTTTTCTCTCATTGGCTGATTGTGAATTCTTTTCAGCCCTCTCAATTTTCTCTCCCTTGCTCTCTTTGCTCTCCTTTTTATCGGCCATCTCTTCTTTTTTTCTCTCACTGGCCGAACTCTCTCTCTGCACTCCCACTCTTGATTTTTCTTCGCTCTTCATTTTTTTATCACTTTCTCTCTGTAAGCTCACTTGGTCTTCATAGACCTGTTTTGGTGTTAATGGAACAAGAGTGATCATTTTTTGATTGTGAACAAATGAGTATTTGTTGGTGAAACCATCATGCTTAACTCGCCGATCAAATTGCCATGGTCTGCCTAATAACAAGTGCCCAGCTTGCATTGGAACCACATCGTACAAAACTTCATCTTCATATCTTCCAATGCGAAAAGCAACTAACACCTGTTTATGCACCTTTACCTCACCAGTATCATTTAACCATTGCAATTTATATGGTCGAGGATGCTTAATTGTTGGCAGCCCTAACTTCTCTACCATGGTTGTGCTAGCAACATATGTACAACTCCCACCATCAATAATCACACTACATACCTTGTTTTGGACGTGGCACCTAGTGTGGAAGATGTTTTCCCGTTGCACCTCTTCATCTTCTTCTTTGGCTTGCACACTTAAAGCTCTCCTTGTAACCAACAATTCTCCTTGGACAGCGCACTCCTCATCGTCGGCATCCTCTAATGAAGGCATAGAATCATTGTCCGAATCCTCCTCGGTTTCAATGTCTCCATTGTCCCGCATCACCATAACTCGTTTGTTCGGACATTGGCTTGCTATATGACCCCTGCCTTGACATTTAAAACATTTAATATCACGAGTCCAAGTAGTGGAAGAATCGGATTTACCTTGATTCCCATGGCTGGCCACCTCTTGTTTTTGCTCGATCTTTGGCTTGGGGTTGGATTGCTTCTCATCCTTCTTCCATTGGTTCATTTTCCAAGCGGGTGTACTCGGGTTTTGGCTAGGACGTGTGTTACTGCCCCTCCTCATAAGTTGATTCTCAATTTTAATAGCCATGTGCACCATGTCCTCCAACTCCACATAATGTTGTAACTCAACGACATTGTGAATATCTCGGTTCAAACCCGCCAAAAACCTTGCCATTGTAGCCTCCCGATCCTCCTCTATATTAGCCCGAATCATCATAGCCTCCATCTCCTTATAGTACTCCTCTACACTCCGGTTGCCCTGCTTAAGGTTTTGTAGTTTGTTGTACAACTCCTGGTAGTAGTAAGTTGGTACAAATCGCTTCCTCATGACGGTCTTCATCTCTTCCCATGACTCAATAGGTCGCTCTCTATTTCGTCTCCTGTTTATAACAAGTTGATCCCACCAAGTAATAGCATAATCAGAAAATTCAATTACAACCAGTTTTACCTTCTTCACCTCAGAATAGTAGTGGCAGTCAAAGATGAACTCCATTTTCTTCTCCCATTCTAGGTACGCTACTGGATTGGATTTGCCTTGAAATGATGGTATCTTCATTTTTATGCCTCTCAAACTATCATCTTCCCGGTTCCTAACTCCTCTATCCCGTCCAAATCTTCGGTGACTACCCGTTGAATCTTCTCCTTCGTCAAACTCTTCCCCATCAATCCTGTAGTAGTCATCAACCTCTCCTCTAACCGGAACCCTTTCTCGCCTACGCGCATGAGGAACATGTTGTGGCTGTTCCACACGTGCGTTTTCTATCCGGTCTATCCTCTCATGAAGCTGTACTAACTCTCCCCTCAACAATCGCCTCATCTCCCCCATCATCGCTTCCATAAGAAGTTTTGGGTCTGCTGCACCCGAGGTACCCTCAATAGTGTTCTTGCTGTTGTTTGACATTTTCCAAAGGACCTTACCACACTCCCTTACGTGTTTCACTCGTGAAATGGTTCACTCAATTTCACTCGTGTTTACACTCAATACTTTCGGGTTTTGTCCACTCTAATGCTCTCGCCTCTATGCCTTTTTCCACTCGTTAATTCTCACTCAGTTCCTATAAAACTAGTCAAATCAATATCAAAATTTCCTTGACAATTCACAAATAGATTACCAAAGAGACAAGACTATAACAGGAACAAAGAATTTAGGCTTTCAGAATCACACCCAAAAGGAACAAAATTTGACGAAAAATTTTTGGTCTGTGTAGGGAATTCAATTTTGGATTCCTTAAATGATGCATAACAAGAATCTAGAAAAAAAAATTTAAGGAAGGTTTCCAGACTCTTTTTTTTTTGTTTTTTTTTTCTTTCTTTTCGTTTCTTTTCTTTCTTTCTTTTCTTTTTGGATCTTTTTTTTTCAACCGACTTTGATAATGGAAATAAAAAACTCACGAATAACTGAAACAAACATAATCTAAGAGAACGGATAAGCAAAACCTGATTAGAACCTCGCTCTGATACCAAATGATATGATCCTCGCCAAGAGCTGACGCGACCCTAACCAAGATTGGTTTCCAAGATCAAAATTTCTAACCGGTTTTGGATGGAACCGTGACCCGATGCCCAAGAATAAGCACGAAGCTTGGTATGTGAGGACGCCACAATCAGCTATGGATGGACTGATTGATAAGTCTATGAACGCCACAAAAATTTCTGATAAGTTCGAGTAGTTCGTTTAGGAACCAAAGAGAATTAAACCTCAAATTGTGTTATTACTTGTGTTCCATTGAATGAAATTCGTTACAATATATAGGGGATCCTATGCGGATTTTCAGCTCCTAATTCTCCATGGAATTTCGGGCAAATCAATTACCAAATCACCTAATCTAAAGCAAATAAGGTAAGTGTCCTTAATGGCTTAAAAGCTTTACAATAAAAGAAATAAACAAACGAAAAAAAAGGAAACTAGACATTAAAAGGTCATAAGCTGATTCTTCTCGCCATGTGTCGCCTCAAAACGGGAAAGTAACTGAAATGGAAATTACTCAATCCCTTCTAGAGCTTGAATCACGCATTTGTTGGTCTGGTTTTTGCATGCAATTCCCTCAATGGGCCTCCATGCAATGGCTTGAGCCCAAGTTGCTTGAATCAGCCCAATAAGCGTTTCTTTAAACTTCTTTGCACGAGCTCTCGTAACTGGACCAATGGGAACTTGAATTGGATCTGAATATGTCTCCCACGTGCTCTTGCTTGTGCTAATGATGTCCTCATCAATTGGAAGCATCATCTGTCTTGTGGCATGGAATAAAATGGGCCATCTTGGAAAACCTATCCACGACTACAAATATCAAGTCTCTTCCCCGTTTAGACCTAGGCAATCCTAACACAAAATCCATCGAAATATCAATCCAGGGTACACTAGGTATTGGTAAAGGGGTGTACAAACCATGGGGCTGCACTCTTGATTTAGCCTGCCTACAAGTTACACATCTACCACAAAGCCTCTCAACATCTCGTTTCATATGTGGCCAATAGAAGTGTTCCTACAACATAGCTAAAGTCTTCATTACTCCAAAATGTCCCATCAATCCTCCCCCATGGGATTCTCTCACTAGCAAATCTCTTAATGAACAATTAGGCACACATAATTCATTCTCCCGAAACAAGCATCCCTTATGCCTAAAGTACTTACCACTAGCAAATCTCTCACAAGCCTGATACTCAGTACTAAAGTCACGGTCATCAGCATATAACTCTTTAATGTGTTCAAAACCCAATAGTTTAGCATTAAGAGTTGAGATTAAGACATACCTACGAGAAAGTGCATCGGCAAAGACGTATTCCTTACCTTGCTTGTAGCAAATGACATACGAAAACGTCTCTATGAATTCTACCCAACGAGCATGCCTCCTGTTCAGCTCGTGCTGGCCCTTCAACTGTTTCAGGAACTCATGATCGGTGTGAATCACGAACTCCTTAGGCCATAGGTAGTGCTGCCACGTCTCTAATGCCCGAACCAATGCATACATCTCTTTATCATAAGTTGGGTAATTAAGAGTTGCCCCATTTAGCTTCTCACTGAAATATGCTATTGGTCTCCCTTCCTGCATTAAAACAGCACCAATTCCAACACCTGAAGCATCACATTCAATCTCAAAAGTTTTGGAAAAATTAGGTAAAGATAACAATGGAGCATTTGTCAACTTCTCCTTGAGTAACTGAAATGCCTTTTCTTGCTCTTCTCCCCATCCAAACCCAACGTTCTTCTTGATTACTTCAGTCAGTGGTGCGGCTACAGTACTGAAATCTTTCACAAACCGCCGGTAGAAACTAGCAAGTCCATGAAAACTCTGTACGTTTCCCACACTAGTTGGACTCGGCCACTCCTGGATGGCTCGCACCTTTTCTTCATCAACCTGTATACCTTGAGCACTAACAACAAAACCAAGGAACACAAGCTTATCTGTGCAAAAGGTACAATTCTTGAGGTTAGCATACAACTTTTCCTTCCGTAAAACATCTAAAACAAGTTTCAAATGTTCAATATGATCATCCAAATTGCTGCTATAGATAAGGATATCATCAAAATAAACAACGAAAAATTTTCCAATAAAAGCTCGCAAAACATGGTTCATTAAATGCATAAATGTGCTAGGCGCATTGGTTAAACCGAAAGGCATTACCAACCACTCATACAAGCCTTGTTTTGTTTTGAAAGCTGTCTTCCACTCGTCTCCCTCTTTCATGCGAATTTGATGATATCCACTCTTCAGATCAATTTTAGAAAACACACAAGCACCATGCAATTCATCTAACATGTCATCCAAGCGAGGAATGGGATGTCGATACTTTACCGTGATGTTGTTGATGGCTCGACAATCAACGCAAATCCTCCAAGTCCCATCTTTCTTAGGCACAAGTAAAACTGGTACGGCGCACGGGGTCATGCTTTCTCTCACATGTCCCTTCACCATCAACTCACTTACCTGCTGTTGGAGTTCCTTTGTCTCCTCGGGATTACTCCTATAGGCTGGTCGGTTTGGGATTGTAGCTCCAGGTATGAAGTCCATTTGATGTTCAATCCCGCGGATTGGAGGTAAACCTTGCGGTGTTTCCAAGGGAAAGATATCCTCATATTCCTGCAAAAGAGAAACAACAGAACTATGCAAGGTGGAATCAAGATCGTTAGTGTTTAATAACGCCTCCTTGTACATGAGTAAAATCATCGGCTGATTAGAAAGCAAAGCTCTTCTCGCATCACTCTCTCTTGCATAAAAGTTTGTTTTTCTCTCTATTTTTACCTCATTGGCCAAATCTTCTTTTGTACAGGCTCTCTCAATGTTCTCTCCTTTTCTCTCCTTTTTCTCAGCCATCTCTTCCTTTTTTCTCTCACTGGCCGAACTCTCTCTCTGCACTCCCACTCTTGATTTTTCTCCGCTCTTCATTTTTTTATCACTTTCTCTCTGTAAGCTCACTTGGTCTTCATAGACCTGTTTTGGTGTTAACGGAACAAGAGTGATTGTTTTTTGATTGTGATCAAATGAGTACATATTGGTGAAACCATCATGTTTAACTCGCCGATCAAATTGCCATGGTCTGCCTAATAACAAGTGCCCAGCTTGCATTGGAACCACATCGCACAAAACTTCATCTTCATATCTTCCAATGCGAAAAGGAACTAACACCTGTTTATGCACCTTTACCTCACCAGTATCATTTAACCATTGCAATTTATATGGTCGAGGATGCTTAATTGTTGGCAGCCCTAACTTCTCTACCATGGTTGTGCTAGCAACATATGTACAACTCCCACCATCAATAATCACACTACATACCTTGTTTTGGACGTGGCACCTAGTGTGGAAGATGTTTTCCCGTTGTACATCTTCATCTTCTTCTTTGGCTTGCACACTTAAAGCTCTCCTTGTAACCAACAATTCTCCTTGGACAGCGCACTCCTCATCGTCGGCATCCTCTAATGAAGGCATAGAATCATTGTCCGAATCCTCCTCGGTTTCAATGTCTCCATTGTCCCGCATCACCATAACTCGTTTGTTCGGACATTGGCTTGCTATGTGACCCCTGCCTTGACATTTAAAACATTTAATATCATGATTCTGAGTAGTGGAAGAATCGGATTTACCTTGATTCCCATGGCTGGCCACCTCTTGTTTTTGCTCGATCTTTGGCTTGGGGTTGGATTGCTTCTCATCCTTCTTCCATTGGTTCATTTTCCAAGCGGGTGTACTCGGGTTTTGGCTAGGACGTGTGTTACTGCCCCTCCTCATAAGTTGATTCTCAATTTTAATAGCCATGTGCACCATGTCCTCCAACTCCACATAATGTTGTAACTCAACGGCATTGTGAATATCTCGGTTCAAACCCGCCAAAAACCTTGCCATTGTAGCCTCCCGATCCTCCTCTACATTAGCCCGAATCATCATAACCTCCATCTCCTTATAGTACTCCTCTACACTCCGGTTGCCCTGCTTAAGGTTTTGTAGTTTGTTGTACAACTCCTGGTAGTAGTAAGTTGGTACAAATCACTTCCTCATGACGGTCTTCATCTCTTCCCATGACTCAATAGGTCGCTCTCTATTTCGTCTCCTGTTTATAACAAGTTGATCCCACCAAGTAATAGCATAATCAGAAAATTCAATTACAACCAGTTTTACCTTCTTCACCTCAGAATAGTAGTGGCAGTCAAAGATGAACTCCATTTTCTTCTCCCATTTTAGGTACGCTTCTGGATTGGATTTGCCTTGAAATGATGGTATCTTCATTTTTATGCCCCTCAAACTATCAGCTTCCCGGTTCCTAACTCCTCTATCCCATCCAAATCTTCGGTGACTACCCGCTGAATCTTCTCCTTCGTCAAACTCTTCCCCATCAATCCTGTAGTAGTCATCAACCTCTCCTCTAACCGGAACCCTTTCTCGCCTATGCGCATGAGGAACATGTTGTGGCTGTTCCACACGTGCGTTTTCTATCCGGTCTACTTCTCATGAAGCTGTCCTAACTCTCCCCTCAACAATCGCCTCATCTCCCCCATCATCGCTTCCATAAGAAGTTTTGGGTCTGCTGCACCCGAGGTACCCTCAATAGTGTTCTTGCTGTTGTTTGACATTTTCCAAAGGACCTTACCACACTCCCTTACGTGTTTCACTCGTGAAATGGTTCACTCAATTTCACTCGTGTTTACACTCAATACTTTTGGGTTTTGTCCACTCTAATGCTCTCGCCTCTATGCCTTTTTCCACTCGTTAATTCTCACTCAGTTCCTATAAAACTAGTCAAATCAATATCAAAATTTCCTTGACAATTCACAAATAGATTACCAAAGAGACAAGACTATAACATGAACAAAGAATTTAGGCTTTCAGAATCACACCCAAAAGGAACAAAATTTGACAAAAAATTTTTGGTCTGTGTAGGGAATTCAATTTTTCTTCTTTTTCCTTTTTTTTTCTCTTTTTTTTTTCTTTTCTTTCTTTTCTTTTCGGATCTTTTTTTTTTTTAAACCGACTTTGATAATGGAAATCAAAACTCACGAATAACTGAAACAAACATAAACTAAGAGAACGGATAAGCAAAACCTGATTAGAACCTGGCTCTGATTACCAAATGATACGAACCCCGTCAAGAACTGACGCGACCCTAACCAAAATTGGTTTCCAAGATCAAAATTCTTAACCGGTTTTGGATGGAACCGTGACCCGATGCCTAACAAGAAGCACGAACCTTGGTATGTGAGGACGCCACAATCAGCTATGGATGGACTGATTGATAAGTCAATGAACGCCACAGAATCTTCCGATAAGTTTGAATAGTTCGTTTAGGAATCGAAGACAATTAAACCTCAAATTGTGTGTTAATACTTGTATTCACTTGATTGAAATTCGTTACAATATATAGGGGTTCTCCTATGCGAATTTTCAGCTCCTAATTGCCCATGGAATTTCGGGCAAATCAATTACCAAATGTCAAATCTAAAGCAAATAAGGAAAGTTCTCATAATGGCTTAAAGCCTTACAATAATAGAAATAAAACAAACACAAAAAAGAAAACTAGACATTAAAAGGTCATAAGCTGATTCTTCTCGCCATGTGTCGCCTCAAAACGGGAAAGTAACTGAAATGGAAATTACTCAATCCCTTCTAGAGCTTGAATCACGCATTTGTTGGTCTGGTTGTCGCATGCAATTCCCTCAATGGGCCTCCATGCAATGGCTTGAGCCCAAGTTGCTTGAATCAGCCCAATAAGCGTTTTTTTAAACTTCTTCGCACGAGCTCTCGTAACTGGACCAATGGGAAATTGAATTGGATCTGAATATGTCTCCCACGTGCTCTTGCTTGTACTAATGATGTCCTCATCATATCACATTGGAATTTATTAGCACAAATGATCAACTAGCAGATATCTTCACCAAACCTCTTGCATTAGAACGTTTTTCACAACTTAGAAGAGGACTTGGATTGATTGACCCTTCAGAATTGCATTTGCTTGATCAATGATGTACTTTAGGCCAATCTTGATGATCTCTATGTTTGATCTTGTGATTCTTTATGCTTTAATGATTGATTTATTGTTAGACATATTTGTTTTATGTTTTGAAATGGTTTTAAGTTTTAAATTTGACCAAAATTGTGTTTTATGCATTTTTCTAGTGATTGCTTAACTGCAGCCATCAGCTAGCTGACCATTCAGGATCGGCTTACTTAAGCTGATGAATTCGGCTTGCCGATGAAAATCATCAACCTACCAAACTAGAAAAGTTCAGCCTGTTGAACTTAAGTTCGGCCTACTGATTTGTCGGGGTATAAATAACCCAAAACTCGAGCAAACCCTATTTCACTCAAATTTTTCTCTCTCAGAACCGCGTCCCTCTCTCTAAAAAATGAGAAAATCATCACCTCAGCATCCATTCATTGACTCTCTTGTGATTTCAATCAAGTTTTGAGAGTTTCTTTCACTTCCTCTCACTTTTCTACACATTTCTCTCTCTCTTTCTCCTTCTTCTTCACAAACCCGCAAACATTCCTTTATCATTCTACGCTTTTGTGGTTTCTCTTCATCAACTTCATCATGGCTTTGAGTCCTCGACCCATCAAGCGCACAAAGTCCATTACAAACAAGAGTTCCAACAAAGAGGTAACCCTAGAGGAATTTTCCAACGAACATTTTGTGAAGTTTTTCTCTAGTAGGAAAATTATTGATGGTAAATGTGTGATTTTTAGAGATTTTGCTAGTTTTGGTATTGAGATTCACTTTGATAGACTTAGATGGAAAAATATTATCATGTTGAGAGAGGATACTTACCCTAGGCTAGTGAAGGGATTCTATGCCAATCTAAAAGCGTCTTATGATCCTTTAGAAATTGTTGTGAAGCTGAAACATACGACTATTGAATTGACACCAACCATCCTAGGAGAAATCCTTGAAATACCAGTAGAGGGAGAAGACATTCATGGAGTTAGGCCTTGGATTTTTGATAAAGACACTATGGCCAAAGCTATCTTTGAAAATGATGATAGGAGACTACCTAGGAAACTTAATGTGGCGTCCTTACCTCTTAGGAGTCGACTTCTTCATAGGCTCATTACCACCAAAATTTTGCCCAAAGCCAGCCATAAGGATGAAGTACACCTAATTGACCTTCACCTTATTTATATTCTTCTGTATGGTATAAGAATAAATTTACCTCTCTTGTTATTCCGACAGATGATTGATGTTGCTGAGGGGAAGAAGAGCGCTGGATTGCCATATGGTATGCTTGTTACCAAATCTTTCATTATTTTAATGTTCACACACATGACGAGAAGGACGTGGTTTACTATAAACCGTATCTTGCCTTCAGTGCCTTCACCGTTAGCAAGATGGGGTCTAAGGAGGTGCATGGGCAATAGCTGCTAGCCGGCGGCCATGCAGCTCCCTAAGGCATACAAGAAGAAGAAGAAGAAGAGATGGCCAACATAGATGCTCAAGGAAAAGACGATGACGAAGAGCCCATCACTCTTCAACGACTTTA
This sequence comes from Artocarpus heterophyllus, assembly GCA_025403435.1. NCBI lineage: Eukaryota > Viridiplantae > Streptophyta > Magnoliopsida > Rosales > Moraceae > Artocarpus > Artocarpus heterophyllus. The sequence goes on along the minus strand of CM046340.1, from coordinate 19,516,494 downwards.
CTCTCGTTGACAACTCCTTTTCGAGCAGCAACAAAAGATGGGGGCCAACATTGCAAACTTGCAAGCTGGTCAATGAGAGATTCTCACTCTTCTTTGACAAATGCACTTTGGAGGAGGATCTTCTAGTCAACCATGACATCTCTTTTCATTGTTTTATGATTTATTTTCATACTTTTACTTAACTTTATAACTTTGTATGCACTTTTTCTTTGGATTATGGTAATTTGATAATTTATTTTTGGTATTTATATGTTATTTCAATATTTTGTTTGTTTACTTTTTGCTGATGTCAAAAAGGGGGAAAATTGATGATATTTTTTATTGTGGAGATATAAGGTTGGTGGTTTGTGATAATTCTTGAGATTGGAGTTTGTTTGATGCATGTGGAGATATAAGGCTGGTGGTTCTTGTTATATTTGTCTCTTTCTTATGAATTTGCAATAACCATTGGTATATTTGCATTTGACACTCTACTTATGATCTTGGATAAATTGGTATCTATATTATGTTTGATTTTTAAACAATTGGTATTTTGGCATTTGCAATAACCATTGGTATTTGTAAAGGAAAGCATTTTTTTTCAAGGGGAGACTTTTAAATTTTTTGAAAACATAGGGGAAGAACATTACCTTACGGGGGAGTTTCTCCAAAATTTTTTAGATTTTTCATATTTTGATAAAACTTGCACATATTAAGGGGAAGCTAAAGAAATTCATTGTAGAGACAATCAAAAAAATTTTTGCCATCATCAACAAGGGGGAGATTGTTGGCTTCAAGGTTTCATAAAGTCCTTTTAATATGGTTTTGATGATAACAAACACAATTTTATTTATATGTACAAAAATATATTTTGAACTAATAAATATCTTAAGTGTCATAAAGCTTATATTTCAAGCAATCAAGTGAAGATAGCTCGAGAAGACTCAAGGCAGCTGTGCCTTTGGAAGTAACTCACATAGACTTGAAGAATATAAGCTTTACTTAGATTTTATAGTCCAAATTGTAAGTCAATAATTTTCAACTTGAATGATGATATGAACCCCACTAAGAACTGACGCGACCTTAACCAAAATTGGCCTCCAAGATCAAAATTCCTAATAGGTTTTGAATGGAACAGCGACCTGATGCCTAACAAGAAGCACGAACCTTGGTATGCGAGGATGCCACAATCAGCTATGGACGGACTAATTGATGAGTCTATGAATGCCACGGAATTTTTCGATAAGTTCGAATAGTTTGTCTAAGAACCGAGAGAATTAAACCTCAAATTGTGTGTTCAAAACTTATGTCCATTTATTGAAATTCGTTACAATATATAGGGGTTTCCCCTTTGAGAATTTTTAGCTCCTAATTGCCCATGGAATTTCGGGCAAATCAATTACCAAAAAAAACATCTAATCTAAAGCAAATAAGGTAAGTTCCCTTAATGGCTTAAAAGCCTTACAATAATAGGAAATAAAAGAAATGCATGTTTTTTAAAAAGAAAAAGGAAAACTAGACAATAAAATGGTAAATAGCTTATTCTTCTTTCCACTTGTTGCCTCAAAATGGGAAAGTAACTAAAATGGAAAGTAGCTTGATTATTTGCAGCCATATGGTGCTAATCACTTGTTGATTTTGCAACATGATTACTCAGTCCCTTCTAGAACTTGAATCATGCATTTGTTAGTCTGGATGTCACATGCAATTCCCTCAATGGGCCTCCATGCAATAGCTTAAGCCCAAGTTGCTTGAATCAGCCCAATAAGCATTTCATTGAACTTCTTCGCATGATCTCTCATAACCGGACCAATGGGAACTTGAATTGGATCTGAATATGTCTTCTCCCACGTGCTCTTGCTTGTGCTAATGATGTCCTCATCAAATGATCAAAAGAAAGCTCAAGACCATACACTCACATTGCATTCATCTTGCATATTTGTTTTCAAGTTGTTTGAATTGGTATTGCATGTGAAAAGGCGACTCAAACTATATCAAAGGTGCTTTAACAGGTTTGTGTAAAACAGGCTTAAAAATAGGTCTCTTGGGCAAATTTTAGCCTAAGGCAGATCGGCTTGCCGACCAAAATTGGTCGACTTGGAGAACATGATTAGCCTGCCGAACCCCTGTTTCGACCTACCGATCTGAGGGTTTTAACACCCTGCTCCACAGAGGTTTGGGTGGCCAGTCGAGGGTTTGTCTCTGGCCTATCGATGACCAAAAGTTTGGCCTGTCGAACTATGAACCAACCTGTCGATTTGGTGACCGTTGGAAACTTACTTTTTAGTGCCTCAAACTTTGGCCTTTAGATCCTTTTAATCAGCCTGCCGAACTGTTTATAACAGCTAATTTCTAAGCCATTGAAAAACCACTAAAAATGGCTAGTTTGATCACTTGCCATGTTTTAAGGCTAAAATGTATTCTTGGGGTCTATATAAACCACTTGACTCATTTGGCCAAAAAAATAGAAAGACCTTGTATTAGAGAGCAACATTAGAAAAGGCATTCTTACATTGTTTCATACATTCCTCTAGACATTCTCTTGAGCCTAATTTTGTTTCATATTCTTATGAGAATTACCCACACCTCCAAAGACATACCATATTTGTACTTTATCTTTTTTGTTTTGGAGTGTATGTATTGTGAGTGTACCAAAGTTACGAACACGCCTGTTTACATAATTAGGCTTTCTAAGCCTTGTAAATTTGGGGAATTCTTGGTCAGACAATCTCCAAGAAAATTGTCACATTGTAAGAAGATGTGGTGAGCCTTGGTTAAAGCAAGTCACCGGTTGTACAAAGGAGTGATCGTGCTGAAAAAATTATCATATAGTAGAAGAGTTCGAGTGAAGGTTTCTCCTCGACGACAGTGGACGTAGGCTTATTCGTCGAATCACTATAAATAGCAATTGCATCTCTTCACCCTACCTTTTTAGTTAATAGCTTTCTATTGTTGCTTGTTTCTGCTTAAAATTGATTAGTTTTTATATCACTGCTCAAGTTATTTACTCTAGAAATTTCCAATAATTATAAAAGTTTTCAAAAAACCCAATTCACACCCCCCCTCCCCCCCCGCCCCTTTAGGTAGCTATTCTTGGGCGAACAAAGAATATGTCATTAGGGAACATATTATGTCATGATCACACATCGTTACTTAAGGTTGTTGGGGAATTAGGCACCTCCTAACTCTAAGGATCGCAAGAACAAATAATTGTAGAAAAGAAATTAGAGAAAAGAAGAAAAGAGAGACACTAAATTTTTATACAAGTTCGTCCAAATTGAAGACTTCATCATGTTTCTACTCCGTGGTCGATAATTGCTCCTTTGATAACTTGAAGTGACTGGCCAAAGGAGTACTCACAGGCTTCGCATTTTCATGTTGAATCTGCTAAGTACCTTTTCAACATATTTTTCCTGTGACAGTTTCAGACAATTACTGTTTCTCGCTATTCTCATCCCAAGGATTTGTCTTACAGCACCCAAATCCTTCATTGTAAACTCCTTAGATAGCTTTTTCTTCAGCTTGTCAATCTCTTATTTGCAACCTCCTACTATCAACATGTCATCGATATATAGCAACAATATAATATAGAAGTCACCAAAATTCTTCACATAATAAGAGTGATCTCCCTGACATCTCAAGAAACCATTGCTGCATATAAAACTATCAAACTTCTTGTACCACTACTTGGGAGCTTGTTTAAGGCCATACAAGCTCTTCTAAAGTTTGCACACCAAGTTCTCCTTACCCAGTACTTTAAAACCTTGTGGTTACTTCATGTAGACTTCCTCCTCCAAATCACCATGGAGAAAAGCTGTCTTAACATCCAACTATTCCAAGAACAAGTCTTCATTTGCCACTAGCGCAAGTACTATCCTGATCGTAGTTAATTTCACCACCGGAGAAGAAATCTCCTTGAAGTCAATGCCCCCTTTTTGCTGAAAGCCTTTTACCACCAGCCTTGCCTTGTACCGTTTGCTACCATCACTTTCATCTTTTATCCAGTATACCCATTTATTATGCAAGGCCTTTTTGCCCTGTGGTATCTCTGCCAGTTGCCATGTCTGATTGAACATTAAGGAATCCATCTCATCTCTCATGGCTAACTCCTACTTGACTGAATCTTTAGCTTGCACAGCTTCATCATATCTCTCTGGTTCTCTTCTGTTGGTCAACAAGATGTAATGTAGAAAAGGGGAGTATCTCTGCGATGGTCTGCTAGTCCTGCTAGATCTCTTGATTGGAGTGGCAGGAGTACTCTGGTATCCTTCTAGAGCTATATTCTCTTGATCTTCAACCTCTGGATTTTGTACCTCCACTTCAGGAAGATCCTTCAATGGAATCACTTCAGGCTTCTTACCTTCAAAACTTGAACTTCTAGAGTCATTATTATCTCTATCCTATACAAAACACCTTCATTGAAGATCACATCTTTGTTCTTGATAATCTTCTGATTTTGGTCATTCCAGAAACGATAACCAAACTCAAGTCCACCATAGCCAACTAGAAAACACTTCTTTGACTTTGCATCAAGTTTACTTCTACCGGCAGGGTCAATATGAACATAGAAAATACACCCGAATACTCTCAAGTAAGAGTGATCAACCTTTTTACCACTCCAAACTTCTTCTAGTAGCTTGAACTTCAATGGTGTGGATAGACTTCTGTTGATTAGATGAGCTGCTGTATTAATTGCCTTAGCCTAAAACGACTTTGACAGCCCCGCATGCAACCTAATGTTTTTGGCACGCTCGTTCAGAGTCCTATTCATCCTCTTAGTTACACCATTTTGTTGTGGTTTCCCCAGAATAGTTTTCTTCATCTTTATTCCATTCTCAGTACAGTACCACTTGAAGTCATCATCTAAGTATTCTTTTCCATTGTCAGACTACAAGCACTTCACCTTCAAATCTGTCTCGTTCTCCACCATGGCTCTCAATCTCTTGAAAGCATCAAAGACATCAGATTTGTTTTTCAGAAAGTAAACCTATACCTTCCTACTTGAGTCATCAATAAACATCACATAGTAATTTGCACCACCAAGGGAAGTGACTTTCGGGTCCCCATACATCTGTATGAACTAGCTCCAACTTCCTGGACTTAGCCTCTCCACTTGTTGTTGAGAAATAACTCTCTTCTATTTACCAAAGATGCAGGCTTCACACAAACTATGATCAACAGTTTTCAATCCTAGCAGTTTTCCTTTACAGTGAAGCACCTTCATTCTCTTCTCACTCATGTGACCGAGCCTATGATGCCATAGCTCGGTATTAACAGTAGAATCAGCAACTGCTATAGTATCTCTGCAACTAGTGTTAATGTGGAGAGTTTTAGCCTTGCATCCCTGAGCAACAACCATCGCTCCCTTAGTGACTTTCCAACCTCCACAACTGAAGGTTACATTATGTCCTTCGTTATCTAGTTGCCCTACCAAAATTAAATTGCACATCAATTTGGGTACGTGTCTCACCTTTTGAATCTTCCACACAGGCCCATTAGGCATTTTTAAACTGACATCTCCAATGCCAACAATGTCCGAAGGTTCACCATCTACAAGGTAAACCTTACCATAATTTTTGGCAACATAATGCTCCAAGACATGACGGTGTGCAATGGTGTAGAATGATGCTCCTGAATCTATCACCCACAAATCAAGGAATTGTCAATAGACAAGAGTAAGGCATCCTATGCCTTTTCAGTGGCGGCATTTACAGCGTCATTGTTCTTGTCTTCGTTCTTCCTAGGAGCCCTGTAATTCTTTTTCAAGTGGCCGGTCCTTCCACAATTCCAACACTCCATAATCATACCATTCCTTGACTTGCTTCTCCCATTCCTCGACTTGCCTCTCTTGTCATTTTCCCTATTGGAATGTCTCTAAAGTTTCCTACCCCTATTATCAACATTAAGGGCCGAGTTCGACGTAAAAGCTTCATCTGAAAACTTCTTGCGAACTTCTTCCACCAAAATAGAGTTTCTGACATCAACAAACTTCAGTTTTTCCTTCCCAATTGAATTAGTAATGGCCACCCTCACGGGTTCATAACTATTCGGTAACAAGGCCAAAAGGATTAGGACATTAATCTCATCATCAAATTTAATCTCTACCGAGACCAATTAGTTCAGAACGGTGTTTAAATTATTCAGATGCTCTACCACTGAGGCACCTTCAGGCATTTTTAAATTAAAGAGGCGTACCTTGTTATTAGCCAAAGGCTTTTCATACATGTCTGACAAAGCCTTTACCATCCCTGCTGTAGTATTCTCCTTCACAACCTTAGGGGCCACATTCTTTGATAGGGTCAAACGGATCACACCCAGCACCTGTTTATCAAGGAGATTCCACTCCTCATTCTTCATGCCTTCGGGCTTATTACCTAAGGACAAGTGCAATTTCCTGCTATAGAGGTAGTCTTCCACTTGCATCCTCCAATAGGAAAAGTCCGAACCATCGAATTTGGTGATACCGGCTATCGAACCTTCTTCTCCCGTCATCTTTCTTAATTCAAACCTTTGCTCTGATACCACTTGTTGGGGAATTAGGCACCTCCTAATTCTAAGGATAGCAAGAACGAATAATTGTAGAAAAGAAATTGGAGAAAAGGAGAAAAGAGATACACCAAATTTTTATACAAGTTCATCCAAATTTGAGACTACGTCCTGCTTCTGCCGCTGCAGATTCCATTATGATGAAGAAGATTGTAGATTACAAGAGAAATTTATCACACACACTTAAATAGTGTTTCCCAAACTCTCTTTTATTTAGCACCCTTTGTGGGAATTTTTCTCTCAACAATGGAGCTCTCAACTTCACAAAATAATGCCTTACACAAAATAATGCTACTACTCACACACACAACCCTAGCCACCTTATGTCTATTTATACCCTAAAACAAGAGAAAATAAGCAACTAATGAGAAACCCTAGCAGTTTCCCCTTTTTAGGCCTTTGAAACACGACTTTTCGTACTGAATATCGCGCAACACAACGCCTTGGCGCCTCGGCGCTTGAAACGAGTGCTGCAGCGCTCACCTACCGGCCCCGCGACGTCTTCTACCAGCACCGCGACGCTGCTTTGCTGCCCACGGGCGCTGCAGCGCCCAGAATCTACTTTGCCTCTCCTTTTTTTTCCTTTTGCTAGGTTGTTGACTTGATTTGGCTCCACACCTGTAACATAGGTCACATGTACAATATCGTGTCCCTAGGACTATCTTAATCCAAAACAGATCGAATGGCCGGTACGACACACATTGTATTATAATCAAGCCATATTGTTACTTTACTCTTGATCGAAAGTGGAGAGCATGTCCTTAGAGTTCACAATTGAACCAAACTGTTTTTTTAAGTCACATCCATAATTTTTTTTTAAGGAATATTGCATTCCAAATTAGTGTAATACAAATACTAATTTAAACATGAAATATGCACAACCTCATATCCTTGGGACTATCTCAATTGAAATAGGAGAGCATATACAGTGGGTCACATGTTGCCTCATAATTGTACCATGCAAGTCACATATTTTTTTACAAAAACTTTTTCGACACTGTCATTTCTCCATCTCGTATTCTATACGTATCCTCCAATCCATTTCAAATTCCATCTCAATCTTTTATTAAAACAATAAGAACAAAATTAACAACTACAAAAAAACACAAAATTATATGCAAACGATTCTATTATTTTTATTTCTTTTTTTCCCTAAGGCAATTCACATGTTTTTGCCATCTTGGAAGAAATCGTGTTAGTTGCAATGGAAAAAGGTCAACTAAACTAAATTCTATCATTGCTGGAAACTTTTTTTTTTTTTTTGAGATACATTGTCGTATGGAAACTTGTTTTTTGAAATGCATTGCCGTATGGAAATTTTTTGATGATTGATTATTATTATTTTTTTTAAAGAAACGAAGGAATCTGATTGATATGAGTAAAAAATTACAACTACGCCAGAGGAAACAAAATGACAACAAAAAGGACGGACAAAAACCAACGATACACTTGATGATTAATTTCATGTCTGATGATTAATTAGGTGTCAAAATCTTTCCCTTTATAACACGAGTAAGCTTCAATTAATCTCATATAATTGACCAAATCATGAAGAATGATGTAAATCTATATTTTATATTTTATTACTATTTTTTAAAAATATAAAAACACCACATCAACAATTGACAAACAAGTTACACATTCAAATCTTATTTACAAAGATTCGTAAATTAAATGCTCATTAATTTTTTTATCTATTTTTTAAGTCAACCATTCACTTATTTGCAACTATTAGATGTATATCGAACGACTAATTTAAAAGTAACTATTGAAAATATAACTATTGATATTATGTATCTGAACAAAAAATTTGTTCCATAACAATCATATTATGTATGTCTATATTTCTTTTATCCACCGCATCTATGCTGCTATAGTCCCAAAACTCAGAAAGTTAAAAAAAAAAAAACTTTTCGCTTTTTGATATTGCATGTTCCTTTTGGATCCTTTATTTTGCTTCGCCATAAATGCGTTTCCTTTATTTTTACGTATCTGATTTTTTTTTTTTTTTTTGACGATTGCTGAAAACAACTCTTCTGTCTTTTTTTTTCACGCTTCATTTTTTTTTAATTTTTCCCTATTTCCAGCTTCTTTTTCTTCTTTATTTAGAATTTTTATCAAAAACTTGTTCTTCAACAGTGTGTATTTATGACATATGTTTCTTCGCTATACTCCTTTTTTCAAATATATGATATTTAAATTTTAAAATTAAAACCTTTTTCTTTCTACACTCTTTTTTTTTGGGTGTCGTAATTACTTTTTTTTTAGTTTAGAGAAGATGAAGAAGCTTGACCAAAAAAAAAAAAGAACAAGAAAAAGGCGTTAACACCCAGTGTCAAAAAATTGTAGAAGTCTGTATCATTATGGTTTGGTAAGGATACGTAAATCGTGGAGTGTGACATTTTATTTTAAGAAGCAAGAATAGTTTATCTATCACATATGAGTGGTTTTTTTTATAATTATAAAGGTTGAATTCTTATCACATCATATTATCAATTGTTATTAAAATACTTCTTTAAAAAAAATATAACTATTAAAACTTAACCTTTAAAAACAAGTATATATATATAAAGTTAAAACAACAATATAGAAAACATATGTACTGTTTAAACCATTTTTATGTGTATTATTACAAGAGTGTGTTTGAAAATTAACTTCTAACTGATATAGTATAAAATTCTTACATGCTACAGTGTAAAACAAAAGTATATTACATCGTAAAGCTCTCACATGCTATAGTATTTAAGTTTTAACTTTAAATTCTAACTTGATTCTCTAACACTCTAATATGTGTTGTATTATATAACATTTTGGAAAAATTGTCTGCAGTGTGCACAATTTTTTTTTTTTTTTCGGAATCGATTCTACAATTTGATTAAAAGAAAAAGAAACGAACACAACCTCTTCTATAGTATTAAAAAATGATCAGAATTAAAAGAAACTATAAAAAGAAATTAATATAACCTCTTCTAGTATTAAAGAAATTGATATAACCTCTTCCATCGTCTACTTTTTTTAATATATATATGTATATAGATATAAAGAATGACGGAGTTGTGATAAAGCATAAAGCAATAGTTTATTTTTATGCCTTATGTTTTGTTAGATAGTGGGCTGATGTGTGGCAAAAGTAAGAAATAAAGAGCGATAAAGAGAGTAAGTTTAGCATTTTTCTTATTATATATTACAAAGAATACCACTCGCTTAAATCATATTGCTTCTAAATCTTTTAATTTTACTCTTTTTTTTAATTTCTCTTGCCTACTTTTGTTAAGCAATTATTTTGCATATCGGTTGAAACCATAAATTATGTCAAACTCTTAACAACTATAGTAATAAAAAGTAAAAAATTGTTACAGTATAAATCTTTCACATGTTATAATTTTTAAATCAATATTTTTAGTTTTAGCCACTCTTTCAATTATCTTATAAACTATTTTTTCCTTTGTTTGATAGGTAAATTATTTTTTCTTTCTTAAAATAAAACAAGTCACACACTTCACGATGTACGCATCCTTACCAAACCATAATAATGCAGACTCCTACAATTTTTTTGATGCCGGGTGTCAACATCTTTTTCTTCTTTTTGTTCAGCTCTTCATCTTCTTTAAACGTTGAGAAAAGAAAAAAGAAATAGTGTATAAGAGCACAAAAAAAAAAAGAAAAAGAAGGCTGTAGAAAAGAAAAAAGATTTAAATTTAAAATTTAACTATCATATATCTGAAAAAAAGAGTGTAGCAAAGAAACATATGTTATATATATACACACTGTTGAAGAACAAGTTTTAGAGAGAAGAAGAAGATTATTTCAAAAAAAGGTTGCAAAAATTTGAGAAAATGAGAGATGGATATAGAAAGAAAAAGAAACATGGAAAAATTAAATAAAATTAATGAAATGTGAAAAAAAAAAGAGACGTTATGAGCGATTATAAAAAAAATTGTAAGAGTTTTCTTTTTAATTTTGAAAAATGTAACAGCATGAATCATTACAATCTCATCCATCAAAAATTTTCTGAAATAACGCTGAGTAACGTGATTTGAACAACAACTGAATCATGAAATTCTGTGAATATATATTAAAAAGTGGCGTTGTTGTAAAATAAAGATAAAACAACGGTCCTATAATTCTGTTTTATTTTTACAGAGAAAAGTGAAATGACAAGTCGTTGGAGAATTTAGAGAGTAACCCTATGGACGGTAGGGCCGTAGGGGCACATATCCTCGGCAATGAGTAGGGCACTATGTGGAGAAAGAAAGTGAAAGATGCCAGAGAAAGAAATAGAGATAGAAGCAAATTCGGAAGATCAAACTTTTTAGAGTATGATGTGACGTAGTGTTAAGTTTTCCAAAATCTGAAAATTCTGCTTTTTGATAAAAACCAAGGTGGTGATATTATCTTAGGGCTCTTGGAAATTATCATTTTATTAAAGGAATAGTTGAAACACGCGCAAACGCGTGTGTATCAAAGTATGATACTTATTAAAAGATCTAAATTTTCTAATAGTTTACTTAAAAAGTTAGTTTTTTTTGTCTAAATACATATATATTAGCAAATTAAAAGGAACAAAATTTTTGGTTTGGCAAATTAGATAGAAAGTGATTTATAGGATATATGAAAAAAATTATTTGGGAGGGGCATGGAAAAAAATTAAATAGAGAGAAATTTGAGAATAAATTATTTTAGTGGGACAATTAGGGGAAAATAATTAAATGAAGTGGATGGTGGAATTGGTGCTTATATAGCATAGTGTAGATTCCTCATGGCCATTATAAGATGTAAAGTATTGCACATTAATAAAATAAATTCCTATTATTCTCCTATATGTATATTTTGTTGAATATATATATATATATATGTAAATATCATAAAGGATCTAATACTTGTCAAAGTACATAATCCTGTATATGAAGTGTTCATATTATAGAGGATATGATTATGTGTACTTAGTATAAACTTTGGTTTATAATCCGTAAATCAAGTTGGACACTTTGTCTTGCTTAAAATTGTGATTCATCTATTCCCTGCAACTTGGTGGAATGATCTTACCCGGATTATAGTAATGTGATGATTACTGGATATAGATATCAGTGTGTTTAGAATACATTAAACGTCGACCAGGATCAAATTTAATTTCTTATGTAATTTTGTTACAAGAAATTAGAATTCTATTAGTTTGATCATTTTATGGATCTTACCTTAATCTTGAAGTGATTAGTAGACTCACATTTATTTACTATGTCTTTTTGATTGCCAGTGAGTAAGATCTATGACATCTATGATCAAAGATGTAATTAGAGAGATTGTACAGAAATCTATAAACCTATCTCTAATTATGAATATTATTGTGAAGGGTATTATCATATGGAAAATGATTATATAATGGACGATCTTGTCAATGACATTTATATTTAAGGTTCCATATAATGCTACTTATAATTTAAGAGTGCAACCTTGGATTCCAATAGTGGAGTAAACTAGAGTTAATAATTATTATTAATTTAATTATGAGATAATTAAATTATAAATAATTATTGGAGCTTAAATTATATATATCCATTGGGTTTCCTTACTAGCTCCATAATATTCTCTTAGATGGATAAGTGAAAATTTTACCCTAGGGGCAAAATGGTAATTTCACACTATAGTCCACAAGGACTATGTGCGGCAACACACACTAGAGCTCTATGAGTTCATTTGGCGCCACACACTGGAGCTCTGTGAGTTCATGTAGCACCACTCTATGATTTTAGGAAACAAATAGATCATGTGATTTTCATGTAATCTATTTGTTATCTTGTTGCATATTAGAATCTTTTTCAATAGTTGAAATAGGTTCTGCAGATAATTATTTGAATTATGAGATAATTTAAATAATTGAGAAAATCATGGAAAATATTTATTTTAAAAGTAAAAATAAATAAAATCTCAGTTTGAACTGAAATCAGAAGATAGGAAAATACTACATGGATATAAACTCACACAGCTAGAGCTGGTTATGACACATGTCACACCATCATTGAAAGTTGTAGATCACACTTGCTACATCTTGGAGTTGGCATGATCTACTTAGAATCCTCAGAGGATTTTGTTTCAAAATTCAAGCCTCTATCTGTGCCTATAATACCTTGGAGGTTCTATTTTTAGAAGACTTTTTCCGGCCTACATATAGTGTTCTTTAGGCTCTCCCCTTTGGAGTTTAAGAAACCTCTACTAAGAATGATTAGAAGGAGATTAGCTAAGTAATATCACCGTGCCCACACATAAATTGATCCAAAAAGAGGAGAATAACAAAGAAGATCTGAAGGATTTAAAACACTTAATCATCCAGAGCTATTGCCAAACTCATAAGTTTGTATTTTAATCAATTATTGTATATAGCATCATGAGAAGGATCTTCAAAGTTTATGAAAAATTTCAAAACTCTATTCCTGTAACGTCCGAGAATTTTTAGTGCAATAAAAAACAATAATTAAAGGATTATGTTAAGTAATTTAAGTAAAAATTTTATGAGCATAAGTTTATGCTCAAAAATTTGTTAAATATTTTAAACATAAAAAGTGTCACAAAGATTATTGTTTTAATCTGATTTTTACGAAAAATTTCACAATGGTGAAATTGGGATTTTTAATATTAAAAATCATGTCATAGTCTTAAATAAAGAAAGAATAATAAGAGAAATAAGCTAGAAAGCTTAATTGTTGCAAAATGTATTGCAACAAATTTTAAGACAAAAATACAATACAAGGAATATATAGTGTAGGGAATCATACAGTATGAGAAAAATATAGTGTAACGATTACACTGCTAAAGTTATACAGTATAAAAATTGTATTGATAAAGTTAAGTAGAAATAGAAACTACAATACAAAAAGTTAAGCAGTGTGAAAATTATACTACATAAAATAATATAGTATAGAAATCAGACTGTGTAAAGCTAAGTAGTATAGGAATTATACTATATAGATGATGTGGAAGCATGTAGACCACGAAACACAGTGCAGAAAAGAATACTAGCATATGAGACATATACTAGCAGTATTTGCCAATGTAAATTTGGACTACTAAAAAGTTATCGAGGGACCCACTTGATGCCATAGTCTTAAAATAAAGAAAGAATGATAAGAGAAATAAGCTAAAAAACTTAATTGTTGCACAATGTATTGCAACAAATTTTAAGACAAAAATACAATACAAGGAATATATAGTGTAGGGAATCATATAGTATGAGAAAAATGCAGTGTAAAGACAGCACTAATAAAGTTATACAGTGTACAAATTATATTGATAAAGTTGAGTAGTATAGAAATTACACTACAAAAAGTTAAGCAGTATGGAAATTATACTGCATAAAATAATATAGTATAGAAATTCGACTGTATAAAGCTAAGCAATATAGAAATTACACTGTATGAATGATGTAGAAGCATGTAGACCACAAAACACAATGTAGGAAAGAATACTGGCAGTATGAGACATGTAACGGTGGTATAAGAAAAAAATTGTCAATGTAAATTTGGACTGCTAAAAAGTTATTTAGGGACCCACTTGATGCCACTTTTATGATGGACAAGAGGGCCACCTCATCCTCATTTTTCATCGGTGGTGGAATTCCAAAAGGAGACAAAGATGAGTCTCCATCATGTTTCATGCACAAACGCATGAAAAAAGAAAAGAAAAGAAAGAAAAAAAAATGAAAGAAAGGACCCATTTCTCTCCATAAAATCCATCCCTTTCCTAAGTGTTTCTCACTCTAAAATTTGATGATTTAAACCTCAAATCCATTCAAGAAGCAAGAACAAGTGTTCTTGAGGAGGTTAAGGTTCAAGGTAAAATTTCAACCTTTTTTCTATGAATTTTTTATGGTTTTCTTCAATACTTATGGATGGGTTTTTGAGGGAGTTTTTGCTATGATTATGTTAAAGAATTTTAGCCAAGAATAAGCACCAAGGAGGAGATGTAAAAGCTTGAGGAAAACCTTAGTAAAATTCTAAACTTCTAGCATAAAAAGTTTATGTTTTCTTGTATATCATGTGTTTGATGTGTATTTTGGATTGTGGCATGTAAAATAAACTTTATGGTATGATTTGTTATATCTTATGATGATGTTGATGGAAGATTAAGAAATTAGGTTTTTTTATGTTAAAAAGAAAAGGGTTTGTTAAACTTTGCTAAAAATACAAAGTTTAACCAGCTTTTAAGTAATGATGTTTTTAAGGGACTTAGAGGCTAAATTACCCTCTAAGTAAAATATAGAATGAGCCAAAACAGTGAGGAAAACAACTATTATTAACAAAGTTTTATAAAATTTCAGATGACTAAATTGTAAAAATTTACAAAAGTTCAGTAGATTTAAAAATCAGCTGAAAAGTCCCCTTAAACATTGGAATTTTGAGAAAATTACAACACAAAATTTGTAGAACTCATTGAAAATGTTAAGACAATGTAGACAATTTTCAATTTTCCAAAATTCTATACTGTTTGTAAGTTATGAATTTTACAAGATTTTGAGCATAAAATTTTGTAAAATGAAGAACATAATGAAAGTGTTTGAATCAGGCCAAGGATATTTTAAAAGTTTAATTCCTTGCAAAAGCTGAATGTTTTAGCATTAAACGGTCATTTTTGGCCCCAGGAACAAAAATGTTAAAATTTTTGTATTTCATGCCAAAACTGTAAAATCATATAAAACTGGGTTTTCACTAAGAAATGTTGGTTTCTTGCACTGCTGTAGGCAGTGAGTAACCACATGATGTAAGTTTTTTAAGATTAAGAGTTTTATCAAGTAAAGAAGGGAAGAAAACCATTAAGGGCAAAAATGTCAATATTTTTGCATTAGGTTCAAAACTATAAAGTTTTGACAATAGGTTTTAACAAAAGGAAAACGTTATTCAGTTTTCTATAATGTTATGAGATGCAAAGAAATGTAAGTTATGTTTTTAAACAGGTTTCAAAAGTTGTCTAAGACCCGTCAAGGGAAAAATGGTCGTTTTTAATAAAAAGGACCAAAATAAACTCGAAACGCCTAACTTAGGAAAACGTCGTAAGTAGGAATGTTTCTAAACCCGTAAGTATCAAGATGGTAAAGTTAAGCAAGAATTTAGTAAAATTTTGAAGTTTACAAAAAACTCGTTAATAGTAAAATCGACATTTTTGAAGGAAACGTCTAATAACGAAGCTGAGCATTCCAAATTGGCAAAACACTTGTCACGCCTCGGAGTACGGGAGGTGACGTGGTGGATTATTTAAATTAATTAAAGGAAAATTTAATTAAGATCAAGAGTTTAGGAGTTAAATTAAATAATAAAATACGAGGTTTTCAAAACAACACCTTATCAAAGAGCTCATGTACATTAGGCAATTGAAATCATTTAAACAAATAGTAATAAAACAATAGGGCCGCGAGTATGGGTCCCACAGATCCACAACTTGTGCACACACATGGTACTGACAATATCATGAATACAACCATAGTCCAAATACAAGTAAAGTTAAAATCTTACATGCCTTGATTTAAATGATACAAATAAGTTTACTAGTCCCTCTATTGCTCCTGTGTCTTGTCTGTAGGATCCTCTCCAAACCTAAATGGAAAACCACCTAGAAGGGGGGGAAATTTAAAACAAATAAAACGTGAGCGAAAGGCACAGTAGGACTATGTTTTATAAAATAATTTAATTTAAAGGAACATTTCATTATTTGGGAATTATTTAAAAGAAACCTTGAATAAATAAATAAATAAGCAAATTTAAGTAAAACCATCCTTACCCAGAACAGTTTACTTAGATAACTAGAAATATCATTTTCCTGTTTCCTAGGCAAACCATAATAACATCACCACCGTAGTGGCCCAGCTGGGTTTCGGGACCTGCCCCCAAGGTCGATCGCTACACGACCCGATCTCTGATACGACATCATGCCTATATGTTTGTTATCATCATCATTCAAAACCCAATTACCGAGTGTTGTCATTTACATTCATTATGAAGTTCATTTCAGTTCACGGTATATTAAAACATAACCGATAAATTCATTTTCAAACAACCGTTGAAAACATTTTAATAGAAATCCTGTTCAAAGCCAAATCATTTTGAAACTAGGCTACTAAGGAATAGGGTAGAAGTCCTACCTCAATACTCATGCCGGTGCCCCACACCGTAATCCCGGTCCGCTATACGTTAGCTCCATGGAACCACGAACGATCCTAGATACAAACTAAGTCGATCAATATCTAGTTCGAGACATTCTATATTACTAAACCATTTCATGATGTCCTAGTGTGCCATTTGTATCTTTAAAATCATTCTATAAGGTTGGAATTTAAATCGGGGTCCAAAACAGTGAAAACGGGTGAAAAATCACAAAATTTCCCATGCCTCGGCCGGCCTGTCGGAAGCAAAATTCGATCGGCCGAACATCCCCAGGTTTGGCCTGCCAGACAGAAGAACACCGGCCTGCCGATCCCCATTTCGGCCTGCCGAACATGTGATCCAGCCTGCCAAACTGGGAAAACCCAGAAATTCAGCCACGGGTTTTCAATTTCCCCAAAACACAAATCTTGATTTTAACCTATTTTTCTCAAATCCCAGACATAGAAAACAATCATAGTTGATAGAAAAACATACTAGAACACATTTGGACTCATTTAAACAAGATTTAAACTCAAAAATCTCAAAAATCTAAAAATGAGAAAATAGGGAGAAAAATGAAAAATATTGAATCCAATCCGTTTTTCTTTAATCTAAGCTTAGATTCTAGTTGTTCTAAGTTTATTTAACTCAAATCCAAGGTTTTCTAAGCTCAAGCAAACCTAGATTTCAAAAATGTACAAAATTGAAAATTTTGGAAAAAGTTTAGAAATTTCAAAACTAACCTTGAATCGAAGCTTCAATCCGCGTTCTCGGTTGCCAAATCACGTCCCCGAGCTTCCTCCTTGCTAAACCGAAGCTTGGATTCGAATTTTGATTCAAAATTTTCAAAGAGAAATTGAGAGAGAGAGACGGCTCACGAGAGAGAAAGAGAGGAGAGAGAGAGAGAGAGAGTGAGAGAAAGAGGGTGAGAGAGAGGAAATTGTTAGACATGTATGCTCTAAGGAGTAAAAATGTAATACGTTTTTGGAGACATTTTTATCAATAAAGAATTTATTCATTTATATATACCAAATATTGTCCTCTTTACGTTCATATTTGTTGAATGTATGATAAGCAAACAGTAGTCTGAGACTGTCAGTCTAAACCTTACGAGTTGGGCATATGATGGGATGATTATGTGGTAGACACGACTCTTAAGGTGATGGTCTAAAATATATGATCCGCAATCGAGGGAATAAAGTTGGGCGCTTTATTCATGTAAAGATTGTTATGTTGTCTATATCCCTTTTGGGAGATGGTTTGTCTTGGCCATCGGAGTTGGACTCCGTGAATAGAAACATTGGCGCGTTGTCATAGGTGACGATGTGTTGGATCGGGACATAAAGTGAATTGATTTGGATTAATAATTCTGTCTTGGCAAATCGATTCACTTTAGATAATCATTTGTATTGTATCTTAATCCTGAGATGAATAATGGGCCCGTTGTCTCGATTTGTGTCTTTTGATGTACCAATGGGTGACTCCCACATCTCTATAGTGGCATGCATGCCGGTACGTTGGAGGCATGACTCTTGGTAGCGTAGACTTGTTATTCATAGATATGGAATCCATAGCTCCTCTTTAGGAGTAATGATATCCTCTTATATGCGTTGTCCTGTAATTGGAAAACTGGAGCGCTCAACCATTTGGATACATAGGTGTAACCGAATGGTATACTATCTTTGGATGGTAAGTTTTCTAATGGTGAGACAATGGAACGTAAGATAAAAATAATCGGGAAGGTAAGACAGAACTTGTCCTTAAGCCGATTATGGATGATCATATGGGGATGCGATACACTATGATATGTCATGGAGACTTAGCTACACGAGCTTCGTAATTCTATAAAGTTCGAGAGTGCAGCTCCAAGCTTTTAGTGGAGTAGCGTTGGAGTTGATAATTGTGAAATGTATATCTGGGATATTGGGTTTCATAATTATCATGAGCTTGAAATTTATAGGTCCATTTTGGTCCCCTTTGCTAGCTCACAAAATCCTGTAACGACACGGCGTGCTTTTTCAATAATTGGTGACTTATGTCAGATTTATCAGATTGGTTTAAAAGAATCAAATAATTCATGTCTGTTTATCGGTTGAATTAATTATGTAAGAAATTAGTTCAAGATGAACTTGTTGAATTATGGCGTTCGGGTAATTCTTGTCTGTTTATCGGTTGTTTTAATTTTGGACAATTAGAACAAGATAAACTTGTAGAATTATTGTGAATTGATTTATTTTCTTAGAGATTATCTTGATAAAGTTTGTTTTGATCAGATATCTTTTCTATTGGCTATTTGAATCAAAACTGAGACTTTATCCTTTAGAATCTCGGGTGGAAAATAAAAGATTCGCGGAGATTTTTTCTCGGCAGTTCGGCATGCCGGATGACGTGTTCGGCCTGCCGAATCTGCCAGTTCGGCCTGCCTATCACACAGTTCGGCATGCCGACCGCGACAGTTAAGATTACGCGTTTTTCACGCGTATCTTATCAGATATTGATCCGAACTTGATTCTGTTTCGATTTTTGAGACCTAATCTGATATGGACTGACCCCAAGGACCAATAGGTATAAAAAGGGAGTGAGTCTAATGATTTACTAAGATCAATTTGAGAGATTAAGAGTGATACTCTTCTAGTGAGCATCTGTAAACTCCCTGAGAGCTTTTGTTCACAAATCACGAACACTAGCTTTGGGTTCTCTCTATTGGTTGGAAGGAGAGTCACCGGTGGAAGAGCTGTACGTGTGAGCCCACACTCACTCCGGTTGTGGACAGAGAATAGCAAAGAAGACCAGTTGGTTGAGGCTCTTCTGGAACGTTACTTCTCTACACAGGTCACAGAGGTTCTTCGGCACACTGAGGTTAGTAAGATCTGTTTAATTTATACATATAACATGTCAAACTTGTGTTTTGGAAATTACTCTGATGAAAAATTTTAAAAATTCCGCTGCGCACTTTGTTTCCAACAATTGGTATAAGAGACGAGGTTTTTACATAAATTTGCAAGTTTGTGATCATGTTATATGCATAAATTTTGTGATCTTAATCTCTCCAATGCTTGAATTAAATTTTATAGAGAGATGGCACTCTAGGTTTCTATATAATATATATGTTGTCATGGATTATATGGTGAATGTTTATTAATTAATTATGGTTGATTAAATTGTTGTTTAATTATTTATTAATTAATTAATACCGGTTATGGTTCCTTAGAGGTTAGAATGTGTATCTAGGTTTTTCATGTAATTAGATGGCGGACTATCATCTCCGTCTAGGAATTATTATTTAATTTTTAATTTGTAAGAATTTTGTAATTAAATAATTATTCGGAGAAGACGGAACGAGAAGTCGGAACTTAAAGATTGATGATGGCGCCTCCAGGTATTTCCTGAGTCTCTAATTTTATGTTTTTGAATTGTTGAAAATAAAATTGATGAATTGCATTAAAATTGTATTTTCTGGATTGAGGGTTTTCTGCTTGGTCGGCATGCCGGACCTCACAGTTCGGCAGGCCGAAGGTCACAGATCGGTAGGCCGACAGTGGGGCAGAAATTTTGGTGCTCTGCCGGCAGGCCAAACCTTCATGTTCGGCAGGCCGAACCACCATGATCGGTAGGCCGATCACCCAGATCGGCCTGCCGACCGAGAGCAACCAGGTGTCCAGAAAAGGTGCAATTTTTTGGTGCAGTTTTAATTTTATTTTTGGGACGATTCTGAGAAACATTAAATTTGGATATGACCGGAAATATGAAGTGTTCGATTCATACGGGATTGAGGACTTGAAGATGGATATTACATGAAGAAGGATACAGCTTGAGGATTCAAGGATGAAGAATCGATAAATGTCTCGATTATTCTCTTGTAATCTTAGTTTTTCTATTCTCTAGGGTGGAACCATAATATTACGGTTATAATTATTATTATGCTTGTAGCTTTGCTTGATTGCTTTGCTTGTCTGCATTATAATATGATTTACCATGTATATTGATAACATGTCATATAGAATAGGGAGTGCCGCTCATATTAAAATTGTTCATGCATAATTTTAAAATAAAACCTTGACTTCAAAAGATTGAGTGGGAGAAGGTTTTCGAAGAGAGAACCTAAGGCCTCCATCGTTGGTCCATAGGAAGAACATGATGGTCCCAACCCCTAGGAAGGGATTTCTATCATGTACCAGATTGGATCTCTGAAAGGATAAGGTATTTTAGTATGATTTATGATTGCACACCCCTAGGTGGTGATTATAAATCATGGATAAAATATTAAAACGGTGGTTATACACTCACGTTAATTTTATTATTAACCTCCCCTAGGAGCTCTATTAATAAAATTAATGGCCAAAGAAACGATTATTAGTATATGTTGGATCATACGGGTCCTAGATGGCATATATTAATCAGGAGGGGATCCGTGTTCCTGATTGAATTTGGCATGACTCCCCTAGGAGCTTGTTGAATTCTGAGTTGGGAATTATCGTTGTAAGGTTGTGATATTTTTAAGGTTTTGACACATAAACACATTTGTATGATTTTACATGATTGTGTTATCTTACTAAATTATTATATATGTTTGCTTATGTTTGGTATATGATTCTTTATTGTAGATTGAAAATGTCTAAAAACGCTTTATCATCGATACTTGACAAAAGCCAATTAACCGGTGAGAACTATAATGATTGGAAACGGAACCTGGACATCGTCCTTTCCTTTGAGAAACTGAAATATGTTCTGACAACTCCTTGTCCTCCCGAGCCTACGGGAGACTCAAGTAATGAACAATTCCAAGCGTACGACCGCTGGAAAGATGCTAATGATCAGGCCCGCTGCTATGTTATGGCTAGCATGAATAACGTGCTGCAGGCTCAACACCAGGATTATGAGACTGCGAAGCAGATCTTGGATAATCTTGAGGACATGTTTGGAGGCCAGGCCATAACAAAGCAGCAAGGGGCGCTTCGGAAACTCTTAAACTGTAGACAGAGACCGGGGACATCTGTAAAGGAGCACATGATGTTGGTCATGGGTTACCTCGCTGAGGCTCAAACCAATGGAGCCGACATCGATGCTGAAACTCAGATGACTATGGTCTTTGAGACTCTGTCTAAGGAATTTATTTCGTTTAGAGCTACTTTTAATCTAAGCAATAGACGGGATATGACCTTGACAGAACTGATGAAACAGTTACAAGAGTTTGAACTGCTGATCAGGGAGTCTCCTGCTGGTGGAGAGGCCAATATGGTAGCTGCTTCTGGTTCCAATCCTAACTCTGGGAATGGAAAGAAGCAACGGGCCAAAAGTGGGAAGTCTTCTATTCCTATTGCTACCAAGAGCAAGAAGAAGAAGAAGAAGAACCCAAAGAAGCTTAAGTGCTTCTTTTGTGGTAAGGTCGGGCATATAAAGAAGCATTGCAAGGACTTCCTTTCCAAGGGAGGTAGGTGTGATCTTCTATATTTAGAAACTTGTTTGGTTGAGGAATCCAGTGACATTTGGGTCATAGATTCCGGTGCAACTAATCATGTTTGTGTTTCTCTGCAGGGATTCAAAGAAACGAGAAGTCTACTTCGTGAAGACTTAACGCTTCGGATGGGCGATGGATCCTTGGTCTCAGCGGAAGCAATGGGAGATGTCCATCTTTATTTTGATAATTATAGGAGTTTAATTTTGCGAGATTGTTTTTATGTTCCTAAATTTAAAAGGAATTTAATTTCTGTATCTTCTTTATTTAAAGACTCCTACGTGGTATCTTTTAATGAAAAAGTGGTGATTCGTAAAAACAAATCTTTTATCTGTTCTGGATGGATGCAAAATAATCTATATTTTATCAAACCTAAGATGGACCTGTTGCTTAATGCTGAGATAAATAATAATGACTCAAAAAGACTTAAAACTTCTCACTCTAATAAGACTTATCTTTGGCATTTGCGCCTTGGCCATATTAACCTAAATAGGATTCAAAGGTTGGTAAGGGATGGACCTTTAAGTCACTTAAAGGTGGAATCTATACCTCAATGTGAATCTTGTTTGGAGGGTAAAATGACCAAAAGACCATACGGGTCTAAGGGCAATAGGGCCGAAGGGGTTCTAGAACTTGTGCATAGTGATGTTTGCGGACCGATGAACATCCGGGCACGAGGAGGGTATGAGTACTTCGTTACTTTTATTGACGATTACTCAAGATATGGGTATGTGTTCCTAATGCACCACAAAAGCGAAACTTATGATAAGTTCAGGGAGTTTTGGGCTGAAGTGGAAAAGCAATTGGGTAGACCCATAAAGGCACTTCGATCTGATCGAGGTGGGGAATACCTTTCTGATGAGTTCTTGGGACACTTGTTAGAGAATGAGATTTTATCCCATTTGACTGCGCCGGGCACTCCGCAGCAGAATGGCGTAGCAGAGAGAAGGAATAGGACTTTGTTGGACATGATTCGGTCCATGATGAGTTATGCATCATTGCCTTTATCCTTTTGGGGATATGCACTACAAACCGCATGTTATCTTTTGAACAATGTACCTTCAAAATCGGTCCCTTAAACTCCTCACGAGTTGTGGACAAGACGGAAGACGTCCTTAAACCATATTCGAATATGGGGATGTCCAGCTCATGTCCTGTTTAAGGATCCGAATAAGTTGGAAGCACGTTCAGAAGTTTGCGTGTTTGTAGGATATCCAAAAGGGACTAAAGGGGGTTATTTTTATAACCCAAAGGAAAATAAAGTCGTGGTTTCAACTAATGCAACTTTCCTTGAGGAGAGTTACATGAACGACTTTAAACCTCAAAGCAAAGTGGTGCTTGAGGAGTTGAGGGGTAATCTGTTTACTCCGGAGGTTCCGAACGAAACCATTCCGATCGGTGTAGAAAAACCAAACAAACCTGAACAACAACCTCAGGGGCTTCGGCGTAGTGGGAGGATCGGGCGTCAACCTGAGAGGTATATGTTCAATGGGGAGGTCTTTTTGGCTGAACCGGATGAACATGACAGGGATCCTTATACTTACGCAGAAGCTATGGAGGATGTTGATTCAAGACTCTGGACAGAGGCCATGAACATTGAGATGAAGTCTATGGAGACTAATAGGGTCTGGGAGCTTGTGGATCTTCCCGAAGGGGTAAAACCCATAGGGTGTAAGTGGATCTACAAGAGGAAAAGAGGAGTGGATGGAAAGGTCGAAACCTTTAAGGCTAGACTGGTAGCTAAGGGTTATACGCAAAAGGAAGGAATCGATTATGAGGAAACCTTTTCGCCTGTAGCCATGCTTAAGTCCATCCGGATTCTCTTGTCCATAGCTGCCGCTCTCGACTACGAGATTTGGCAGATGGATGTCAAGACGGCTTTTCTGAATGGCTATCTTGATGAGTCTATTTATATGGAACAACCAGACGGGTTCAAGGTCATGGGTCAAGAGGGTAAGGTTTGTAAGCTGCTAAAGTCAATTTATGGACTTAAGCAGGCTTCTCGTTCTTGGAACATAAGATTTGATCAAGTGATCAAGACTTATGGGTTCTCACAAAATGTGGATGAACCATGTGTTTACAAACACATTAAGAATGGGAAGGTGGTTTTTCTACTACTCTATGTAGATGACATTCTGCTAATTGGCAATGACGTTGGGGCGTTGTCATCGGTCAAATTATGGTTGACCAAGCAGTTTGACATGAAGGACTTGGGTGAGGCTAATTTTGTTCTCGGTATCCAGATCTTTCGGAATAGGAAGAACAAAATGATAGCTTTGTCACAGGCCGGCTACATAGATAAAATTCTCACGAGGTTTGCAATGCAGGATTCCAAGAAAGGTGGGCAACCATCTAGGTCTGGAATTACTCTTTCTAAGAAAGACTCTCCAAAGTCTTATGAAGAAAGAGAATACATGAAGAAGGTACCTTATGCTTCGGCAGTGGGTAGTCTTATGTATGCCATGCTTTGCACTCGACCAGATATTAGTTATGCGGTCGGGATTGTGAGTCAATTTCAGGCGGATCCAGGACCGAACCATTGGGTTGCGGTAAAGCATATTTTCAAGTACCTGAGAAGGACTCGTGGGTATATGCTTGTGTATTCGGGTGAGGATTTAACTCCTCTAGGATACACTGATTCGGATTTTCAATCCTGCCTGGATTCTAGGAAATCGACATCGGGGTTTGTGTTTACTCTGGGTGGCGGTGCCATCAGTTGGAGAAGTGCGAAGCAAGATTGCACTTCGGATTCAACGATGGAGGCCGAGTATGTGGCGGCTAGTGATGCTTCGAAAGAAGCAGTGTGGCTCCGCAAGTTCCTTGGGGATCTTGAGGTAGTTCCTGGTATGGATAAAGCGGTATCACTGTACTGTGATAACAGTGCGGCGGTAGCTAATGCTAAGGAACCAAGATTTCACAAGAAGAGTAAGCATATTGATCGGAAGTATCATGTGATAAAGGACTTCGTTGAGAGCGGGCATGTCACGGTGTGCAAGATCGCGTCAGAGGACAATTTAGCTGATCCATTTACGAAGACACTTTCTGGGAGAGTCTTCGAAAGGCATGTGGAAGCTATGGGGATGCGAAATTTGCAGTATTTACTCACTTAGTGCAAGTGGGAGATTGTTAGACATGTATGCTCTAAGGAGTAAAAATGTAATACGTTTTTGGAGACATTTTTATCAATAAAGAATTTATTCATTTATGTATACCAAATATTGTCCTCTTTACGTTCATATTTGTTGAAGGTATGATAAGCAAACAGTAGTCTGAGACTCTCAGTCTAAACCTTAAGAGTTGGTAATATGATGGGATGATTATGCGGTAGACACGACTCTTAAGGTGATGGTCTAAAATATATGATCCGCAATCGAGGGAATAAAGTTGGGCGCTTTATTCATGTAAAGATTGTTATGTTGTCTATATCCCTTTTGGGAGATGGTTTGTCTTGGCCATCGGAGTTGGACTCCGTGAATAGAAACATTGGCGCGTTGTCATAGGTGACGATGTGTTGGATCGGGACATAAAGTGAATTGATTTGGATTAATAATTCTGTCTTGGCAAATCGATTCACGTTAGACAATCATTTGTATTGTATCTTAATCCTGAGATGAATAATGGGCCCGTTGTCTCGATTTGTGTCTTTTGATGTACCAATGGGTGACTCCCACATCTCTATAGTGGCATGCATGCCGGTACGTTGGAGGCATGACTCTTGGTAGCGTAGACTTGTTATTCATAGATATGGAATCCATAGCTCCTCTTTAGGAGTAATGATATCCTCTTATATGCGTTGTCCTGTAATTGGAAAACTGGAGCGCTCAACCATTTGGATACATAGGTGTAACCGAATGGTATACTATCTTTGGATGGTAAGTTTTCTAATGGTGAGACAATGGAACGTAAGATAAAAATAATCGGGAAGGTAAGACAGAACTTGTCCTTAAGCCGATTATGGATGATCATATGGGGATGCGATACACTATGATATGTCATGGAGACTTAGCTACACGAGCTTCGTAATTCTATAAAGTTCGAGAGTGCAGCTCCAAGCTTTTAGTGGAGTAGCGTTGGAGTTGATAATTGTGAAATGTATATCTGGGATATTGGGTTTCATAATTATCATGAGCTTGAACTTTATAGGTCCATTTTGGTCCCCTTTGCTAGCTCACAAAATCCTGTAACGACACGGCGTGCTTTTCCAATAATTGGTGACTTATGTCGGATTTATCAGATTGGTTTAAAAGAATCAAATAATTCATGTCTGTTTATCGGTTGAATTAATTATGTAAGAAATTAGTTCAAGATGAACTTGTTGAATTATGGCGTTCGGGTAATTCTTGTCTGTTTATCGGTTGTTTTAATTTTGGACAATTAGAACAAGATAAACTTGTAGAATTATTGTGAATTGATTTATTTTCTTAGAGATTATCTTGATAAAGTTTGTTTTGATCAGATATCTTTTCTATTGGGCTATTTGAATCAAAACTGAGACTTTATCCTTTAGAATCTCGGGTGGAAAATAAAAGATTCGCGGAGATTTTTTCTCGGCAGTTCGGCATGCCGGATGACGTGTTCGGCCTGCCGAATCTGCCAGTTCGGCCTGCCTATCACACAGTTCGGCATGCCGACCGCGACAGTTAAGATTACGCGTTTTTCACGCGTATCTTATCAGATATTGATCCGAACTTGATTCTGTTTCGATTTTTGAGACCTAATCTGATATGGACTGACCCCAAGGACCAATAGGTATAAAAAGGGAGTGAGTCTAATGATTTACTAAGATCAATTTGAGAGATTAAGAGTGATACTCTTCTAGTGAGCATCTGTAAACTCCCTGAGAGCTTTTGTTCACAAATCACGAACACTAGCTTTGGGTTCTCTCTATTGGTTGGAAGGAGAGTCACCGGTGGAAGAGCTGTACGTGTGAGCCCACACTCACTCCGGTTGTGGATAGAGAATAGCAAAGAAGACCAGTTGGTTGAGGCTCTTCTGGAACGTTACTTCTCTACACAGGTCGCGGAGGTTCTTCGGCACACTGAGGTTAGTAAGATCTGTTTAATTTATACATATAACATGTCCAACTTGTGTTTTGGAAATTACTCTGATGAAAAATTTTAAAAATTCCGCTGCGCACTTTGTTTCCAACAAAAATAAATAGAGAGAAACAGTGGGCGGTTTTACTGTGCGAAAACCATGTGCCGCCCACGGTTTTGTAAAACGGAATATTTTTAACATTCTACAAATTGTTGTGTTTTAAAACTCAAAACATCATTTTAAAACAATAAGAAATCATTTGAATTGACCCAATTAACAAAAAAACCAAAATTCAAAATCCAACCAAGTAATCAAATTAATGTTGAAACATTAATTATGGCACACTAATTCATCATTTATATTACAATAACATTAAGTAAATTCTAGGGCGTTACAACACTCCTAAACAGAAAATATTCTATACTACATTAGTTAACTAACCCATCAAGAAAGATGGTAAAACTAATTAAGGAATGTTAAAATTGAGTAAAAAGAAAGGTAACCCAGTTGGTTACAAGTTAAGGGAAAAGTAACCCGATGGATTACAAAATTAAGTAAAGGGAAAAGTACCCCGGTGGGTTACAAAGTTAAGAGCAAGGTAAACCAATGGTTTATGAAGTTAACTAAAGAGAAATGTAAGGTAACCTGGTGGGTTATAAAGTTAAATAAAGATAAAGGTAACCTGGTGGTTTACAAAGTTAAAAACAACGGGGTACAAAGTAAAGAGAAGGGAAAGCCAATAGGGTACCAAGTTAAGTAAAAAGGAAAGAAGAGTTAATGTTTAAGTTTCATTATCAATCGAGTAGATTGATAAAAAGGAAGTTAGTTAATAAATCAGGTGTTGTTTGATTAGGACATAGAAGCTAACTAACCAAAGGAAACAGAACAAATAGGAAACACTAGAGCTAAGTCTAGATAAGTTCTAAACCCCACCTACAACATGAAAATAATGAATTTTCAAATGCTTAGTGTTGAGGGTAAGCTCGGCGCCACCACCGAGGACACTAACTTTTGGTGGTCGGCAACTAAGTTCGGCAGACATTAGGCTACCACCCGACCCGACGACTTATACTTCTTCCCGAGGTGCCTTCCATTTATCTGAGGGCACGCCCCCAAGAAGGCTGCCACCTCAGGGATGTACAGTAGCTCAGGCCGGGTCACGTTATTCATCATAATACGTCACTGCCCATCCTTGTAGGCCAACACCAGGCAAACGTGCTGCCGTCCAATAGAGTCCAATCCATTGGACAATGGACGCGACACTTGTCACTCACTGCTTGATACACTTTGATGTGACACCTGGGTAATGGGCAAAACCCATCTTGCACCCGATCCAACTGGTGGCCTATAAATAGGATGCATTTATGACGTTTTAGAGGGAGAGACTTCCTCACACCTAATTAGCTGCCGACCTCTGCCGAGCAATACTTGCCTTGAGCATCGGAGAGCCCTTGTCTATTGACTAACCCCATTTCTCTGAATCATCCCTCTCGCAGGTACACACTCCCAGTCAGGGGCAAGCTTAAGAGGAGGTCAGAAGGTGTTCAGTCACATGTGGGTGTTGATCCGACGTCGGACAGCGGTAAGCATCAACACTTAGAATATGTTTTATGTATGCATGTGTAATGCAATAAGTCTTAAAGTTCAAGACAAGATTTGCAAGTTATTTGCAACTATATGTTCATAGTACGTTCGCATTTAATATGCATAAAGTTTAAAAGATCAAGTAAAGGTTTGCAATGTGTTTGCAATTATTTTATTTTAAGTATGTCTGCCTTTGTTGTGCATTATATTTTAAAGTTCAAGTTATGGTTTGCAATTTGATTGCATATGTTATGCTTAATATCTAATTAATAAATTATGGCATATGATATGTTAGCATTTGATATGCTCATTAAAGTTTACAAGAAGGTAAATCAACGATAATATTAAAGTGTCATACCAGCCTCCTTAATGTGAGGTACACAAGTAAAATTAAAGTTGTGACCACGGTGTTTGATCGTCATAAGTCTTCCACACACAAGCATCATGCTTATGTTCTCATGATTAATGACGTTGGTACGAACACTAAAGTTTACGAGATAAGGAAAGATAAGAATGATAATAAGAAGTTAAAGTAAGAAAGTAAACTACATAATGATATTAAGATACTCATAATTGAAAGTTAATAAATTAGCATAAACGGAATCATGTATTAAGATTTACTT
This sequence comes from Artocarpus heterophyllus, assembly GCA_025403435.1. Lineage (NCBI taxonomy): Eukaryota > Viridiplantae > Streptophyta > Magnoliopsida > Rosales > Moraceae > Artocarpus > Artocarpus heterophyllus. The sequence goes on along the minus strand of CM046340.1, from coordinate 19,487,143 downwards.
GCATTTCTTGTTATGAAATGTTTATGTAATGAGTTTATGAAAAACATTCTAAGAAATGTTTTACGATAGATGTTATGAAGAATATTTTATGAAAAATGTTTACAAGAATATGTATATGAAGAAAGTTTTATGAGAAACTTTTTATGAAAAACATTTACATAATATGTTTTACGAGAAAGACTTATAAATGATGTTTAAGGAAATATGTTTTATGAGAAAGTTTTTAAGAGCAAAGTTTTATGACAAATGTTATAAAGTTTGGTGAGAGTAAGTTTGAATTTATTGAGCATAAGCTCATTTTAAGTTCCTTTATGCTGTAGGTAGTCTTACAGGAGACCAATGAGATTGGTTGAAGAGTATAGCAATGCAGAGGGCAAATACGAAGATTTGGGTATAAATACCACTATGAAAAGTCTTCCACTGGGTAGAAGAAAATTTTTATTATTATTATTTTATATAGTGTTTAAAAAGTTTTAAGAAAGTCAATGTTTAAGGAAATGTTTTTAAAGAAATGTTTTACAAATAACATGTTTAATTTATGTTGCAATGAATGTTGCAACAGATTTTATAAGAAGTTTAAAAGGGTTTTTACGAAAGTAAATATTTCTTAATGAGTTTAAGAATGTTATACATGATTTTAAAATCAAGTATTGAGCTATGTCACAATTTCAATTGCAACGAAAGTCTCAAAAGTTCAAATTTTTAAGTATGTCTAAAGAAAAAAAATTATTTGGTATTTTTCTTACGTGAAAGTAAGATTAAGTTAATAAAATGAAGTTTAAGAAAATTAAGTAACAGCCTAAAAAGGTTGGACATTAGATGTGGTATCAGAGCGATATCCTACCATCTCCTCTCTTAATGTTAGATGTCCGCTACACCATGGCTCAAGTAAGTAAGTTAAGTAAGAAAAATGTTAGTATTTTGAGACGACCCGCCTTTTCGGGCAGTCACTTTACTTTCTTAAACATTGTTTCATAAATAGTAATCTTACTTACTTAGTAAGAAAAATACTGAAATAATTTTAAGTTAATTTTTTTAAAACATTCTTTAAAACTGATGCGACCTCTGTCGCATTTTAAGTTGAGACCTCGCTCAACACTTGCCCTTAAAATCATTTCAAATCGTTTCTTAAAACTTAATAAGAAACATTTATTAAATCATAGCTTTAAACTTTACTTTATAATTACATAAAACAGTTCGTAAACTGTATCTTAAAACTTTGAATACAATTCTTAGAACTCTGATTTTATTAAAACTTCACAAACACTACATTAAACAATGGAACACCTTTTCTTTACGTAGCAGAAGCAAACAGTGATGGTATCCATACCCAAATCTTTGCATCTGTCCTCCGCAGTACCTAGCTCTTCTAACGGGTCCCATTGGTCACCCATAAATTACTTACAGCATGAAGAAACTTTTAATGAGCTTTCGCTTAGTAAGTTCAAACATATTCTCACAAATCATTTAATCATGCTTTAAAGCTTTTCTCATAAAAACCTTCATCTTGAAACATTTTTCATAAACATTTTCCATAAACATTTCTGAAAACGTTTTTCATAAAATATTTCTAAAACGTTTTGCATAAACGTTTTTCGTAAAACATTTCTTGAACGTTTTTCTTAAAATGTCGTTCATAAACCTTTTCTTGAAAACATGAAAATATTTTTCATAAATATTTATCATAAAACATTTCTCTAAATGTTTTCCATAACATAACATATACATATTTCATAAAAAGGAATTCAGGCAAAATCAGAATGCATAATTCCATTTATGCTCAATTAGGAACTTTCATTTATGAATGTCTTATAAACGTTCTTTTCTTTCTTTAACTTTCTATCTTCGTTCTTTAACTTTTCTTATCTTACTTTAACTTTCTCTCCTTATTCCTTATCTTTCCTTATCTTACCTTCATTTTCCTTACTTTACTTTAGTGTTCGTACCAACTCATTAATCATGAGATCATAAACAAGATGCTTCCCTTGTGGAAGACTTGAGACCATCAAACATTGAGGTCTTGCACCTCACATCTAGGAGGTCAAACTTTAATTTTACTTTCAGTACCTCATAACAAAGAGGCTGGTATGACACTTTTTTTTTATCTTTACGTTACCTTCTTATTAACTTTAGTGAGCATTTCAAATGCAATCACATCATATGCAAACACACTTGCAAATCATAGCTTGTATTATAAAACCTATTGCATAACAAATGCAACATAAAATGCAAATACATTTTGCTAATCATAATTTGTACTCTGAAATTTATTGCACCACAAATGCAACTTATGGTATCACAAACGCATCATATAACGCAATCACATTTTGCAAATTATAACTTTTATTCTAAAACTTATTGCACAACAAATGCAACTTATTACATAACCAATGCATCATATAACTTATAACTTAAATTATAAAACATCATGCATTGTCATAATGCAAAACATACTTTAAATACTTTGAAAATCATAACTTGAACTTTTAAAAAACGTTATGCATATCAATATGCAAATAGACTTTAAACATAACAATTGCAAATTCATTGCAAATCTTTCTCTTGAACTTTAAAACTTTTTGCATAATAAATGCAAATATACTTTAAAAGAAACTTGCATAATAACTGCAAACTCATTTGCAAATTATATAAATAAGTATTTAAAAATCATTTACTTCATGCTGTAAGTGAGATTTAAACTTACTTGAACTATGCTCTAGCGTTCTCTATTCTATTCCTTTTCCTTGCATTAGTCGGCCTCTGTGTCTAGATCAAACGACAGCCGACTTATTAGTTAACTTTCTTTATTATCAATCCACTCGATTGATAATAAAACGTAAACATTAATCATTCTTTTCTTTTAACTTGACTAGTATACTTTCGTTTACCGTTGTCTTTACTTAACCTTATAAACCATCAATTTACCTTTCCTTCACTTAGCTTTGTAACCCACTGGGGTTACTTTTTCTTTTAACTTTGTAACCCATCGGTTTACCTCTCGTTTACTTAAACATCCCTTATTAAATCTCCCGTCGTACTGGTGATTTCATTACTTAATGTATTACGGAACATTTTTCATCTAAGAACGTTATGCTAAATCGGAGTGTTTGACTTCGTTCTAGCTGTTTCCTTGATAATGACGATTTTACCCTTAACGGGTTTTTCGTCACCCTCGTAAACTTATAAAACCCATTCTCACATAAAACAGTGTAACAATCACTGATCATGCATTTCATAAATTTTCATGAAAGTATCTAAAACAATTTATTTTAAAACGGTTCATACTGTAGGCAAGATTCCTACTTACTTGGACTCCAAGCTAAGCAGGTCCAGTTGTACCTCGCTATATCTATAGTATACGAAGCATCCTCTACAGTGCTCCTCAAGCGACCATGAATGGCTAGAAATGCTTCCTAGAGATCATACATTACTAGAAACGTCATATTGGACTCCGTTACTGCAGTTTGAATCGCCTCGATCCGCCTACAGTTGGTACCGAATGATTTTTATTGGAGTGGAATTAGCTCAAACGGAGGTCACCATTGCGTTCAGAGCATCGAAACTGAGTCAGGAGGCAGTCTCAGATCATCGATCGGAGGTCCGGATCACAAAATCCCAATTTGGCCTTTGACCGACCGTTGACCAACTGTTGACCAAGTTTGACCAGCATTGACCGGCATTGACCGGACTCCATTGGCAGCTGGGCTTGGGCCTACCCCCCTAAATCAACCCTTCTGAGTCCAATGGCGGTGTCAATTTCACCTAATTCCACCTCTAACATAGTAGATCATGAAGTACAACGTCGATAGAAATGGATGAGCTCCGATCTTGATTCTCCGACGGTGGTGGACCAAAATTGGTTGAGGGCTTTTCCTACCCACTTGTTTCTGAGTCGAACGGTGGTGGAGGTGTACCTCACCATCGCCGTGAGCGGTGGTTCCAAAGGTGGCCCTACGACGGAGATGTGGTGCTCCATCGGGCCTTTTCTAGCAGGAATTGAGCTGGAAGATTAGTGTCATCTTATTCCTCTCGTTATACTGAGTCTGTACACACCAAGATCACATCGATTGGTGGTCGGACGGCGAAGAAATCACGTCGAAAAAAATGGGTTCTACCGCCACTTTGGGCGGCGTGTGTGGCCTCCTTCGGTGGCGTTTTGGGCGGCACGACACCTCATTGGACTCAGCTCAACGAGAGCTTTCCATTGGTGCGGGAGGTGTCAAAAACAAACACTGCAAACTCGAACGAGATTTGAGGAGAGAGAGAAAGTAGAGAGAGAAAGAGCTGACTTTTGTGAGACTTTTCCCTTTTTTTTTCTCTTCTGCACTTTTATAAAAAAAATTGTGGTCCACACAGTCTAATTCCTATACTGCTTTACTCTTGCAGTGTAATAACTTTATCAGTATACTTCCTTACACTGTATTATTTTAATACCGTATAGTTTCCTATATTATTATACAGTTTTTTTCTTTAAACTGTACTTTTTATCTTAATATAATTCTTAACTTAATGCATTTTTAATGCATTAAAAATTCTCGGGTGTTACATATTTAATGATTATGCTTTAATTCCAAGTACATTACCCTTGATATCGGCACCCCTGGATGAGCAATGGAAAAGTAAAGGTCAAGGGATGAAAATAATATTAAATGTTAAAGTATTTCCTTAAATCAACAATAGTCATCATCCATTGGCGATATCAAGTCAGTAATGATGATCAAATATGGTCAATGATTATCAATAGTTTGCCTGATGGCTCAAAATCAAGAAGATGAACTCATGACATGTTATGATGTTATATGCCCAACGATGTTTTTTGTTTGAGCGAATTTTACTTCATTAGAAGTTGTTAACCTTTATGCATGCAGAACAAGGAAAGCATATCAAGATAAGGGAATAACAGAAGCCGAAAGTGATTTTTGGTGTTTTATGGAGCTGAGTGCCTGAGAGCAAGCAGATGTTAGATGAATAACTATATGATTCCTTCGACCTTAAGCATTCCAAAGCTGAGGTAAGATATGCTAAGGAGCTCACAACTGTTTGGATGGAAATTCTGATCAAGGAGAGCATTATGTTACGAGAGCATTATGAAAAAAAATATGTAATTTTAAAATGGATATAAGATTGGAAATCAAGGATCTATGGTTGGATGACCCTAATCTTTTAATAACCATGATGCAATATGAATGAAAATAAACCCTATTTTTAAGAATAGCATTCAAAAGTAGAATATCGAACCATAATATGCATGAAAACTAGGCTCAAATGCTAAAGGATAGAGTTGCACGACAGAAGTGTAATGTCACAATTCAAAGAAATATGTCACTAAAATGATAAAAGTTTATGAAGTTTAAGGTTGGAGACTTCATTTTTATTAAGAAAGTAATGATGTAGAAAAGTATTCTAAGGACAAAAAGGATGATAGAAAATAGAAGCATATCTCTTGCCAAGGTTTTTATGATGAAAACCAAAGCAAAGGTATGACAAAGAAAGTAAGAAAATGATATGAAAATGAAACTGCCCATGAATGTTTTGATTTTTGAGGAAAAAATTGTTAAGGAGGGTAGAATATAACATCTGGGAATTTTTAATGCATTAAAAATACAACAATTAAAGGATTATGTTAAGTAATTTAAGTAAAAATTTTATGAGCATAAGTTTATGCTCAAAAATTTGTTAAATATTTTAAACATAAGGAGTGCCACAAGGATTATTGTTTTAATCTGACTTTTACAAAAAATTTCATAAAGGTGAAATTGGGATTTTCAATATTAAAAATTGTGCCATAGTCTTAAATAAAGAAAGAATGATAAGAAAAATAAGCTAGAAAGCTTACTGTTGCAAATGTCTTGCAACAAATTATAAGACAAAAATACTATATAAGGAATATATGTTAGAAAAATAACACGAAACAGAATTTTAAATTTTTTATAACAGAGTATTTTTCAAAACACAAGTTTGATATGCTATGTGCATAAATTAACCAGATCTTACTAACCTCTAAATGCCCAAGAACTCTGGCAATCCGTGAAGAGAAGTAACGTTCCAGAAGAGCCTCAACCAACTAGTCTTCTTTGCTATTCTCTATCCACGATCGGAGTGAGTGTGGGCTCATGTCATTCAGCCTTTCCCCGGTGACTATCCTTCCAACTAATTGAGAGAACCTAAAGCTAGTGTTCATGATTTATGAATTAGAGCTCTTAGGGAGCTTTTAGAATCTTACCAGTAGAGTTTCACTCTTAATCTCTCAATTGATCTAAAAAATAAAAAGACTCACTCCCTTTTTATAGAGATTAGGCCTAAGAGTCAGTCCTTATCAAATAAGGCTTCGAAAATTCGAATCAGAATCAAAGCAGAAACAATATATGATAAAATCTATGTAGAAATGTGTGATCCTTTTAATCATCGATTGGTAGGCTGAATTGACAAATTGACAAGCTAAACTAGCAGATTGGCCAACCAAACCTTCTCAACTGACAGGCCTAACATAGAGATCAGCCTACCAAACATCCGATAAAAGATCCCTACGAATCTTTATTTTCCACCCAAGATTCTTGGAATAGAGCATCAGTTTTAATTCAAATTATCCAATAGAAAAGTTATCTGATTAAAACAGTCATATCTAGATAATCTCTAAGAAAATGAATATTCCTGATAATTCAACAAGTCTATCTTGAATTAATTCAAAATTAATCCAACAGATAAACAGACATGAATTATCCATTCCTGATAATTTAACAAGTTTATATTGAATTAATTTTATCACAAAATTAATTTAACTAATAAACAGAAATGAATTATCTGATTTTATCAAATTTTAGCCAATTTGATAAATCTAACATAAGTCACCAATTATTGGAAAAGCACGCCGTATTGTTATAGGATTTTTGTGAGCTAGCAAAGGGGACCTGATGGACCTATATAGTTCAAGCTCCTGATAATTATGAAACCCAATATCCTAGATATACATTTCATAATTATCAACTCCAACGCTACTCCACTAAAAGCTTGGAGCTGCACTCTCGAACTGATGGAGACGTGGGGAGCTCAAATGCAAGGAAGGTGGCTGACCCAATACAAGTTCCTGTTGGACCAGTCACAAGAGCCTGAGCTAAGAAATTTAAGGAAGCACTAAATGGGCTGATTCACAAAATTTGGAATCAAGTAAATTTGTGCAAGCCCATTGACCCAGGCCCACATCACCCAGAAAGGTGCATCAATTGGATCTAAGTTCTAGAAGAATCCAGATGAGTCAACCTTGAAATAAGCTCAAATTTTGCAAGATCAAGTCTATGGAAGGATTTCGAAAACTTTCCCATTATTGGCACACACGTGGCTGATCATTTGTACAAGTTGTTGAAGACCATTAATTGCACTTTCCTTTAATTGTTGGGTGTGTAAATGGCTGAATATCAGCCATTAAGACTTTCCTTTCTTTTGGTTTTTATTTTAGGCTAAAAATTAGGATTAGTAGTTATGTTTGAATTTGTCAACTTTCCTTTGTAATTTTGGCCTATAAATAGGCATTTCCAATGATAATGAATTGATAGATGAATGTTTTATCTTCTAAGAGAGAAAATTCTTTCTTTGGTTCTTTGACGAACTACACGAACTCTTCGGATCAATCCGGGCATTCAACCCGACTTATCAATCAAGCTTTCCATCCTTGATTGTGGCGTCTACGATATACCAAGGTTCTTGCTTTGATATAAGCAACGGGTCGTCGTGACTTCCATCCAAATCTGAGTAGAAACGGTCTTGGTGCCTTTTTATTGATAATGGGTTTCGTTAGTATATTGGTGAGGTTCTTATCATTTGGTATCAGTAGCCTCGGTTCTAACCTCAAGTTAGTCTATCCTTATTTGTTTCTGAATTCTGATTTATTCCTTAGGTTTCATTCCGTTCAAAAATAAAACAAATATTTCAAGTTTGTTGAATTCATAGGGTTCTTGCATCCTCATTTGTGTTTTTTGAACTTTCTTTGGTTTGTTGACAAGGTCAACTCTGAAATTCTACTCTAGGTTATTTGCAAAATTCTTGTTTGGGAAAGAACTTAGTGTGACCAAAATTTCACCTAGGACTGCTAGGGTTAGTTTTGATTTTGGGTAACTAGTGTCTTGGGCTTCAAGTTTAGGTTGTAGCTTCCTGTTTTGTGTTTCTTGGTCTATTAGCCTTTGTTCTTGCCAAATTTCAAAAAGAAAAGAAAATAAAACAAAAAAAAAAGAAAATAAAACAAAAAAAAAGAAAAGAAAAAAAAGGAAAGAAAAGAAAAGAAAAATCAAGTGGATCTGAAAAAAAAAATTGCTTTCCATTGGTTGAGTGTCCAGGAGTCCAAATTTTTTGTTTTCTTTCCATTGTTTGAGTGTCCAAGAGTCCAAATTTGACCTCACCTTGCAGTGCAAAAATTTGCTTCATTCTGAACTGCGTATCAAAACGTGTTGCTGAATTTGTTACCAGATAGATTTGATTATTGTTTGCGTAATTCCAAAAGAACCGAAAGAGAGAATAAACGAGTGAAAAAAAGAGAGGCAAGAGTGGTGAGAACATTCGAGGGTAAAAGCCAATTATTTGAGTGAAACACGAGTGAGCTGAGTGACAAGTGATAGAGTGAAACACGTGAGGGAGAGAAGTAAGGTCCTTTATTATCTAACGTTGTTTTACAGGTTTAAAAAAAAATGAATCCGAATCAAGAAAGAGAAGCTGAAGATGATCTTCCACAACAAAATGTTCCAAATCTTCAGTTGCAAGCATTAATGAGGCAAATGGAACGGTTGTTGACGCGAGCGCTAGAGCCCATTCAGGAGAGATTAGATGAAGTCGATGCCAGAACACGTAATAGGCAGCCACAAAACATGCAAAATAGGTGGAGGGGTGGATGTGTTCTTTCGGAGGAAGATGAATTAGAAGAGTTGGAGGAACCACCGATAAATAGGGGCAGATTTAGGCGTGGAAATGGGAATAAAGAAGCTAGAAACCAGGAAGACAATAATATGGGAGGTATTAAAATGAAGATTCTGCCATTCCAAGGGAAAAATGACCCCAGAGCGTACCTAGAGTGGGAGAAGAAAGTGGAGCTAGTGTTCAATTGCCATAACTACTCAGAGTTAAAGAAAGTTAAGTTTGCTGCAATTGAGTTCTCTGACTATGCAACTATATGGTGGGATCAGTTGGTAATGAATAGGCGACAGAACCGAGAACACCCGATTGAGACATGGGAGGAGAAAGCAATTTATGCCCAGCCATTACTATTAGGAATTGTACAAAAAGTTGCAAGGACATAGACAAGGAAACAGGATTGTGGAGGAATATTATCAAGAAATGGAAATAGCCATGATACGAGCCAATGTTGAAGAAGATCAAGAAGCAACCATGGCAAGATTTTTACAAGGGCTAAATCTAGATATTCAAGATAGGGTAGAGATGCAACACTACATAGAATTAGAAGACATGTTGCACATGGCCATCACAGTAGAGCAGCAGCTCAAGAGGAGGGGTAGTTCACATGCGAACGTTAGTTCAGCACCTTCTTCATGGAAGCCAAATTATGGGAAGAGAGAAGAGAAATTGGTCGCTAGGCCAAAGTTCAAGCCAAAACCAGCCACGGCTAGCCCTTCAAATCAAGGTAAACATGATTCATCCACTCCTCGAAACCGTGATATTAAATGTTTCAAATGCCAAGGCAGGGGTCACATCTCAAGCCAATGTCCGAACAAAAGGGTGATGGTGTTACGGGACGACGGAGAGGTTGTTACGGATGACGAATCGGATGAGGACTCCATGCCACCATTGGAGGACGTGGATGAGGAGGAGTATGCTGCCCAAGGTGAATTGTTGGTCACTCGACGAGCCTTTAGTGTGCAAGCCAAAGAGGAAGAAGAAGAGCAACGTGAGAACATTTTTCATACTAGGTGCCACGTGCGAAACAAGGTATGTAGTGTGATAATAGATGGAGGAAGTTGTATGAACGTTACAAGCACTACTATGGTTGACAAATTAGGGCTACCAACGACCAAACATCCTCAACCTTACAATTGCAATGGTTGAATAATAGTGGTGAAGTGAAGGTAACTAAATAGGTATTAATTTCATTTCGCATTGGTAGATATGAAGATGAAGTTTTGTGCGATGTAGTCCCAACGCAAGCTGGGCGCTTGTTATTAGGTCGACCATGGCAATTTGATCGTCAAGTCAAACATGATGGCTACACCAATAAATATTCTCTTGTGCACAACCAGAGACCATTCACTCTTGTACCAATGACACCTAAACAGGTTCATGAAGATCAAGTTTGGTTACAAAAGGAGAGTGAACAAAAAGGAGAGAATGAGAAAAAGAGAGAGAAATGGAGTGAAAATAATGAGTGTTGGAGTGCAGAGAGAGAGTTCGGCCAGAGAGGAAAAAAAGATAAAGGGGCCGAGAAAAAGGAGAGAAAATGAGAGAAAATTGAGAGAGCCAATACAAAAGAAGATTTGGCCAATGAGGTAAAAATAGAGAGAAAAACAAACTTTTATGCAAGAGAGAGTGATGTGAGAAGAGCTTTGTTTTCTAATCAGCCGATGATTTTACTCATGTACAAGGAGGTGCTATTAAACACTAACGATCTTGATTCCACCTTTCATAGTTCTATTTTTTCTCTTTTGCAGGAGTATGAGGATATCTTTCCAGAGGAAACACCGCAAGGTTTACCTCCAATCTGCGGGATTGAACATCAAATCGACTTCATACCTGGAGCTACAATTCCAAACTGACCAGCCTATAGGAGTAATCCCGAGGAGACAAAAGAACTCTAACGGCAAGTAAGTGAGTTGATGGAGAAGGGGTACGTGAGAGAAAGCATGAGCCCGTACGCCATACCAGTTTTACTTGTGCCTAAGAAAGATGGGACTTGGAGGATGTGCATCGATTGTCGAGCCATCAACAACATCACGGTAAAGTATCGACATCCCATTCCTCGCTTGGATGACATGTTAGATGAATTGCATGGTGCTTGTGTATTTTCTAAAATTGATCTGAAAAGTGGATATCATCAAATTCGCATGAAAGAGGGAGACGAGTAGAAGACGGCTTTCAAAACAAAACAAGGTTTGTATGAGTGGTTGGTAATGCCTTTCGGTTTAACCAATGCGCCTAGCACATTTATGCGTTTAATGAACCATGTTTTGCAAGCTTTTATTGGGAAATTTTTCGTTGTTTATTTTGATGATATCCTGTTCTATAGCAACAACTTGGATGATCATATTGAACATTTGAAACTTGTTTTAGATGTTTTACAGAAGGAAAAGTTGTATGCTAATCTTAAAAAGTGTACCTTTTGCACGGATAAGCTTGTATTTCTTGGTTTTGTTGTTACTGCTCAAGGTATACAGGTCGACGAAGAAAAGGTAGGGCTATCCAAGAATGGCCAAGTCCCACAAGCATTGGAGAAGTAAGGAGTTTTCATGGACTGGCCAGCTTTTACCGACAATTTGTAAGAGATTTCAGTACTTTGGCTGCACCACTCACAGAAGTAATCAAGAAGAACGTTGGGTTCAAGTGGGGAGAAGAACAAGAGAAGGCGTTTTAGCTTATTAAGCATAAGCTTACTCATGCTCCTTTACTTGCTTTACCTGATTTTTCTAAGACATTTGAAATTGAATGTGATGCTTCTGGTGTAGGTATAGGTGCCATGTTGATGCAAGGAGGACAACCAATCGCGTATTTTAGTGAAAAATTGTGTGGGTCAACACTAAATTACCCGACTTATGACAAGGAGTTTTACGCGTTGGTTCGAGCATTAAAGACTTGGCAACACCACCTATGGCCCAAGGATTCGTGCTTCACACTGATCACGAGTCATTGAAACATCTAAAGGGACAACAAAAGTTGAACAAGAGGCATGCCCGCTGGGTGGAATTCATCGAGACATTTCCTTACGTCATTCGATATAAGCAAGGTAAGGAGAATGTCATTGCAGATGCACTTTCTCGTAGGTACACATTACTTTCTATCCTTGATGCTAAACTACTTGGTTTTGAGCATATTAAGGATTTATACCCTTTAGACCAAGATTTTAGTGAGAAGTATCGAGCTTGTGAGAAAAATGCAATGGGTAAATTTTATAGACATGATGGATTTTTGTTTCGGGAGAATAAGCTTTGTGTGCCTAATTGTTCTTTGAGAGATTTGTTAGTGAGGGAATCCCATGGTAGCGGATTGATAGGGCATTTTGGAATTGCTAAAACTTTAGCTGTTTTGCAGGAACACTTCTTTTGGCCACACATGAAAAGGGATGTTGAAAGGATGTGTGGTAGATGTGTCACGTGTAGGCAAGCTAAATCGAGAGCACAACCCCATGGTTTATACACACCTTTGCCAATTCCTAGTGAGCCTTGGACTGATATTTCAATGGACTTTGTGTTAGGTTTACCTAGGACCAAACATGAGAAATATAGTGTGTTTGTGGTTGTAGATCGATTTTCTAAGATGGCATATTTTATTCCGTGCCAAAAAACTGATGATGCGTCGCATGTTGCTGAATTGTTCTTTAGGGAGATTGTGAGAATACATGGCATGCCTAGGACAATTGTATCAGATAGAGATGCTAAGTTCTTGAGCTACTTTTGGAAGACTTTGTGGAGTAAGTTAGGTACTAAGCTGTGGTTTTCCACTACTTGCCACCCATAAACTGATGGTCAAACTGAGGTAGTAAATAGGACTTTGCCAACCTTATTAAGAGCAATCATCAATAAGAACATTAAAACATGGGAAGACTGTTTGCCACATGTTGAGTTTGCATATAATAGTTCTGTCCATTCTGCTACTAAGTATTCACCTTTTGAAATTGTTTATGGTTTTAATCCTTTGTCACCATTGGATTTATCACCACAACCTGTTTTTGAGCGTGTTAGTTTAGATGGCAAAAGGAAGGCTGACTTTGTTAAACATATTCATGAGGAAGCAAGACTCAACATTGAGAGAAGAATGGAACAATATGCAAAGCAAGCCAACAAGGGGCGACACAAGCTAATTTTCGAACCTGGGGACTGGGTGTGGTTGCACTTCAGAAAGGAGCGTTTTCCAGAACAAAGAAAGTCAAAGTTTTTACTGCGGGGAGATGGTCCATTTCAAGTCCTTGAATGAATTAATGACAACGCTTACAAGTTGGATTTGCCAGGTGAGTATAATGTAAGTGCTACCTTTAGTGTTTCTGATTTGAGCCCTTTTGATGCAGAGTCTAATTTGAGGACAAATCCTTGTCAAGAGGAGGGGAATGATGGAGACGTGGGGAGCTCAAATGCAAGGAAGGTGGCTAACCCAATACAAGTTCCTGTTGGACCAGTCACAAGAGCCCAAGCTAAGAAATTCAAGGAAGCACTAAATGGGCTGATTCACGAAATTTGGAATCAAGTAAATTTGTGCAAGCCCATTGACCCAGGCCCACGTCAGCCAAAAAGGTGCATCAATTTGATCCAAGTTCTAGAAGAATCCGGATGAGTCAACCTTGAAATCAGCTCAAATTTTGCAAGATCAAGTCTATGGAAGGATTTCGGAAACTTTCCAATTATTGGCACACACGTGGCTGATCATTTGTGCAAGTTGTTGAAGAGCATTATTTGCACTTTCCTTTAATTGTTGGGCATGTAAATGGCTGAATATCAGCCATTAAGACTTTCCTTTCTTTTGGTTTTTATTTTAGGCTAAAAATTAGGATTAGTAGTTATGTTTGAATTTTGTCAACTTTGCTTTGTAATTTTGGCCTATAAATAGGCGCTTCCAATGTTAATGAATTGATAGATGAATGTTTTATCTTCTGAGAGAGAAAATTCTTTCTTTGGTTCTTTGAGGAACTACATGAACTCTTCGGATCAATCTGGGCATTCAACCTGACTTCTCAATCAAGCTTTCCATCCTTGATTGTGGCGTCTACGATATACCAAGGTTCTTGCTTTGATATAAGCAACGGGTTGCGGTGACTTCCATCCAAATCTGAGTAGAAACGGTCTTGGTGCCTTTTTATTGATAACGGGTTTCGTCAGTATATTGGCAAGGCTCTTATCATGAACTAGATAGAATCACAAAGCCCGTATAGCTAAGTTTCTGATGAGGACATCACTAGCACAAGCAAGAGCACGTGGGAGACATATTCAGATCCAATTCAAGTTCCCATTGGTCCGGTTACGAGAGCTCGTGCGAAGAAATTTAAAGAAACACTTATTGGGCTGATTCAAGCAACTTGGGCTCAAGCTATTGCATGGAGGCCCATTGAGGGAATTGCATGCGACAACCACACCAATAAATGCGTGATTCAAGCTATAGAAGGGATTGAGTAATTTCCATTTCAGTTACTTTCCCATTTTGAGGCGACACATGGCGAGAAGAATCAGTTTTGACCTTTTAATGTCTAGTTTCCTTTTTTCCGTTTCTGGTATTTCTATTATTGTAAGGCTTTTAAGCCATTAAGGGAACTTTCCTTATTTAGTCTAGATTTGACTTTTGTTAAATGAGTTTCCCGAAATTTCCATGGGAATTAGGGGCTGAAAATTCGCATAGGAACCCCTATATAATTGTAACGAATTTCAATCAATGGAGACAAGTAATAACACATAATTTTGAGGTTTAATTCTCTTTAGTTCCTAAACGAACTATTCGAACTTATCGGAAATTTCCGTGGCGTTCATCGACTTATCAATCAGTCCATCCATAGCTGATTGTGGCGTCCTCACTTACCAAGACTTATCAATCAGTCCCTCCATAGCTGATTGTGGCGTCCTCACATACCAAGGTTCGTGCTTCTTGTTGGGCATCGGGTCGCGGTTCCATTCAAAACCGGTTAGAAATTTGATCTTGGAAACCAACTCCGGTTAGGGTCGCGTCAGTTCTTGGCGTGGTTCGTATCATTTGGTAATCAGAGCGAGGTTCTAATCAGGTTTTGCTTATCCGTTCTCTTAGTTTTTTGTTTGTTTCAATTGTTCGTGAGTTTTGATTTCCATTATCAAAGTCGGTTAAAAAAAAAAAGATCCGAAAAGAAAAGAAAAGAAAGAAAGAAAAGAAACGAAAAGAAAAAAAAAAAAAAGAAGGAAAAGAAGAAAAACAAGAGGATCCGAAAAAAAAAAAAATAAAAAATAAAAAAAAAGAGTCTGGAAACCCTTCTTAAATTTTTATTTCAGATTCTTGTTATTCATTGTTTAAGGAATCCAAAACTGAATTCCTTGCATAGACCAAAAAATTTTTGCTGAAATTTTGTTCCTTTTGGGTGTGATTCTAAAAGCCTAAATTCTTTGTTCCTGTTATAGTCTTGTCTCTTTGGTAATCTATTTGTGAATTGTCAAGGAAATTTTTTGATATTGATTTGAATAGTTTTATAGGAACTGAGTGAGAATTAACGAGTGGAAAAAGGCATAGAGGCGAGAGCATTAGAGTGGACAAAAGCCGAAAGTATTGAGTGTAAACACGAGTGAAATTGAGTGAACCATTTCACGAGTAAAACACGTAAGGGAGTGTGGTAAGGTCCTTGGAAAATGTCAAACAACAGCAAGAACACTATTGAGGGTACCTCGGGTGCAGCAGACCCAAAACTTCTTATGGAAGCGATGATGGGGGAGATGAGGCGATTGTTGAGGGGAGAGATAGGACAGCTTCATGAGAGGATAGACCGGATAGAGAATGCACGTGTGGAACAGCCATAACATGTTCCTCATGCGCGTAGGCGAGAAAGGGTTCCGGTTAGAGGAGAGGTTGATGACTACTATAGGATTGATGGGGAAGAGTTTGACGAAGGAGAAGATTCAGCAGGTAGTCACCGAAGATTTGGACGGGATAGAGGAGTTAGGAACCGGGAAGATGATAGTTTGAGAGGCATAAAAATGAAGATACCATCATTTCAAGGCAAATCCAATCCAGAAGCGTACCTAGAATAGGAGAAGAAAATGGAGTTCATCTTTGATTGCCACTACTATTCCGAGGTGAAGAAGGTAAAATTGGCTGTAATTGAATTTTCTGATTATGCTATCACTTGGTGGGATCAACTTGTTATAAACAGAAGATGAAATAGAGAGCGACCTATTGAGTCATGGGAAGAGATGAAGACCATGATGAGGAAGCGATTTGTGCCAACTTACTACTACCGGGAGATGTACAACAAACTACAAAACCTTAAGCAGGGCAACCGGAGTGTAGAGGAGTACTATAAGGAGATGGAGGTTATGATGATTCGGGCTAATATAGAGGAGGATCAGGAGGCTACAATGGCAAGGTTTTTGGCGGGTTTGAACCGAGAAATTCACAATGCCGTTGAGTTACAACATTATGCGGAGTTGGAGGACATGGTGCACATGGCTATTAAAATTGAGAATCAACTTATGAGGAGGGGCAGTAGCACACGTCCAAGCCAAAACCCGAATACATCGGCTTGGAAAACCAACCAATGGAAGAGGGATGAGAAGCAATCCAACCCCAAGCCAAAGATCGAGCAAAAACAAGAGGTGGTCAGCCATGGGAATCAAGGTAAATCCGATTCTTCCACTACTCGGACTCGTGATATTAAATGTTTTAAATGTCAAGGCAGGGGTCATATGGCATGCCAATGTCCGAACAAACGAGTTATGGTGATGCGGGACAATGGAGACATTGAAACTGAGGAAGATTCGGACAATGATTCTATGCCTTCATTAGAGGATGTCGACGATGAGGAGTGCGCTGTCCAAGGAGAATTGTTGGTCACAAGGAGAGCTTTAAGTGTGCAAGCCAAAGAAGAAGATGAAGAGGAGCAACGGGAAAACATCTTCCACACTAGGTGCCACGTTCAAAACAAGGTATGTAGTGTGATTATTGATGGTGGGAGTTGTACTAATGTTGCAAGCACAACCATGGTAGAGAAGTTAGGGCTGCCAACAATTAAGCATCCTCGACCATATAAATTGCAATGGTTAAATGATACTGGTGAGGTAAAGGTGCATAAACAGGTGTTAGTTCCTTTTCGCATTGGAAGATATGAAGATGAAGTTTTGTGCGATGTGGTTCCAATGCAAGCTGGGCACTTGTTATTAGGCAGACCATGGCAATTTGATCGGCGAGTTAAGCATGATGGTTTCACCAACAAGTACTCATTCGTTCACAATCAAAAGACGATCACTCTTGTTCCATTAACACCAAAACAGGTCTATGAAGACCAAGTGAGCTTACAGAGAGAAAGTGATAAAAAAATAAAGAGTCAAGAAAAATCAAGAGTGGGAGTGTAGAGAGAGAGTTCGGCCAGTGAGAGGAAAAAAGAAGAGATGGCCGAGAAAAAGGAGAGCAAGGGAGAGAAAATTGAGAGGGCTGAAAAGAATTCACAATCAGCCAATGAGAGAAAAGTAGAGAGAAAAACAAACTTTTATGCAAGAAAGAGTGATGTGAGAAGAGCTTTGTTTTCTAATCAGCCGATGATTTTACTCATGTACAAGGAGGCGTTATTAAACACTAACGATCTTGATTCCACCTTGCATAGTTCTGTTGTTTCTCTTTTGCAGGATTTTGAGGATATCTTTCCCGAGGAAACACCGCAAGGTTTACCTCCAATCCACGGGATTGAACATCAAATCGACCTCATACCTGGAGCTACAATCCCAAACCGACCAGCCTATAGGAGTAATCCCGAGGAGACAAAGGAACTCCAACGGCAGGTAAATGAGTTGATGGAAAAGGGACACGTGAGAGAAAGCATGAGCCCGTGCGCCGTACCAGTTTTACTTGTCCCTAAGAAAGATGGGACTTGGAGGATGTGCGTTGATTGTCGAGCCATCAACAACATCACGGTAAAGTATCGACATCCCATTCCTCGCTTGGATGACATGTTAGATGAATTGCATGGTGCTTGTGTGTTTTCTAAAATTGATTTGAAGAGTGGATATCATCAAATTCGCATGAAAGAGGGAGACGAATGGAAGACGGCTTTCAAAACAAAACAAGGCTTGTATGAGTGGTTGGTAATGCCTTTCGGTTTAACCAATGCGCCCAGCACATTTATGCGTTTAATGAACCATGTTTTGCGAGCTTTTATTGGAAAATTTGTTGTTGTTTATTTCGATGATATCCTTATCTATAGAAGCAATTTGGATGAACATATTGAACATTTGAAACTTGTTTTAGATGTTTTGCGGAAGGAAAAGTTGTATGCTAACCTCAAGAAATGTACCTTTTCCACAGATAAGCTTGTGTTTCTTGGTTTTGTTGTTAGTGCTCAAGGTATACAGGTTGATGAAGAAAAGGTGCGAGCCATCCAGGAATGGCCGAGTCCAACTAGTGTGGGAAACGTACGGAGTTTTCATGGACTTGCTAGTTTCTACCGGCGGTTTGTGAAAGATTTCAGTACTATAGCCGCACCACTGACTGAAGTGATCAAGAAAAACGTTGGGTTTAGATGGGGAGAAGAGCAAGAACAGGCATTTCAGCTACTCAAGGAGAAGTTGACAAATGCTCCATTGTTATCTTTACCTAATTTTGCCAAAACTTTTGAGATTGAATGTGATGCTTCAGGTGTTGGAATTGGTGCTGTTTTAATGCAGGAAGGGAGACCAATAGCATATTTCAGTGAGAAGCTGAATGGGGCAACTCTTAATTACCCAACTTATGATAAAGAGATGTATGCATTGGTTCGGGCATTAGAGACGTGGCAGCACTACCTATGGCCTAAGGAGTTCGTGATTCACACTGATCATGAGTCCCTGAAACACTTGAAGGGCCAGCACAAGCTGAACAAGAGGCATGCTCGTTGGGTAGAATTCATAGAGACGTTTCCATATGTCATTCGCTACAAGCAAGGTAAGGAAAACGTCGTTGCCGATGCACTTTCTCGCAGGTATGTCTTAATCTCAACTCTTAATGCTAAACTACTGGGTTTTGAACACATTAAAGAGTTATATGCTGATGACCATGACTTTCGTACTGAGTATCAAGCTTGTGAGAGATCTGCTAGTGGTAAATACTTTAGGCATGAGGGATACTTGTTTCGGGAAAATAAATTATGTGCGCCTAATTGTTCATTAAGAGATTTGCTAGTGAGGGAATCCCATGGGGGAGGATTGATGGGACATTTTGGAGTAGTGAAAACTTTAGCTATGTTGCAGGAACACTTCTATTGGCCACATATGAAACGAGATGTTGAGAGGCTTTGTGGTAGATGTGTAACTTGTAGGCAGGCTAAATCAAGAGTGCAGCCCCATGGTTTATACACCCCTTTACCAATACCTAGTGAACCTTGGATTGATATTTCGATGGATTTTGTGTTAGGTTTGCCTAGGTCTAAACGGGGAAGAGACTCAATATTTGTGGTCGTGGATAGGTTTTCAAAGATGGCTCATTTTATTCCATGCCACAAGACAGATGATGCTTCCAATGTTGTTGATTTGTTCTTTAGGGAAATTGTGAGACTTCATGGTATGCCTAGGACAATTGTTTCTGATAGGGACCCCAAGTTCTTAAGCTACTTTTGGAAGACTTTGTGGGCTAAGTTAGGGACTAAGCTATTGTTTTCAACTACTTGTCACCCTCAAACCGATGGTCAAACAGAAGTTGTGAATAGAACCTTGTCTACTTTGTTGAGGGCTGTCATTAAAAAGAACATCAAAACATGGGACGAGTGTTTACCACATGTTGAGTTTGCTTATAATCGATCTATTCATTCTGCTACTCAATTTTCACCGTTTGAAATTGTTTATGGTTTTAATCCTTTAACTCCTTTGGATTTAATGCCATTACCTTTGTCTGAGCATGTGAATTTAGATGGAAAAAGAAAAGCTGATCTTGTTAAGCAGATACACGAGAAGGCAAGACTCAACATCGAGCGAAGGACTAAACAATATGCTGAACAAGCCAACAAAGGGCGTCACAAGCTCGTCTTCGAGCCCGGTGATTGGGTGTGGTTGCACTTACGCAAGGAACGGTTTCCGGAGCAAAGGAAATCCAAGCTATTGCCTAGAGGGGATGGTCCTTTTCAAATTCTCGAAAGGATCAATGATAATGCGTACAAGCTAGACTTGCCAGGTGAGTATGGTGTAAGTGCCTCCTTTAATGTTTCTGATCTAAGTCCTTTTGATGTAGGCGACGATTTGAGGACAAATCCTTCTCAAGAGGAGGGGAATGATGAGGACATCACTAGCACAAGCAAGAGCACGTGGGAGACATATTCAGATCCAATTCAAGTTCCCATTGGTCCGGTTACGAGAGCTCGTGCGAAGAAATTTAAAGAAACACTTATTGGGCTGATTCAAGCAACTTGGGCTCAAGCTATTGCATGGAGGCCCATTGAGGGAATTGCATGCGACAACCACACCAATAAATGCGTGATTCAAGCTATAGAAGGGATTGAGTAATTTCCATTTCAGTTACTTTCCCATTTTGAGGCGACACATGGTGAGAAGAATCAGTTTTGACCTTTTAATGTCTAGTTTCCTTTTTTCCGTTTCTGGTATTTCTATTATTGTAAGGCTTTTAAGCCATTAAGGGAACTTTCCTTATTTAGTCTAGATTTGACTTTTGTTAAATGAGTTTCCCGAAATTTCCATGGGAATTAGGGGCTGAAAATTCGCATAGGAACCCCTATATAATTGTAACGAATTTCAATCAATGGAGACAAGTAATAACACATAATTTTGAGGTTTAATTCTCTTTAGTTCCTAAACGAACTATTCGAACTTATCGGAAATTTTCGTGGCGTTCATCGACTTATCAATCAGTCCATCCATAGCTGATTGTGGCGTCCTCACTTACCAAGACTTATCAATCAGTCCCTCCATAGCTGATTGTGGCGTCCTCACATACCAAGGTTCGTGCTTCTTGTTGGGCATCGGGTCGCGGTTCCATTCAAAACCGGTTAGAAATTTGATCTTGGAAACCAACTTCGGTTAGGGTCGCGTCAGTTCTTGGCGTGGTTCGTATCAGTTTCCATGACATATTATAATGTATCGTATCCCTATAGGATTATCAATAATCGGCTTAAGGACAAGTTTTGTCTTACCATCTCGATTATTTTTATCTTACATTCTATTATCTCGCCATCGAAAAACTTACCATCCAAAGACAATATACCATTCGATTACACCTATGTATCCAAACGGTTGGGCGCTCCAGTTTTTCAATTACAGGATAATGCATATAAGAGAGCATTATTACTCCTAAAGAGGAGCTATAGCTTCCATATCTATGAATAACAGATCTACGCTATCAAGAGTCATGCCTCCAACGCATCGGCATGCGTACAACTATTAAAATAGGGGTGTCATCCTTTGGTACATTAAAAGACACAAGTCAAGACAACGGGCTCATTATTCATCTCAAGATTAAGATACAGTACAAATGATTGTCTAAAGTGAATAAATTTGCTGAGACAAAATTATTAATCCAAATCAATTCACTTTATGTCTTGATCCAACACATCATCACCTATGACAATGTGCCAATGTTTCTATTTGCAGAGTCCACCTCCGATGGTCAAGACAAACTATCTCCTAATAGGGATATAGACAACATAACAATCTTTACATAAATAAAATGCCCAGCTTTATTCCCTCCATTACGGATCTTATGATTTAGACTGTCACCTTAAGAATCGTGTCTTCTGTATAATCTGTCCATCATATGCCCAATTCTTAAAGGTTTAGACTTGCAGTCTCAGACTATTTTTGTTTAACATACATTCAACAAATATGAAAGTAAAGAGAACAAGATTTGGTATATAAATAATAAATAAATTCTTTATTGATAAAAATGCCTCCAAAAATATATTACATTTTTACTCCATAGGGCATACACGTCTACCAATCTCTCACTTGCACTAAGTGAGTAAATATGACAAATCTCGCATTCCCATATCTTCCACATGCCTCTTGAAGACTCTCCCAGTAAGTTTCTTCGTGAATGGATCAGCTAAATTGTCCTCTGACATGATTTTGTACACTGTGACATGCCCGCCCTCGATGAAGTCCTTAATCACATGATACTTCGAATCAATATGCTTACTCTTCTTGTGAAATCTTGGTTCCTTAGCATTAGCTACCATCGCACTATTATCAAGTATAGTTATACCACCTTATCCATCCCAGGAACTTCCTCAAGATCCCCAAGGAACTTTCGGAGCCACACTGCTTCTTTCAAAGCATCACTAGCTGTCACATACTCAGCCTCCATCGTTGAATCCAAAATACAATCTTGTTTTTCACTTCTCCAACTAATGGCATCGCCGCCCAGAGCAAACACAAACCTAAAAGTCGATCTCCTCGAATCTAGAGAGGATTGAAAATCTGAGTCAGTATATCCTAGAGGAGTTAAGTCCTCACCTAAATACACAAGCATATATCCTTGAGTCATTCTCAGCTACTTGCAAATATGCTTGACCGTAACCTAGTGGTTCGGTCCCAGATCTGCCTGAAATCGACTTACAATCCCGACTGCATAACAAATATCCAATCGTGTACAAAGCATGGCATACATGAGACTACCCACTGCCCAAGCATAAGGCACCTTTTTCATGTATTCTCTTTCTTCATCAAACTTTGGAGAGTCTTTCTTAGAAAGAGTAATTCCAAACCTAGATGGTTGCCCTCCTTTCTTAGAATGCTACATTGCAAACCTCATGAGAATTTTATCCCACCTTGGACAAAGCTATCATTTTGTTCTTTCTATCCCAAAAGATCTAGATACCAAGAACAAAATTAGCCTCACCCAATTCCTTCGTGTCAAATTGCTTGGTCAACGATAATTTGACCGATGACAATGCCCCAACATCATTGCCAATTACTAGAATGTCATCTACATAGAGCAGTACAAAGACCACCTTCCCATCCTTAATGTGTTTGTACACACATGGTTCATCCATATTTTGTGAGAACCCATAAGTCTTGATCACTTGATCAAATCATATGTTCCAAGAACAGGAAGCCTGCTTAAGTCCATAAATTGACTTTAGTAGCTTACAAACCTTACCCTCTTGACCCTTGACCTTGAACCCGTCTGATTTTTCCATATAAATGGATGACTCATCAAGATAGCCATTAAGAAAAGCTGTGTTGACATCCATCTGTCAAATCTCGTAGTTGAGAGCAGCAGCTATAAATAAGAGAATCCAGATGGAATTAAGCATGGCTACAGGCAAAAAGGTTTCCTCATAATCGATTCCTTCCTTTTGCTTGTATCCCTTAGCTACCAGTCTAGCTTTAAAGGTTTTGACCTTTCCATCCACTCCTCTTTTCCTCTTATAGATCCATTTATACCCTATGGGTTTTATCCCTTCGGGAAGATCCACAAGCTCCTAGACCTTATTAGTCTCCATAAACTTCATCTTTGTGTTCATGGCCTCTGTCCAAAGTTTCAAGTCCACATCTTTCATAGCCTCTGCATAAGTATAAGGATCCCTGTCATGTTCATTCGGATCAGCCAAGAAGGCCTCCCTATTGAACATATACCTCATAGGTTGACGTGATGAGGACATCGTTAGCACAAGCAAGAGCACGTGGGAGACATATTCAGATCCAATTCAAGTTCCCATTGGTCCGGTTACGAGAGCTCGTGCGAAGAAGTTTAAAGAAACGCTTATTGGGCTTATTCAAGCAACTTGGGCTCAAGCCATTGCATGGAGGCCCATTGAGGGAATTGCATGCGAAAATCAAACCAACAAATGCGTGATTCAAGCTCTAGAAGGGATTGAGCAATTTCCATTTCAGTTACTTTCCCGTTTTGAGGCGACACATGGCGAGAAGAATCAGCTTATGACCTTTTTAATGTCTAGTTTCCTTTATTTTCGTTTGTTTATTTCTATTATTATAAAGTTTCTAAGCCATTAAGGACACTTACCTTATTTGCTTTAGATTAGGTGATTTGGTAATTGATTTGCCGAAATTCCATGGGGAATTAGGGGCTGAAAATTCGCATAGGAACCCCTATATATTGTAACGAATTTCAATCAATTGGATACAAGTAATAACACATAATTAAGAGGTTTAATTCTCTTTAGTTCCTAAACGAACTATTCGAACTTATCAGAAATTTCCGTGGCGTTCATAGACTTATCAATCAGTCCATCCATAACTGATTGTGGCGTCCTCACATACCAAGACTTATCAATCGGTCTCTCCATAGCTGATTGTGGCGTCCTCACATACCAAGGTTCGTGCTTCTTGTTGGGCATCGGGTCGCGGTTCCATTCAAAACCGGTTAGGAATTTGATCTTGGAAACCAATCTCGGTTAGGATCGCGTTAATTCTTGGCGTGGTTCGTATCATTTGGTAATCAGAGCGAGGTTCTAATCAGGTTTTGCTTATCCGTTCTCTTAGTTTATGTTTGTTTCAGTTGTTCGTGAGTTTTGATTTCCATTATCAAAGTTGGTTTAAAAAAAAAAAAAGATCCGAAAAGAAAAGAAAAAAAAAAGGAAAAGAAGAAAAACAAGAGGATCCGAAAAAAAAAAAAAAAAAAAAAAAAACGAAAAGCCTAAACCTTTTGTTTCTGTTATAGTCTTGTCTCTTTGGTAATCTATTTGTAATTGTCAGGGAAATTTTTGATATTGATTTGACTAGTTTTATAGGAACTGAGTGAGAATTAAAGAGTGGAAAAAGGCATAGAGGCGAGAGCATTTGAGTGGACAAAAGCCGAAAGTATTGAGTGTAAACACGAGTGAAATTGAGTGAACCATTTCACGAGTAAAACACGTAAGGGAGTGTGGTAAGGTCCTTGGAAAATGTCAAACAACAGCAAGAACACTATTGAGGGTACCTCGGGTGCAGCAGACCCAAAACTTCTTATGGAAGCGATGATGGGGGAGATGAGGCGATTGTTGAGGGGAGAGATAGGACAGCTTCATGAGAGGATAGACCGGATAGAGAATGCACGTGTGGAACAGCCATAACATGTTCCTCATGCGCGTAGGCGAGAAAGGGTTCCGGTTAGAGGAGAGGTTGATGACTACTATAGGATTGATGGGGAAGAGTTTGACGAAGGAGAAGATTCAGCGGGTAGTCACCGAAGATTTGGATGGGATAGAGGAGTTAGGAACCGGGAAGATGATAGTTTGAGAGGCATAAAAATGAAGATACCATCATTTCAAGGCAAATCCAATCCAGAAGCGTACCTAGAATAGGAGAAGAAAATGGAGTTCATCTTTGATTGCCACTACTATTCCGAGGTGAAGAAGGTAAAATTGGCTGTAATTGAATTTTCTGATTATGCTATCACTTGGTGGGATCAACTTGTTATAAACAGAAGATGAAATAGAGAGCGACCTATTGAGTCATGGGAAGAGATGAAGACCATGATGAGGAAGCGATTTGTACCAACTTACTACTACCGGGAGATGTACAACAAACTACAAAACCTTAAGCAGGGCAACCGGAGTGTAGAGGAGTACTATAAGGAGATGGAGGTTATGATGATTCGGGCTAATATAGAGGAGGATCAGGAGGCTACAATGGCAAGGTTTTTGGCGGGTTTGAACCGAGAAATTCACAATGCCGTTGAGTTACAACATTATGTGGAGTTGGAGGACATGGTGCACATGGCTATAAAAATTAAGAATCAACTTATGAGGAGGGGCAGTAGCACACGTCCTAGCCAAAACCCGAGTACATCAGCTTGGAAAATCAACCAATGGAAGAGGGATGAGAAGCAATCCAACCCCAAGCCAAAGATCGAGCAAAAACAAGAGGTGGCCAGCCATGGGAATCAAGGTAAATCCGATTCTTCCACTACTCGGACTCATGATATTAGGTCGGCCTGCCGGTCATGGCAATTTGGCCTGCCACCAGAGCCACCTGATTTCTGCCCCACTGATGGCCTACTGAACCTCACGTCCGGCCTGCCGATCTACGACCATCGGCCTACCGAACCAGAGGTTCGTCATGCCGACCGAGCAGAAACCACCTTTTTCATAAAATACAATTTCTAATGCAATTTATCAATTTTATTTTCAACATTTCAAAAACATAAAGATAGAGACTTAAGAAATACTTGGGAATGCCATCATTCATCTTCTAGATCCGCCTTCTAGATCTGTCTTCTCTGAATTATTATTTAATTATAAAATTCTTACAAATTTAAAATTCAATAATAATTCCTAGACGGAGATGATAGTCTGCCATCTAATTACATGAAAACCTGGACACATAATTTAACCTCTATGGAACCATAACCGGTATAATTAATAATTAAATAATAATTTAATGAACCATAATTATTTAATAAACATTCAACATATTGTCCATGACAACATAAAAATATATAGAAATCCTAAAGTGCCAACTCTTTATAAAATTAAATTCAAGCATAGGAGAGATCAAGATCACATAATTTACACATATAACATGATCACAAACTCGTAGATTTACGTAAAAACCTGGCTTTGATGCCAATTGTTGGAAACATAGTATTCAACAGAATTTAAAAATTTTTATATCAGAGTATTTTTTAAAACACAAGTTTAACACGTTATATGAGTAAATTAACCAGATCTTATGAACCTCTGAATGCCAAAGAACTCCCGTAATCCGCGAAGGGAAGTAATGTTCTAGAAGAGCCTCAACCAACTGGTCTTCTTTGCTATTCTCTATCCATGATCGAAGTGAGTGTGGGCTCATGTCGTTTAGCCTTTCCTCGGTGACTCTCCTTCACCCAATTGAGAGAACCCAAGCTAGAGTTCGTGATTTATGAACAAGAGCTCTTAGGGTCTCACCGGTAGAGTTTTACTCTTAACTTCTTAATTGATCTAAAAAATAAGGAGACTCACTCTTTTTTTAAAGAGGTTGGGCTTAGGAGTCAGTCTTTATTAGATAAGGCCTTGAAAATTTGAATCAGAATTAAATCAAAAACAATATCTAATAAAATTTACGTTGAAATGCGTGATCCTTTTAACCACCAGTCGGTAGCCTGAACTGGCAGATCAGCCTGTTGAATCTCCTCAATTAGCAACCAAACATTCAATAAAAGATCTTGCCGAACATTCAATAAAAGATCCCTACGAATTTTTATTTTCCACCTGAGATTCTTGGGATAGAGCCTCAGTTTTAATTCAAATAACCTCATAGAGAAGTTATCTGATTAAAACAGTCATATCTAGATAATCTCTAGGAAAATAAATATTCCTGATAATTCAACAAGTCTATCTTGAATTAATTCAAAATTAATCCAACCGATAAACAGACATGAATTATCCATTCCTGATAATTCAACAAGTTTACCTTGAATTAATTTTATCACAAAATTAATTTAACTGATAAACAAAAATGAATTATCTGATTTTATTGAATTTTAGCCAATTTGATAAACCTAACATAAGTCACCAATTATTAAAAAAGCACGCCGTATCGTTACAGGATTTTTGTGAGATAGCAAAGGGGACTTGATAGACCTATATAGTTCAAGCTCCCGATAATTATGAAACCCAATATCCCAGATATACATTTCATAATTATCAACTCTAACGCTACTCCACTAAAAGCTTGGAGCTGTACTCTCGAACTATATAGAATTACGAAGCCCGTATAGCTAAGTCTCCATGACATATCATAATGTATCATATCCCTATAGGATTATCAATAATCGGCTTAAGGACATGTTCTGTTTTACCTTCCCGATTATTTTTATCTTACATTCCATTATCTAACCATCAGAAAACTTACCATCTAAAGACAGTATACCATTTGGTTACACCTATGTATCCAAATGGTTGAACGCTCCAGTTTTCCAATTATAGGATAACGCATATAAGAGGATATCACTACTCTTAAAGATGAGCTATGGATTTCATATCTATGAATAACAGGTCTACGCTATCAAGAGTCATGCCTCCAATATACCGGCATGCGTACCACTATTAAAATGTGGGTGTCACCCTTTGGTACATTTAAAGACACAAGTCAATACAACAGGCCCACTATTCATCTCAGGATTAAGATACAATACAAATGATTGTCTAAAGTGAATCAATTTGCCAAGACAGAATTATTAATCTGATGAGGACATTGTTAGCACAAGCAAGAGCACGTGGGAGACATATTCAGATCCAATTCAAGTTCCCTTTGGTCCGGTTACGAGAGCTCATGCGAAGAAGTTCAAAGAAACGCTTATTGGGCTGATTCAAGCAACTTGGGCTCAAGCTATTGCATGGAGGCCCATTGAGGGAATTGCATGCGACACCCAGACCAACAAATGCGTGATTCAAGCTCTAGAAGGGATCAAGTAATTTCCATTTCAGTTACTTTCCCGTTTTGAGGCGACACATGGCGAGAAGAATCAGCTTATGACCTTTTAATATCTAGTTTCCTTTTTGCATTTGATTTATTTCTATTATTGTAAGGCTTTTAAGCCATTAAGGGAACTTTCCTTATTTGCTTTAGATTTGACATTTGGTAATTGATTTGCCCAAAATTCTATGGGCAATTAGGAGCTGAAAATTCGCATAGAGGAACCCCTATATATTGTAACGAATTTCATTCAATGGAATACAAGTATTAGCACACAATTTGAGGTTTAATTCTCTTTGGTTCCTAAACGAACTATTCGAACTTATCAAAAAATTCCGTTGCGTTCATAGACTTATCAATCAGTCCATCCATAGCTGATTGTAGCGTCCACACATACCAAGACTTATCAATCAGTCCATCCATAGCTGATTGTGGCGTCCTCACATACCAAGGTTCGTGCTTCTTGTTAGGCATCGGGTCGCGGTTCCATCCAAAACCGGTTAGGAATTTTGATCTTGGAAACCAATCTTGGTTAGGGTTGCGTCAGTTCTTGGCGGGGTTCGTATCATTTGGTATCAGAGCGAGGTTCTAATCAGGTTTTGCTTATCCGTTCTCTTAGTTTATGTTTGTTTCAGTTATTCGTGAATTTTGATTTCCATTATCAAAGTCGGTTAAAAAAAGAAGATCCAAAAAGAAAAGAAAGAAAAGAAAAAAAAAAGGGGAAAAGAAGAAAAACAAGAGGATCCGAAAAAAAAAGGAGTTTGGAAACCTTTCTTAAATTTTTTTTTCAGATTCTTGTTATTCATCATTTAAGGAATCCGAAATTGAATTCCCTACACAGACCAAAAAAAATTTTCGTCAAATTTCGTTCCTTTTGGGTGTGATTTCTGAATGCCTAAATTCTTTGTTCCTGTTATAGTCTTGTCTCTTTGGTAATCTATTTGTGAATTGTCAAGGAAATTTTGATATTGATTTGACTAGTTTTATAGGAACTGAGTGAGAATTAACGAGTGGAAAAAGGCATAGAGGCGAGAGCATTAGAGTGGACAAAAGCCGAAAGTATTGAGTGTAAACACGAGTGAAATTGAGTGAACCATTTCACGAGTGAAACACGTAAGGGAGTGTGGTAAGGTCCTTTGGAAAATGTCAAACAACAGTAAGAACACTATTGACGGTACCTCGGGTGCAGCAGACCCAAAACTTCTTATGGAAGCGATGATAGGGGAGATGAGGCGATTGTTGAGGGGAGAGTTAGGACAGCTTCATGAGAGGATAGACCGGATAGAAAACGCACGTGTGGAACAGCCACAACATGTTCCTCATGCGCGTAGGCGAGAAAGGGTTCCGGTTAGAGGAGAGGTTGATGACTACTACAGGATTGATAGGGAAGAGTTTGACGAAGGAGAAGATTCAGCGGGTAGTCACTGAAGATTTGGACGGGATAGAGGAGTTAGGAACCAGGAAGATGATAGTTTGAGAGGCATAAAAATGAAGATACCATCATTTCAAGGCAAATCCAATCCAGAAGCGTACCTAGAATGGGAGAAGAAAATGGAGTTCATCTTTGACTGCCACTACTATTCCGAGGCGAAGAAGGTAAAACTGGCTGTAATTGAATTTTTTGATTATGCTATTACTTGGTGGGATCAGCTTGTTATAAACAGGAGACGAAATAGAGAGTGACCTATTGAGTCAAGGGAAGAGATGAAGACCGTGATGAGGAAGTGATTTGTACCAACTTACTACTACCGGGAGTTGAACAACAAACTACAAAATCTTAAGCAAGGCAATCGGAGTGTAGAGGAGTACTATAAGGAGATGGAGGTTATGATGATTGGGGCCAATATAGAGGAGGATCGGGAGGCTACAATGGCAAGGTTTTTGGCGGGTTTGAACCGAGATATTCACAATGCCGTTGAGTTACAACATTATGTGGAGTTGGAGGACATGGTGCACATGGCTATTAAAATTGAGAATCAACTTATGAGGAGGGGCAATAACACATGTCCTAGCCAAAACCCGAGTACATCTGCTTGGAAAATGAACCAATGGAAGAGGGATGAGAAGCAACCCAACACCAAGCCAAAGATTGAGTAGAAA
Organism: Artocarpus heterophyllus; assembly: GCA_025403435.1. Classification (NCBI taxonomy): domain Eukaryota; kingdom Viridiplantae; phylum Streptophyta; class Magnoliopsida; order Rosales; family Moraceae; genus Artocarpus; species Artocarpus heterophyllus. The sequence continues at coordinate 19,456,865 of CM046340.1, read as the reverse complement.
CAAGAGGTGGCCAGCCATGGGAATCAAGGTAAATCCGATTCTTCCACTACTCAGAATCGTGATATTAAATGTTTTAAATGTCAAGGCAGGGGTCACATAGCAAGCCAATGTCCGAACAAATGAGCTATGGTGATGCGGGACAATGGAGAGATTGAAACCGAGGAGGATTCAGACAATGACTCTATGCCTTCATTAGAGGATGCCGACGATGAGGAGTGCGCTGTCCAAGGAGAATTGTTGGTTACAAGGAGAGCTTTAAGTGTGCAAGCCAAAGAAGAAGATGAAGAGGTGCAACGAGAAAACATCTTCCACACTAGGTGCCACGTCCAAAACAAGGTATGTAGTGTGATTATTGAGGGTAGGAGTTGTACTAATGTTGCTAGCACAACCATGGTAGAGAAGTTAGGGCTGCCAACAATTAAGCATCCTCGACCATATAAATTGCAATGGTTAAATGATACTGGTGAGGTAAAGGTGCATAAGCAAGTGTTAGTTTCTTTTCGCATTGGAAGATATGAAGATGAAGTTTTGTGTGATGTGGTTCCGATGCAAGCTGGGCACTTGTTATTAGGCAGACCATGGCAATTTGATCGGTGAGTTTAGCATGATGGTTTCACCAACAAGTATTCATTTGTTCACAAACAAAAGACGATCACTCTTGTTCCGTTAACACCAAAACAGGTCTATGAAGACCAAGTGAGCCTACAGAGAGAAAATGATAAAAAAATGAAGAGTGAAGAAAAATCAAGAGTGGGAGTGCAGAGAGAGAGTTCGGCCAGTGAGAGAAAAAAGGAAGAGATGGCCGAGAAAAAGGAGAGAAAAGGAGAGAACATTGAGAGAGCCAGTACAAAAGAAGATTTGGCCAATGAGGTAAAAATAGAGAGAAAAACAAACTTTTATGCAAGAAAGAGTGATGTGAGAAGAGCTTTGTTTTCTAATCAGCCGATGATTTTACTCATGTACAAGGAGGCGTTATTAAACACTAGCAATCTTGATTCCACCTTGCATAGTTCTGTTGTTTCTCTTTTGCAGGAATATGAGGATATCTTTCCCAAGGAAACAACGCAAGGTTTACCTCCAATCCGCGGGATTGAACATCAAATTGACTTCATACCTGGAGCTACAATCCCCAACCGACCAGCCTATAGGAGTAATCCCGAGGAGACAAAGGAACTCCAACGGCAGGTAAGTGAGTTGATGGAGAAGGGACACGTGAGAGAAAGCATGAGCCCGTGCGCCGTACCAGTTTTACTTGTGCCTAAGAAAGATGGGACTTGGAGGATGTGCGTTGATTGTCGAGCCATCAACAACATCACGGTAAAGTATCGACATCCCATTCCTCGCTTGGATGACATGTTAGATGAATTGCATGGTGCTTGTGTGTTTTCTAAAATTGATCTGAAGAGTGGATATCATCAAATTCGCATGAAAGAGGGAGACGAGTGGAAGACTGCTTTTAAAACAAAACAAGGCTTGTATGAGTGGTTGGTAATGCCTTTCGGTTTAACCAATACGCCAAGCACATTTATGCGTTTAATGAACCATGTTTTGCGAGCTTTTATTGGGAAATTTGTTGTTGTTTATTTTGATGATATCCTTATCTATAGTAGCAATTTGGATGATCATATTGAACATTTGAAACTTGTTTTAGATGTTTTACGGAAGGAAAAGTTGTATGCTAACCTCAAGAAGTGTACATTTTGCATAGATAAGCTTGTGTTTCTTGGTTTTGTTGTTAGTGCTCAAGGTATACAGGTTGATGAAGAAAAGGTGCGAGCCATCCAGGAGTGGCCAAGTCCAACTAGTGTGGGAAACATACGAAGTTTTCATGGACTTGCTAGTTTCTACCGGCGGTTTGTGAAAGATTTCAGTACTATAGCCGCATCACTGACTGAAGTGATCAAGAAGAACGTTGGGTTTAGATGGGGAGAATATCAAGAAAAGGCATTTCAGTTAATCAAGGAGAAGTTGACTAATGCTCCATTGTTATCTTTACCTAATTTTTCCAAAACTTTTGAGATTGAATGTGATGCTTCAGGTGTTGGAATTGGTGCTGTTTTAATGCAGGAAGGGAAACCAGTAGCATATTTCAGTGAGAAGCTGAATGGGGCAACTCTTAATTACCCAACTTATGATAAAGAGATGTATGCATTGGTTCGGGCATTAGAGACGTGGCAGCACTACCTATGGCCTAAGGAGTTTGTGATTCACACCGATCATGAGTCCCTGAAACACTTGAAAGGCCAGCACAAGCTGAACAAGAGACACGCTCGTTGGGTGGAATTCATAGAGACGTTTTCGTATGTCATTCGCTACAAGCAAGGTAAGGAAAACGTCGTTGCCGATGCACTTTCTCGCAGGTATGTCTTAATCTCAACTCTTAATGCTAAACTACTGGGTTTTGAACACATTAAAGAGTTATATGCTGATGACCATGACTTTAGTTCTGAGTATCAAGCTTGTGAGAGATTTGCTAGTGGTAAGTACTTTAGGCATGAGGGATACTTGTTTCGGGAGAATAAATTATGTGTGCCTAATTGTTCATTAAGAGATTTGCTAGTGAGAGAATCCCATGGGGGAGGATTGATGAGACATTTTGGGGTAATGAAGACTTTGGCTATGTTGCAGGAACACTTCTATTGGCCACATATGAAATGAGATGTTGAGAGGCTTTGTAGTAGATGTGTAACTTGTAGGCAGGCTAAATCAAGAGTGCAG